>JARQOC010000006.1:458293290-458312720 GCA_033576535.1 Allobates femoralis | reverse complement strand
GTGTCAAGGCCAGACGGCAAGACATGTAGGTGATTTATTCAAGCAATGTACTCTAGTAAATTAGGGAAGAAATGTTCCTCTTATCTTCTAATGAGGTTCCAAATATATGTGACTAGTAAAAAGGCCCGATGCAATTGCATCGGGAGCGCGGTGAAATGAATTGTGTGTATACAGGCGGGTGAGTGGCTAGCAGAGTATACATGGGGCTCTGTGGGTAGCAGACTATACAGGCGGGTCTGTGGGTAGCAGAGTATACAGACTGCTCTGAGGGTAGCAGATTATACAGGCGGCTCTCTGGGTAGAAAAGTATCCAGGCGGCTCTGTGGGTAGCAGAGTATACAGGCGGGTTTGTGGTTAGCAGATTATACAGGCGGCTCTGTGTGTAGCAGAGTATAGAGAAGGCTCTGTGGGTAGCAGAGTATACAGACTGCTCTGAGGGTAGCAGATTATACAGGCGGCTCTCTGGGTAGAAAAGTATCCAGGCGGCTCTGTGGGTAGCAGAGTATACAGGCGGGTTTGTGGTTAGCAGATTATACAGGCGGCTCTGTGTGTAGCAGAGTATAGAGAAGGCTCTGTGGGTAGCAGAGTATAGAGGCGGCTGTGTGGGTAGCAGAATATAGAAACGGCTCTGTGGGTAGCAGAGAATACAGGCGGGTCTGTGGGTAGGAGAGTTATACAGGCGGCTCTGTGGGTAGCAGAGTATAGAGGAGGCTCTGTGGGTAGCAGAGTATAGAGGCAGCTCTGTGGGTAGCAGAGTATACAGGCGGCTGTGTGGGTAGGAGAGTATACAGGCGGCTCTGTGGGTGTCAGAGTATAGAGGGGGCTCTGTGGATAGCAGAGTTTGATGTGGCGGGAGGCTGGAGGAGTGAGGGGAGCAGAGGCTGGAGGGGTGAGGAGAGCAGAGGCTGGAGTGGTGAGGAGAGGTCCAGATGGAGGGTGAGGAGAGGTCTGGCTGGAGGGGTGAGGAGAGATGCGGCTGGAGGGGTGACATCACCGCTCGGCGGCAGGACGTGGCTGCGTGCTGGGGCTGATCGCAGCCCCAGTCACACGGCATTGTCCTCTGCGGCGGGTTGGGTGATGCAGAGAGGGATCAGTTCTTGCCCTCAAGTCACACATGTGACCTGAGCGGAAGGAGCGGATTGGGCGGTGTGTGGTAAAGACAGGACGGTCATCCGATTGGTCTAGGACGCCAAGTCCTGGGCAATGGGATGGGCGTCCTGTGTGTACAACACAGCGCCCAATCAGCTTGCAGGGGCGGCGGGGGCAGGCAATGGGAGTGAGCGGGGCGTGTCAGGCTTTGCAGGCTGACACGGTCCGCTCACTCCCATTGGCTGTTGCCGGCCACAGGACGACGTCCCTGGCTCCCGGCACCCGGCCACAGCCCGTAGACCGCTACTCCACCAGCATGGCGACATTGAGAGCCCAGCGGTGAGAGAGTGGCGAGGGGCGGAAGGCTCCGGCGGCATCCGGGCAGCATGGACCTCGCGGAGGGAGCGAGGGCGGTGGCGATGGAGCGGGGCCGACGGTTGGCAGGATGGCAGCGGTGTCAGGTAGTGTGGCTGAGGATGGAGGAGGCTGAGAGGCTGGAGGAGGCTGGGAGGCTGGAGGAGTCTGTGAGGATGGGGAGGCTGTGAGGCTGGAGGAGGCAGTGAGGCTGGAGGAGGCAGTGAGGCTGGAGGAGGCTGTGAGGCTGGGGGAGGCTGTGAGGCTGGAGGAGGATGTGAGGCTGGAGGAGGCTGTGAGGATGGGGAGGCTGTGAGGCTGGAGGAGGCTGTGAGGCTGTGAGGCTGGGGAGGCTGTGAGGCTGGAGGAGGCTGTGAGGCTGGAGGAGGCTGTGAGGATGGGGAGGCAGTGAGGCTGGAGGAGGCTGTGAGGCTGGAGGAGGCTATGAGGCTGGAGGAGGCTATGAGGCTGGAGGAGGATGTGAGGCTGGAGGAGACTGTGAGGCTGGAGGAGGCAGTGAGGATGGGAGGCTGTGAGGCTGGAGGAGGCTGTGAGGCTGGAGGAGTCTGTGAGGATGGGGAGGCTGTGAGGCTGGAGGAAGCTGTGAGGCTGGAGGAGGCTGTGAGGCTGGAGGAGGCAGTGAGGATGGGGAGGCTGTGAGGCTGGAGGAGGCTGTGAGGCTGGAGGAGGCTGTGAGGATGGGGAGGCTGTGAGGCTGGAGGAGGCTGTGAGGCTGGAGGAGGCTGTGAGGATGGGGAGGCTGTGAGGCTGGAGGAGGCTGTGAGGCTGGAGGAGGCTGTGAGGATGGGGAGGCTGTGAGGCTGGAGGAGGCTGTGAGGCTGGAGGAGGCTGTGAGGATGGGGAGGCTGTGAGGCTGGAGGAGGCAGTGAGGCTGGAGGAGGCAGTGAGGCTGGAGGAGGGTGTGAGGCTGGGGGAGGCAGTGAGGCTGGAGGAGGCTGTGAGGCTGGAGGAGGCTGTGAGGCTGGAGGAGGCTGTGAGGATGGGGAGGCTGTGAGGCTGGAGGAGGATGTGAGGCTGGAGGAGGCTGTGAGGCTGGAGGAGGCTGTGAGGATGGAGGAGGCTGTGAGGATGGGGAGGCTGTGAGGCTGGAGGAGGCTGTGAGGCTGGAGGAGGCTGTGAGGCTGGAGGAGGATGTGAGGCTGGAGGAGGGTGTGAGGATGGGGAGGCAGTGAGGCTGGAAGAGGCAGTGAGGCTGGAGGAGGCAGTGAGGCTGTGAGGCTGGGGGAGGCTGTGAGGCTGGGGGAGGCTGTGAGGCTGGAGGAGGCAGTGAGGCTGGGGAGGCTGTGAGGCTGGAGGAGGCTGTGAGGCTGGAGGAGGCTGTGAGGCTGGAGGAGGATGTGAGGCTGGAGGAGGTTGTGAGGCTGGAGGAGGCTGTGAGGATGGGGAGGCTGTGAGGCTTGAGGAGGCTGTGAGGCTGGAGGAGGCTGTGAGGATGGAGGAGGCTGTGAGGCTGGAGGAGGATGTGAGGCTGGAGAGGTTGTGAGGCTGGAGGAGGCTGTGAGGATGGGGAGGCTGTGAGGCTGGAGGAGGCAGTGAGGCTGGAGGAGGCTGTGAGGATGGAAAAGGCTGTGAGGATGGAGGAGGCTGTGAGGATGGGGAGGCTGTGAGGATGGGGAGGCTGTGAGGCTGGAGGAGGATGTGAGGCTGGAGGAGGCTGTGAGGCTGAAGGAGGCTGTAAGGATGGGGAGGCTGTGAGGCTAGAGGAGGCTGTGAGGCTGGAGGAGGCTGTGAGGCTGGAGGAGGCTGTGAGGCTGTAGGAGGCTGTGAGGATGGGGAGGCTGTGAGGCTGGAGGAGGCTGTGAGGCTGGAGGAGGCTGTGAGGATGGGGAGGCTGTGAGGCTGGAGGAGGCTGTGAGGCTGGAGGAGGCTGTGAGGATGGGGAGGCTGTGAGGCTGGAGGAGGATGTGAGGCTGGAGGAGACTGTGAGGCTGGAGGAGGCAGTGAGGATGGGGAGGCTGTGAGGCTGGAGGAGGCTGTGAGGCTGGAGGAGGCTGTGAGGATGGGGAGGCTGTGAGGCTGGAGGAGGCTGTGAGGCTGGAGGAGGATGTGAGGCTGGAGGAGGCTGTGAGGATGGGAGGCTGTGAGGATGGGGAGGCTGTGAGGCTGGAGGAGGCAGTGAGGATGGGGAGGCTGTGAGGCTGGAGGAGGCAGTGAGGCTGGAGGAGGCTGTGAGGATGGGGAGGCTGTGAGGCTGGAGGAGGCTGTGAGGCTGGAGGAGGCTGTGAGGATGGGGAGGCTGTGAGGCTGGAGGAGGGTGTGAGGCTGGAGGAGGCTGTGAGGCTGGGGAGGCTGTGAGGCTGGAGGAGGGTGTGAGGCTGTAGGAGGCTGTGAGGATGGGGAGGCTGTGAGGCTGGAGGAGGCTGGAGGAGGCTGTGAGGATGGGGAGGCTGTGAGGCTGGAGGAGACTGTGAGGCTGGAGGAGACTGTGAGGCTGGAGGAGGCAGTGAGGATGGGGAGGCTGTGAGGCTGGAGGAGACATTTACTGTACTGAGCATGCTCAGTACAGTAAAAGGTCTCCAAACAGGAAGGCAGGGGTTAAAAAAAAAAAAAGTAAATGCTCACCTCTCCCCGAGCCCCCGCCGTCTCCTGCCGTCTTCCTCCAAGCTTCCGGTGGCTGCCGCAGGCTCCCAGTGTCTGCAGAGCTGTTCTAGTGCAGTTCAGGACCTGCAGTGATGTCAGAGTCACGTGACACCAGGTTACCATGGAGTAACCTGGTGTCACGTGACTGTGACATCACCACAGGTCCTTGACTGCAGTAGAAGAGCTCTGCAGACACTCGGAGCCTGCGGCAGCCACCGGAAGCTTGGAGGAAGACGGCAGGAGACGGCGGGGGCTCGGGGAGAGGTGAGCATGAACTTTTTTTTTTTTTTTTTACAGTAGTGCGGGTCTGCGGCTCGTGATGACGCTGCGCGTCATCACTCGCAGTCCCGCAAAGCATGTTGGGATTCGGCTACAGTGCCCGAATTCCCAACTGCGGATTATATAAGTAGATATGTAGCATCTGTAGTGTAACTTGTATAACGTCATTCTTAAATGTTGATTATAAATGTAGATGTAACTTTTGAAGAGTCAGACACTCCCTGCATATCTCTTTTGAGGTTGTCTTTGAGTTGTTGTGGCACCCCATGGGTTAATATGCCACATTAACACCACATGGGTTCTCTCCCCACTACACACTGACAAACACTAGCACCTCTGGGCCAGGGGGGGAGCACCACCTGCTCCTTTAAAATACTTGTGTTCATGAGGGAGAGCTCAGTTCAGCTCGGAGCAGGGCTGTGAAGAGGACACTTAGAGCAGAGTTAGCTCAGTGCAGACCTAGTGAGGGTCGGAGGAACAGGAGAACTACAGACTGAGGAACACGTCTGGGAGCTGGAGTGACACTTTCACTTGCCCCAGAAGAGCGCACAGAACGGACACCGGATCCGGTACTGTGTCTGGCACCCACAGCACAGTGAATCCAGGAACAGTGGGATCTCTAGATGCCCCTAGTACCAGTGCAAAGCAACACAGAGGGGTCAGCACAGCACAGAGGATTCAAGTTGCCTAGCCAAGTGGTACCAGCAGAACACAGAGAAAGAGTGAGAAGTCCCAGCAGCTTAGTAAGACGCAGAAGCCCAGGACACACACACAGCGTAACACGAGGAGGCCGATGACCCGGACAGGGTGGGAAGAGAGCTTAGCCCCATTACAGACTCCGTGGACTATAACCTGCAACAATATCTGCAGTAAAGCTTTGGAAAACAGCAAAACTGTGAGTCTGTGTATTGATTGCAACCTCTGCCCTACATTCAGTAACAGAGAGCTCCCACCTGCAGAGATACAAGCCTGTCAGCTCTGCACACGGATTAGAAGAAGCTGCAACATCAGGAGAAGAGGAGAATTGCACCTTTCACTACTAAATGTGAGTGTGTGTCCTTTAACCCCGTCTTCACCATTCATATCCATTATAGACTATACCATCACTGCCCCGGGGAATACAGTTCTACCCACTGGAACGATTACACCTAAGCTGCCATTCCATCATCCCCGGAGGTTCTGCAGCAGCGGCGGCCCCATCACTGGCCGCATATGGTGGGTGGCGTCACGACTGACAATCCCCTGTAAATACACCCCTTTTATTTGCCAGGGCTCGGGAAACGGACCGGACCAGGACCACCCGTGACTTCCCCCGCAGCAGACACGGTCCGGTACCGGGTACCCTCATCCCAGTGGGCTCGACAGATTCTCTCATCTCTTGGCAGCACAGCTTGGCCCTATCTATCTTGGATCTTTTCATACCTAACCGATCAGACATTCAGAATCTCACAATATCTCCTCATCTCACGTCCTACCTGTCGGTGTCCACGAAGCTTCAGTTCATGGAACCCTGCTCTTCTTCACTTACGCCCTAGGACAGCTAACAGAGTCTTATGACTTTCAGTATAATCTCTACGCTAATGACACACAGATCTATCTCTCTGGTCCCAATATCACCACCTTACGAACCAGAATTCTACAATATCTGTCTGCTATTTCATCTTTGGTTTCCGCTTAATTTCTGAATCTTAACATGAACAAAACAGAATTCATCATCTTTCCTTGAAGCAAGATGTCAGCGACACAATTCCAAAGTTAAAACATCTTTATTGTGGATGAATTAAAACAATAGCGATAGCTTCCAGTAGAGCATAGAGAGAGAGGGAGCAACAGGTGCAGCAAGCCATGACTACTGCTATTTTGTGCAATTTGTGTTTCAACGAGTCCACCTCCACAGAGCAAAGGGAGACAGGGAGCATCAGGTGCAGAAAGAAGGAATTTCGGCCGTTTCACACGATTTGCGCTTGAACGGGTCCACAGGAGGTGGACATGTTGAAGTGCAAATTGCATGAAACAGCCATAGTCCCAGGTTTCTGCATCTGTTGCTCCCTCTCACCTTATTCTCCATTCGTAGCTATAGCCATTGCTTTAATGTATCCACAAGAAAGAATATATTTTAACTTTGGAAGTGTGCCGCTAACATCTTGTTTCAAGAATTTGTTACGTTCCCGGCTCTGCGATTTGTCAGCCAAGCAGCGTGCAGGACAGTACTGTGCGCTCAGTGATGCCTGTGCCCTTCCAGTGATGCCTTTTCCTTCCAGAACTTTGTACCCTTCAGTGATGCCTGTGGCCTCCCAGCTTCCAATCTGTATTGGGAATTAGGGTTGCATGTACACTAATAATAAAATTATTATTTAAGGGCTATTAGGGCTTCCAAAGGACATAGTATTTACTTGTGTGCCCTGTATTAATCTCCGCTTCCGCCTCAATAAACGTTTTGTATCACTTCCTCAGAAGGCGTAGTGTACAAATGTGGCGCCCCAGGGTCTGGTTGCCACAATACTGTGCTTGGAAGCAAAGGAAGGTACCCACACTAGGTGAACCTCCCACACACACACCACCTTCCCAACTCCAGGCCAGAAGGGGGAGCTCTAAACCCGAGTTCCGGGGAGTTCCCCTATAAATTCTGGTCTGAGGGCGGGGTTAGGCAGTTTAGTTCCTATGAGGACTGTGGAAGACATCCTGTGGACGGGAGCTGTGTTAGGCTCATCTGAGGATACTGACTAGCCAGTGTGAGGGACCCGTAGGTGAGGGTCTGAGGAAGTGGAGGAGTCAGTGTAGGAAGTGGAGCCAGTGCTAGCTCGCCTTAGCACCTAGCAGCGCACGATGGACACCGGAGTCCGAGGTCGCAGGGGACTTTATGCCCAGCAACCAACACCGGAGGGAGGGTGATTCCAAATCGCTCGCCCACCAAAAGGCCAGGAGATACAACCGCACCAAAGAGCTCAAGGAGACGCAGTGAGAAGAGAGTAACGTAAAAAAGGGCTCAAGCCACCTGTCATACGGGCCAGGACAGAAGGAGAGAGGAGAGGGTCACAGCATAGTTTAAAGTAGCCAGGGCTCACCTAAACCAGCGCAGTAGGGAGGCCTCAGAACTTGCCAGTTGTGGAAAACCTCGACTTGCTTCCAGGCTCCGGACCCCTAACACCGCTTGTGGACAGTGCCCTGGACAAATCTGCTACTTCCTTCAGTAAAGGTAAAGGAGACTCACCTCCGTGTCTGTCAGTTATTTCGTACGATGAGAGCTGCACCTCCAACGAGACTATCACTTCCGTAGACTATTCGGTTGCCCTGGGACCCGCTCTTCCCATGGAGAGCTAAACCATCACCACTGCTACTCCCATCATCCCCAACGGTCCCGACTGCAGCAGCAGCAGCTCTACCACCCGCCTTCCACGGGTGATGTCACAACACAAACTCTTATTTTACTTTTATTTTTATCCCTTTTTCAGTTACCCCTTTTTACTGATCGCCTGTCGAGGGGACCACGGACCATGACATCCTGCAGCCCCGATGACGTTGAGAGGGCCCAGTTCCGAGTACCCTACGGTCCCCACCGGGGCGAGTCACATATAACCCTAATTTTCAATACAGATTGGAAGCCGAGATATCTATATTTTCAGTTAGGCTATTCCTAATTGCACTAGATACTCCCTACTAAAAGAGTTTGCTATAAGGATTTCTACTTATGTCTGCATTTTCATACATGTGACTTATGCACATACAATACTAAACTATAAATTGGTTAATGTAGTTATTGTTTATACATATTACAATGTATTTATGTTTATATCTATATTATTGTTTTAAAACTATATAAAAAGTGACTTTTTAGGCCAAATACTAGTATGTTGTTGTGATAGAATGGTCTCTCTGTGTAGGTAATGGAGGACCCGACATATCAAGTCCCAGGGCGATCAAGATCCAAGGTCTTAGGGCCTAGAGCTCTATCTATTGTACATTTTTCTCAGCATGTGTCCCCAGAATTTTATTAAATATGTGTTGGAGAATACGTTGGAGTTCTTTGGAGTCAAATGTTTCAGTATGTCTTTGGAGTGTGGGATGAAACCTGAGTGCCTGAAGGAAACCCACGCAAACACAGGGAGAACGTACAAACGCCTTGCAGATGTCCATGGTGGGACTCGAAAACAGGACAACAGTGCTGCAAGACTACTGTGCTAACCAAAGAGCCATCATGATGCCCCTTGTGCTTTAAACTTAAGATTCACTCCCCATTGATTACTCATCCTTCAGCGTCTTAATCTTTTTTTGCCACCAATCCGGTCGGTTTTTGACAATTATGACCTGCTGGCGGTTCCAGTATTTTACGGAGCATACAGGTGGTCACAACTCAATGTATCTCAATGGAAGCATCGTTCTGGCTCTCATAGACTTGTATTAAGAGCTTGTAATGTAACTTCTAACCTCCATTCAGTCTCAATATTTGAGCACAAGATGGCGCTGGAGCAGGATTAGTGGCAGGGAATTTAGGCTTAAAGCAATACTCCACAACTGAAAATAAAACCTGCTGGGGTGCTGCATTAATCAAAAACTATGTGAACGATTTTTTGTTAATTTCCAATTTAAATTTGCCTCTCAATCCTTAAAAAAACTATGTGGATAGGTCCTAAAGAGGAAGAGGTCGTAGCTCATGTCTCTCTACAATAGATCAGGGGCTTTTTTCTTTATTAGTAGTGATGAGTGAATAGGGAATATTCGGATTTGGAATATTTTAGCTAAATACTTTTTACTATTCAGGTATTCAACTCAAATACCGAACCTAATGCAAGTCAATAAGTCATGGGCTTCGCCAACGTACAGCCATCCAGATATCAGGCACTAGCTGGGGACGGGGTGGGGGTGAGCTCTTTTGTGTGTCACACCATACAGCACCTTGCTCTACCACTCCCCCCTCCCCTGTTATAGCCTTCCATTTAAACGGCTCTCACTAGGGTGCCAGCTCCCATTTTTCACTGAAAGGAGCTGGGAATTTGTGTCAGATCATTCACTGTTGACGCATGACTCTCGAGTGTCCGCGATACTTGCCGGTTACCGAACATTCTGAAGACCTAAATAATTCGTGCGAGTAACCAATAGTGCCGAATATATTCGCTCATCACTAATTATTGGCTGATGATTCAGAATTTCCATAAAGTACAGAAGAGCCGCAGACGGGAAAGGACAACTGTCTAATTTCCACACTGCTATCTGGAGACAAAGGGGTTAAACGCCTTAGACTTGCATATATTCTAGTCTCAACCATCCTGTATACACTGAGGACCTGATCATGTGACCCCTGACTCCTCCCCCCATGTGACATCATCACAGGTCCTGTAAGCACAGAGCAGCCATATATGTAGTGTGCGGCAGGAGGAGGTATGTGCATATTCCCCATTAACCCCTTCACTGCTGTGCTCACAGGAGTCCCAATGTGTTCCCTGTGTCTGTGTGTCTATCAGGAGATCTGTCTGTATTGGATTAGATTAGGTCACTTCCGTCCTGACGTCGCTCTCTGCTCTGTTACTGTACAGTCTCCATTATGGCCGTTGCTCGCTCCATGTTGTCACTATCAGGATATATTAATGTTCTATCGTTATCTGTTACTGATGTCCCCGGTTCTGCCGTCCCGATCTCTGTGGATGTTCCCGACACTTTATAACTTCATGTCTTGTTTTTATTAAATACTAGTAAAAAGGCCCGATGCAATTGCATCGCGAGCGCGGTGAAATTAATTGTGTGTATACAGGCGGCTCTGTGGGTAGCAGAGTATAGAGGCGGCTCTGTGGGTAGCAGAGTATACAGGCGGCTCTGTGGGTAGCAGAGTATACAGGCGGCTGTGTGAGTAGCAGAGTATACAGGCGGGTGTGTGGGGAGCAGAGTATACAGGGGGCTCTGTGGGTAGCAGAGTATACAGGCGGCTGTGTGGGTAGCAGAGTATACAGGCGGCTGTGAGGGGAGCAGAGTATACAGGCGGCTGTGAGGGGAGCAGAGTATACAGGCGGCTGTGCAGGGAGCAGAGTATACAGGCGGCTGTGCGTAGAGAAGAGTATAAAGGCGGCTGTGCGTAGAGCAGAGTATACAGGTGGCTGTGCATAGAGCAGAGTATACAGGCGGCTGTGTATACAGGCGGCTGTGTATACTGGCGGCTGTGTATACAGGCGGCTGTGCGGGGAGCAGAGTATACAGGCGGCTGTGCGGGGAGCAGAGTATACAGGCGGCTGTGCAGGGAGCAGAGTATACAGGCGGCTGTGCGGGGAGCAGAGTATAAAGGCGGCTGTGCGTGGAGCAGAGTATACAGGTGGTTGTGTATACAGGCGGCTGTGCGTAGAGCAGAGTATACAGGCGGGTGTGTATACAGGCGGCTGTGCGGGGAGCAGAGTATACAGGCGTCTGTGTGAGTAGCAGAGTATACAGGCGGCTGTGTGAGTAGCAGAGTATACAGGCGGGTGTGAGGGGAGCAGAGTATACAGCCGGGTGTGAGGGGAGCAGAGTATACAGGCGACTGTGTATACAGGCGGGTGTGCGGGGAGCAGAGTATACAGGTGGCTGTATACAGGCTGCTGTGCGGGGAGCAGAGTATACAGGGGGCTCTGTGGGTAGCAGAGTATACAGGCAGCTCTGTGGGTATCAGAGTATACAGGCGGCTGTGTGGGTAGCAGAGTATACAGGCGGCTGTGTGGGTAGCAGAGTATACAGGCGTCTGTGTGAGTAGCAGAGTATACAGGCAGGTGTGAGGGGAGCAGAGTATACAGGGGGCTCTGTGGGTAGCAGAGTATACAGGCGGCTGTGTGGGTAGCAGAGTATACAGGCGGCTGTGAGGGGAGCAGAGTATACAGGCGGCTGTGCGGGCAGCAAAGTATACAGGCGGCTGTGCGGGGAGCAGAGTATACAGGCGGCTGTGCGGGGAGCAGAGTATACAGGCGGCTGTGCGGGGAGCAGAGTATACAGGCGGCTGTGCGGGGAGCAGAGTATACAGGCGGCTGTGCGGGGAGCAGAGTATACAGGCGGCTGTGCGGGGATCAAAGTATACAGGGGCTGTGCGGGGAGCAGAGTATACAGGCGGCTGTGCGGGGAGCAGAGTATACAGGCCGCTGTGCGGGAAGCAGAGTATACAGGCGGCTGTGTATACAGGCGGGTGTGCGGGGAGCAGAGTATACAGGCGGCTGTATACAGGCGGCTGTGCGGGGAGCAGAGTATACAGGCGTCTGTGCGGGGAGCAGAGTATACAGGCGTCTGTGCGGGGAGCAGAGTATACAGGCGGCTGTGCGGGGAGCAGAGTATACAGGCGGCTGTGCGGGGAGCAGAATATACAGGCGGCTGTGCGGGGAGCAGAGTATACAGGCGGCTGTGCGGGGAGCAGAGTATACAGGCGGCTGTGCGGGGAGCAGAGTATACAGGCGGCTGTGCGGGGAGCAGAGTATACAGGCGTCTGTGCGGGGAGCAGAGTATACAGGCGTCTGTGCGGGGAGCAGAGTATACAGGCGTCTGTGCGGGGAGCAGAGTATACAGGCGTCTGTGCGGGGAGCAGAGTATACAGGCGTCTGTGCGGGGAGCAGAGTATACAGGCGTCTGTGCGGGGAGCAGAGTATACAGGCGGCTGTGCGGGGAGCAGACTATACAGGCGGCTGTGCGGGGAGCAGAGTATACAGGCGGCTGTGCGGGGAGCAGAGTATACAGGCGGCTGTGCGGGGAGCAGAGTATACAGGCGGCTGTGCGGGGAGCAGAGTATACAGGCGGCTGTGCGGGGAGCAGAGTATACAGGTGGCTGTGTATACAGGCGGGTGTGCGGGGAGCAGATGATAGAGGGGGCTGTGCGGGGAGCAGATGATAGAGGGGGCTGTGCGGGGAGCAGATGATAGAGGGGGCTGTGCTGGGAGCAGATGATAGAGGGGGCTGTGCGGGGAGCAGATGATAGAGGGGGCTGTGCGGGGAGCAGATGATAGAGGGGTCTGTGCGGGGAGCAGATGATAGAGGGGCAGGTGCGGGGAGCAGATGATAGAGGGGCAGGTGCGGGGAGCAGATGATAGAGGGGCAGGTGCGGGGAGCAGATGATAGAGGGGCAGGTGCGGGGAGCAGATGATAGAGGGGGCTGTGTGGAGAGGAGATGATAGAGGGGGCTGTGTGGAGAGGAGATGATAGAGGGGGCTGTGCGGGGAGCATATGATAGAGGGGGCTGTGTGGAGAGGAGATGATAGAGGGGGCTGTGCGATAATAGAGGCAGCTGATGCTAGTTGAGGGCGGGGGGGGGGGAGGTGACAGCAGGCTGCAGCCCCGCCGGCTCTGCAGCCTACAATGACAGAACACCGGGCGAGCGGCGGCTGGTGCTAGTTGAGGGGCGGGGGAAGGGGGGTGACAGCAGGCTGCAGCCCCGCCGGCTCTGCAGCCTACAATGACAGAGCACCGGGCAAGCGGCGGCTGGTGCTAGTTGAGGGGCGGGGGGGTAGCAGGTGATAGTAGGCTGCAGGGCCGACATCTGCAGCCTACAATGACAGAGCGCCGGCCGCCATCTTACCTGGGGAGGCTGGGGCGGCCGGCGTCTGTCATGAAGCCGGGCTCCGATGCTGGCACCGCCCCCTTTTGTAACGCCGCTCCCCCTGTGTGCTGCCGCTGGGGACTGAGGGCTGACACTGTCCAATGGACGGTGCGGCCCTGGCGGCGGGGGAGCGCGGGCATTGGTGGGGATAGCTGGTGTCCGGCGACAGCCTTTTTGCGCTTCCGGTCAGCGCGTGATAGCAGCACAGTGACCGGAAGCGCAAAACTGCTGAATATGTATATAGATTTTCCAAACATTCAGATATTTTGACATTCATATCTTGTATTAGAATATCTTGTTAGCAACAAGTCTACTCTCAGACTTGTCTGCTCTGTCTCATACAAGTGTGAAGAAATGAATTAGACCAGAATTAGTATGAAGCACAAGGTCTCTATCATCACCGCTCTCTGATGATCACATCATCGTGCTAATTTTGTCTTCTCTCTAAACAGGTAGTTGTGACCGTGTTTTCATGTATTCAGCTTTTCTGCTCCACTGATCTCCTGTTTTTCATGCTTCAATATTCCATTGTATTATGCATGTAACTGTTCATTCCACTGCCCCCTCACCTAGCTCTTTTTATGACCCTTTGTTTCATTTGCCTGTGATCCACCATTTGGTTCAGCCTTGATTGTATACTGGTATACCGGGGGCAGGACGGGGCCATGACTGGATGTAGTGATCATGTGAAGCCGGTAACAGCTCCGGAGATTTCTTACATGGGATCTTTATGATGTTACATCGTCATCTTCTCCCCATTCAGGTCCCTACAATATCGGATCCTCTCAGTGGAGATCTTCTATATAAGAGAATTCTCCTGATTGACCCATCAAGGATGGATAAGGACAAGATGGCGGAGAGGATATTACACCTCACCCTAGAGATCCTCTTCCTTGTTACTGGAGAGGTGAGAGATTGTGATGACAATGTCACATGACATCATTCTTATCTATGGACAGAATAACAGATGACAGAACTGGAGAGGTGAGGACTCTGGAAATGTCTGGAGACTGGAGATTTATTAATGTGTCTCTCCATAACCAGGATTACACAGTAGTGAAGAAGACCTCTAGTGATCTGTGCTGTCAGGACCCTGTGTCTGAGGGAAGAGCCCTGAGCCCAATCACGGGGCCTCCACCTCACCCCCTGATACATGAGGACATCAATGACCAGAAGATCCTAGAACTCACCTACAAGATGATTGAGCTGCTGACTGGAGAGGTGACACTGCTGGGAATGCTGCTGCTGGGACATTATACAGTAACGCTATGAAGGGATCGGGGGATGACAATGGTATCATTGTATGTGTCAGGTTCCTATAAGGTGTCAGGATGTCGCCGTCTATTTCTCCATGGAGGAGTGGGAGTATTTAGAAGAATACAAAGATCTGTACAAGGACATAGTCATGATGGAGGATCCCCAGCCCCTCACATCACCAGGTAATAGACAGGACTAAATACACACGGCCTATAATGATCTGTATGTAAAGAATGAATTCAGTCCCTGTATGTGTCTCCTCCAGGTCTATCCAGTGAGAGGACAACACCAGAGAGATGTCCCCATCCTCTTCTCCAACAGGACTATAAACAAGAAGATCCCAATGCTCCTCAGGATGATCAGGTAGATGGAGAGAAGGTGTCATGAAATCTTTTGTATGATGTGTATGTAGAAGGGTGTGAAAGTCTTTCATGGAGTATAGGGTTCAAATCGCACCAAGGAGCTTGTATGTTCTCCCATTGTTTGTGTAGGTTTCCTCATGCAACTCAGGTTTCTTCCCCACTCCAAAGACATACTGATAGGAAATTTAGATTGTGGGCCCCATTGGGGACAGTCTTGATCAAGTATGTAAAGCGCTATGGAATTAACAGCACTATATTATTATGATTATTATTTATTTATATAGCACCTTTAATTCTATGGTGCTGTACATGAGAAGGGTTACATACAAAATTATAGATATAGTTTACAGTAATCAAATTAATAATGACAGACCGGTAAAGAGGGGAGAGGACCCTGCCCTTTCACGCTTACATTCTACAGGACAATGGGGTGGAGACAGTAGGATGGGTTATATAAGTGAGTAAAATAAATAAATGTTGTTTTATCCATTAGTAGTATACACTGAATAGACAATTTATTAGATACATCGGCTCTTTCCTTATATACTCTTTCCTAAACTGAAACTTAATCAGTGACTCTAGAGTGGGGAAAACAAAACATTGATCACTTTTCTGTGAATCACTTTCAGTGAATCAAAATGCTCTTATCCAAATTAATATGCACAACAGAGTTTCCAAATATTCTATAGGTTGTAAACAACTGAAAATGTTTGTGTTTAATTTTCTACCCAAAGGGGTCACATTTAATGGAATCAAAAGCTTTCCAATCAAATACATCTTAACAGGCCACGTTACATATTAACATAGCACCACTTCTTTCATATCACCTTCTCAATTCTTGCATCCATTAAACTTTAAGGTTTTTGGAGAGTTTCTGTTTGAATTTCTTGGCAAGATATCGTAATAGCCTCCCAGAGCTGCTGATTTGATGTGAATTGCCTCCCACCCTCATAGAGCTTTTCCTTGAGGATATACCAAAGGTTTTCAACAGGTTTGAGGTCAGGGCAACCTCATGGCACACCATTAGTTTCTCTTATCACCTTAATAGCCAATGACTCAGAGGTATCCTTTGCCCTATGAGACGGTGCATTGTCATGCGTGAAGATGATTTTACTACTGATGACACAGTTCTTCTTTATGTACCATGGAAGAAAGTGTTTAGTCAGAAACTGTATACTTTGCTGAAGCAATTTTAACACCTTCAGGAAACCTTAAAGGGGCCTACCAGCTCTCTTCTAAAATATGACCCCGCCACCTCGTTGTTGATATGACAGTCTTATTGGATCATGGTGGCCACCCACCAACCATCCACTACTCCAGCCATCCTGACCATCCAGGAGTTCATTTGAAAAACAAAATATAAAATCTTAATGGCAATGAAAACTGATTTGTATAATAATTTGGAATGCTGTATACTGAAAATATTGGGATTAAGGAAAAAATATCCAGGGGAAGGAGATCTTATGAATATACGGTAAGTAAAACATCAAAGAAAGGAGTAACAGGAGCTCATCAACAATCATCATGAAGTTCTGGAGGGCAAAGGAGGTCTAACACACTACTACATGGTGTCTCTAATAATGTGGCCATTCAGTGTATGTTTTATGACAGGATTAAGCTGATCATTAGATGTCTGGATCTTCTTACAACTTTCTGGTTATGGAGACGCTGGTTACAATTAGGAGTCGATAAATTGCATTTATACAGGAGACCTGCAGATATGTGATAACTATTGCTGTCATGCCGTTTTTGGTTATCATGTTTATTTATGATCTTTTCTATATATGTGTTTTCAAATATTTGTTTCAGTGTGAAGATCTGACCCATATTGATACTACAGAGCCATATGTGAGGGATGATGAGTGGTATAAAGAGGAGATTCCTACATATGACTACCCAGGTGAGTAGTAATGACTAAATGCAGAGTAATGACTAAATGCAGAGTAATGACTAAATGCAAATTCTACTTAGTCACTGGCTTGTAGAAATATGTGCTGGATTAATTTACACTACGTCCTATTTTGCTCTGAGTTCCAGGTTCTGTTTCACGCCAGTGATGATTATAGTTTTCATAGTTTTTAAGGTTGAAGGAAGACTTTAAGTCTAGTTCAGCCCATAGTCTAACAAGTTGATCCAGAGGAAGACAAAAAAATACCCTACTAAGCTCCTTAGTGGGGAAAAAATTCCTTCCTGACTCCACACATGGCAAACAGACTAGTTCCCTGGATCAACACCCTATCAAAGAATCTAGTGTATATAACTGGTAATATTATATTTTTCTAGAAAGGCATTACATTTTAGTAGTAAATCACTCAGTACAACATCATGTGGCAGAGATTAACATAGTCTCACTGCTCTTACAGTAAAGAATCCACGTCTGTGATTATGATTAGACCTTCCTTCCTCCAGACGTAGAGGATCCCGTCTCAGGCATAGGTGTAAAAAAATCATTAGAAAGGTCTCTGTACTGTCCCCTCATACATTTCTACATTGTAATAAGATCACTCCTAAGTCTTCATTTTACCAAAATAAATAACCCCAAGTTTAATAACCTGTCTTGGTATTGCATACCCCTCAGTCCTCTAATAACCTTGGTCGCTCTTCTCTGCCCCCGCTCTAGTTCAGCTATGTCTTTCTTATACACAGGAGATCAGAATTGTACACAGTATTCTAAGTGTGGTCGCACTAGTGACTTGTATAGAGGTAAAATTATGTTCTCCTCATGAGCATCTATGCCTCTTTTAATGTATCCCATGATTACTTAGAAGGGACAGTGTGCATCTGAGCTGTCCTTTCAGGCTAGGGATCCAAGTGGTTAATTCCTGTCCCCAAGATTACCCGAGAAGGTGGGGTGCCTGGTTCTCATACCTTGCTATGCTCCTGGATACGACTCACCTTTATGCCACCCCCCCTCAAAGGAGTGAAGCGGCAGGAGTGCAAGACAAACATACAAGTAGCAAGGATTCCAAATCTTCTCTAGTAGGCAAAACTTTGCAGCTGCCAAAGAAGCAAACACCTTTGCACTACAGAGACAGGTTTCTCTAACATGGTCTGTTGTCAGTACAGAGATTTGATATCCAGCATGGAGTGAGGCCAGGGGCAAATAGAGTGGTAGGGAGGGATAGTCACAATATGCAGCTGGAATATAGGCTAAGAGAATTCTCAATCAACAGGGAATAGGTCCTTAACCCCTTCAGTATAGAAGAAAAAGTACATCAGCAAAACAAACAGTCAAGTGAGCTCTACAGAAAGCCTGCAATCAATTAAACACTGAGACCTCCTGACCCCAGGTCCCCCAGAGGTTACATCAGGATGAGGCACGCTCAGGACACTCTGGCTGTTTAACCTACTAAAAGCCGCAATCAATACCTACCACAATCCTAAATTGCAGTGAGATTCTGAAACAGGTCATACCAGTATGTCCTGGTGATTACATGTGTAGAAGATGTCCCCAAATAATCACCACCAGTAGCCCAGATTAACTACTTCACCTCCCAGCCTGTTTTGACCCTAATGACCAGGTCATTTTTTGCAATTCTGACCAGTGTCACTTTATGAGGTTATAACTCTGCAATGCTTCAATGGATCCCAGTGATTCTGAGGTTGTTTGCCAAGGTAAAAACCAAGCAGTTTTGGTCATAGTTATTGGGCCCCCCAGGCTACAGAATAGCAGCCACCCCAGATATTGGTGAATTCATTAGAAGCACCAAATTCTAGTGATTCACCTGGCACTTCCTGACGCCCTGATTTTGTGGCATCGAAGTGATAGGAAGGGTTAATGACAGCTGAGTATTGACAGCTGTTTTTAGGCCCTAGATAGATGATGTTTAGGTCTCTATGTGACCCGCCCATTATCCATCCTTTAAGTGAATAGTTAAAAAAACAGAGACAAATCCTTTATGTGAAAATAAAACACACAGCCAACTTTCATTGAAAAGAAAAAAGTGAATATGGTAGTTGGTGTTGAAGATTTTTTATTTTTTTGTCTTATGAGTTTCCACTATATATTTCAGTACATATGAATACCGTATATACTCGTGTATAAGCCAACCCGTGTATAAGCCGACCCCCCTACTTTTGCCCCCAAAATCTGGGAAAACCTATTGATTCGTGTATAAGCCGAGGGTGGACCCCTGCACAGGTATACAGCCCCCAGCAGTGTGGTATACAGGCCCCCCCAGTGGTATACAGGCCTCCCCAGTGGTAGTATACAGCAGCCCCAGTGGTAGTATACAGCAGCCCCAGTGGTAGTATACAGCAGCCCCAGCAGCTCCAGTGGTAGTATACAGCAGCCCCAGTGGTAGTATACAGCAGCCTCAGTAATCCAGGGCTTCCCCCCTCGCGCTCCGGAAACCTGTAAAGTAAAATCTTTATACTTATCACTGTCCCTGCCGCCCGCCGCTGCCGACATCACGATCCCCGGCTTCATCCATCCGTCTTCTTCCGGCTTCCTGTTCGTCGCAGGCAATGACATCATTGCCTGCGATGAACAGGAAGCCGGAAGAAGACGGACGGATGAAGCCGGGGATCGTGATGTCAGCAGCGGCGGGGACAGTGATAAGTATAAAGATTTTACTTTACAGGTTTCCGGAGCGCGAGGGGGGGGCCCTGGATTACTGAGGCTGCTGGGGCTGCTGTATACGCAAGCCGTCACTGACTCGCGTATAAGCCGAGGGGGGTACTTTTCAGCCCAATTTTTGGGCTGAAAAACTCGGCTTATACGCGAGTATATACGGTAAATATTTTATATTTTACATACTACAGTTTGTATAGAAATATTATAAAATTCATAAATGCTATAATTAATTTAATTTCAAAGCTGTGAGTTCAAAATTAATATTCAGTTTTATTCCTTCAGATGACTGTACCAGAAGATTGGGGGCACATTTGACACTTTCAGATTTTACAGCACATGATCATAGTGTCACCCTTGATAGATATGAAGAACATTACAG
>JARQOC010000006.1:458274370-458293190 GCA_033576535.1 Allobates femoralis | reverse complement strand
AGTCTTTCATGGAGTATAGGGTTCAAATCGCACCAAGGAGCTTTTATGTTCTCCCATTGTTTGTGTAGATTTCCTCCTGCAACTCAGGTTTCTTCCCCCTCCAAAGACATACTGATAGGAAATTTAGATTGTGGGCCCCATTGGGGACAGTCTTGATCAAGTATGTAAAGCGCTATGGAATTAACAGCACTATATTATTATGATTATTATTTATTTATATAGCGCCTTTAATTCTATGGTGCTGTACATGAGAAGGGGTTACATACAAAATTATAGATATAGTTTACAGTAATCAAATTAATAATGACAGACCGGTAAAGAGGGGAGAGGACCCTGCCCTTTCACGCTTACATTCTACAGGACAATGGGGTGGAGACAGTAGGACGGGCTATATAAGTGAGTAAAATAAATAAATGTTGTTTTATCCATCAGTAGTATACACTGAATAGACTCTTTCCTAATATACTCCTTCCTAAATTGAAACTTAATCAGTGACTCTAGAGTGGGGAAAACAAAACATTGATCACTTTTCTGTGAATCACTTTCAGTGAATCAAAATGCTCTTATCCAAATTAACATGCACAACAGAGTTTCCAAATATTTTATAGGTTGTAAACAACTGAAAAATGTTTATGTGTTTAATTTTCTACATAAAGGGGTCACCTTTGATGGAATCAAAAGCTTTCCAATCAAATACATCTTAACAGGCCAAGTTACATATTAACATAACACCACTTCTTTCATATCACCTTCACAATTCTTGTATCCATTAAACTTTGAGGTTTTTGGAGAGTTTCTGTTTGAATTTCTTGGCAAGATATCGTAATAGCCTCCCAGAGGTGCTGATTTGATGTGAATTGCCTCCCACCCTCATAGAGCTTTTCCTTGAGGATATACCAAAGGTTTTCAACAGGTTTGAGGTCAGGGCAACCTCGTGGCACACCATTAGTTTCTCTTATCACCTTACTAGCCAATGACTCAGAGGTATTCTTTGCCCTATGAGACGGTGCATTGTCATGCGTGAAGATGATTTTATTACTGATGGCACAGTTCTTCTTCATGTACCATGGAAGAAAGTGTTTAGTCAGAAACTGTATACTTTACTGAAACAATTTTAACACCTTCAGGAAACCTTAAAGGGGCCTACCAGCTCTCTTCTAAAATATGACCCCGCCACCTCGTTGTTGATATGACAGTCTTATTGGATCATGGTGGCCACCCACCAACCATCCACTACTCCAGCCATCCTGACCATCCAGGAGTTCATTTGAAAAACAAAATATAAAATCTTAATGGCAATGAAAACTGATTTGTATAATAATTTGGAATGCTGTATACTGAAAATATTGGGATTAAGGAAAAAATATCCAGGGGAAGGAGATCTTATGAATATACGGTAAGTAAAACATCAAAGAAAGGAGTAACAGGAGCTCATCAACAATCATCATGAAGTTCTGGAGGGCAAAGGAGGTCTAACACACTACTACATGGTGTCTCTAATAATGTGTCCATTCAGTGTATGTTTTATGACAGGATTAAGCTGATCATTAGATGTCTGGATCTTCTTACAACTTTCTGGTTATGGAGACGCTGGTTACAATTAGGAGTCGATAAATTGCATTTATACAGGAGACCTGCAGATATGTGATAACTATTGCTCTCATGCCGTTTTTGGTTATCATGTTTATTTATGATCTTTTCTATATATGTGTTTTCAAATATTTGTTTCAGTGTGAAGATCTGACCCATATTGATACTACAGAAACATATATGAGGGATGATGAGTGGTATAAAGTGGAGATTCCTACATATGACTACCCAGGTGAGTAGTAATGACTAAATGCAGAGTAATGACTAAATGCAGCGTAATGACTAAATGCAAATTCTACTTAGTCACTGGCTTGTAGAAATATGTGCTGGATTAATTTACACTACGTCCTATTTTGCTCTGAGTTCCAGGTTCTGTTTCACACCAGTTATAATTGTAGTTTTCATAGTTTTTAAGGCTGGAGGTAGACTTTAAGTCTAGTTCAGCCCATAGTCTAACAAGTTGATCAGAGGAAGACAAAAAAATACCCTACTAAGCTCCTTAGTGGGGAGAAAATTCCTTCCTGACTCCACACATGGCAAACAGACTAGTTCCCTGGATCAACGCCCTATCAAAGAATCTAGTGTATATAACTGGTAATATTATATTTTTCTACAAAGGCATTACATTTTAGTAGTAAATCACTCCGTACAACATCACGTGGCAGATAGTTCCATAGTCTCACTGCTCTTACAGTAAAGAATCCGCGTCTGTGATTATGATTAGACCTTCCTTCCTTCAGACGTAGAGGATCCCGTCTCAGGCATAGGTGTAAAAAGATCATTAGAAAGGTCTCTGTACTGTCCCCTCATACATTTCTACATTGTAATAAGATCACTCCTAAGTCTTCGTTTTACCAAAATAAATAACCCAAGTTTAATAACCTGTCTTGGTATAGCAGACCCCTTAGTCCTCTAATAACCTTGGTCGCTCTTCTCTGGACCCGCTCCAGCTCAGCTATGTCTTTCTTATACACCGGAGACCAGAATTGTACACAGTATTCTAAGTGTGGTCGCACTAGTGACTTGTATAGAGGTAAAATTATGTTCTCCTCATGAGCATCTATGCCTCTTTTAATGTATCCCATGATTACTTAGAAGGGACAGTGTGCATCTGAGCAGTCCTTTCAGGCTAGGGATCCAAATGGTTAATCCCTGTCCCCAAGATTACCCGAGAAGGTGGGGTGCCTGGTCCTCATACCTTGCTATGCTCCTGGATACGACTCACCTTTATGCCACCCCCCCTCAAAGGAGTGAAGCGGCAGGAGTGCAAGACAAACATACAAGTAGCAAAGATTCCAAATCTTCTCTAGTAGGCAAAACTTTGCAGCTGCCAAAGAAGCAAACACCTTTGCACTACAGAGACAGGTTTCTCTAACATGGTCTGTTGTCAGTACAGAGATTTGATATCCAGCATGGAGTGAGGCCAGGGGCAAATAGAGTGGTAGGGAGGGATAGTCACAATATGCAGCTGGAATATAGGCTAAGAGAATTCTCAATCAACAGGGAATAGGTCCTTAACCCCTTCAGTATAGAAGAAAAAGTACATCAGCAAAACAAACAGTCAAGTGAGCTCTACAGAAAGCCTGTGATCAATTAAACACTGAGACCTCCTGACCCCAGGTTCCCCAGAGGTTACATCAGGATGAGGCACGCTCAGGACACTCTGGCTGTTTAACCTACTAAAAGCCGCAATCAATACCTACCACAATCCTAAATTGCAGTGAGATTCTGAAACAGGTCATACCAGTATGTCCTGGTGATTACATGTGTAGAAGATGTCCCCAAATAATCACCACCAGTAGCCCAGATTAACTACTACACCTCCCAGCCTGTTTTGACCCTAATGACCAGGCCATTTTTTGCAATTCTGACCAGTGTCACTTTATGAGGTTATAACTCTGGAATGCTTCAATGGATCCCAGTGATTCTGAGGTTGTTTGCCAAGGTAAAAACCAGGCAGTTTTGGTCATAGTTATTGGGCCCCCCAGGCTACAGAATAGCAGCCACCCCAGAATTGGTGCATTCATTAGAAGCACCAAATTCTAGTGATTCACCTGGCACTTCCTGACGCCCTGATTTTGTGGCATCGAAGTGATAGGAAGGGTTAATGACAGCTGAGTATTGACAGCTGTTTTTAGGCCCTAGATAGATGATGTTTAGGTCTCTATGTGACAAGCCCATTATCCATCCTGTAAGTGAATAGTTAAAAAAACAGAGACAAATCCTTTATGTGAAATAAAACACACAGCCAACTTTCATTGAAAAGAAAAAAGTGAATATGGTAGTTGGTGTTGAAGATTTTTTATTTTTTTGTCTTATGAGTTTCCACTATATATTTCAGTACATATGAATACCGTATATACTCGTGTATAAGCCGACCCGTGTATAAGCTGACCCCCCTACTTTTGCCCCCAAAATCTGGGAAAACCTATTGACTCGTGTATAAGCCGAGGGTGGACCCCAGCACAGGTATACAGCCCCCCCAGTGGTATACAGGCCTCCCCAGTGGTAGTATACAGCAGCCCCAGTAGTAGTATACAGCAGTCCCAGCAGCCCCAGTAGTAGTATACAGCAGCCCCAGTGGTAGTATACAGCAGCCCCAGTGGTAGTATACAGCAGCCCCAGTGGTAGTATACAGCAGCCCCAGCAGCCCCAGTGGTAGTATACAGCAGCCCCAGTGGTAGTATACAGCAGCCCCAGTGGTAGTATACAGCAGCCCAGCAGCCTCAGTAATCCAGGGCCCCCCCTCGCGCTCCGGAAACCTGTAAAGTAAAATCTTTATACTTATCACTGTCCCCGCCGCTGCCGACATCACGATCCCTGGCTTCATCCGTCCGTCTTCTTCCGGCTTCCTGTTCGTCGCGGTCAATGACGCGTATAAGCCGAGGGGGGTACTTTTCAGCCCAATTTTTGGGCTGAAAACTCGGCTTATACGCGAGTATATACGGTAAATATTTTATATTTTACATACTACAGTTTGTATAGAAATATTATAAAATTCATAGATGCTATAATTAATATAATTTCAAAGCTGTGAGTTCAAAATTAATATTCAGTTTTATTCCTTCAGATGACTGTACCAGAAGATTGGGGGCACATTTGACACTTTCAGATTTTACAGCACATGATCATAGTGTCACCCTTGATAGATATGAAGAACATTACAGTATTCCAGATATATCTCCAGCCCTTCACAGTAGAGATTTTTCACCTGATCCTTTTCAACAGCCCCTATCTTTTGATTCATCACAGACTGCAAAGCAAAACAAGAATTACAAAGGAGGTAATGAACGTGACATAGCTACCACAAAAACAAAGCCGTATTCATGTTCAAAATGTGCAAAATCCTTTACACATAAATCAAATCTTGTTCAACATCTGAAAATTCACACAGGGGAGAAGCCATTTTCATGTTTTGAATGTGGAAAATGTTTTACAGACAAATCAAATCTTGTTCAACATATGAGAATTCACTCTGGGGAGAAGCCATTTTCATGTAGTGAATGTGGGAAATGTTTTAAAGTGAAAATACAGCTTGTTATACATCAGAGAATACACACAGGGGAGAAGCCATTTTCATGTTCAGAATGTGGGAAATGTTTTACAAAAAAATCAAATCTTGTTCAACATCAGAGAATTCACACTGGGGAAAAGCCATTTTCTTGTTGTGAATGTGGGAAATGTTTTACAGAAAAAATACAGCTTGTAAACCATGTGAGACTTCACACTGGAGAGAAGCCTTTTTCATGTTCAGAATGTGGGAAACGTTTTACAGTTAAATATTATCTTGTTAAACATCAGAGAACTCACACAGGGGAGAAGCCATTTTCATGTTCAGAATGTGGGAAATGTTTTACAGTGAAAAACCAGCTTGTTAACCATCTGAAAATTCACACAGGAGAGAAACCTTTTTCATGTTCAGATTGTGGGAAATGTTTTACTGTGAAAAAACAGCTTATTAACCATCTGAGATTTCACACAGGTGAGAAGCAATATTCATGTTCAGAATGTGGGATATGTTTTATACAAAAACGCCAACTTGATAAACATCAAAGAACTCACATCGGAGACAACCCATTTTCATGTTTGGAATGTGGAAAGTGTTTTACAAAGAAATCCAGTCTTGATAATCATCTGAGAATTCACACTGGGGAGAGGCCATATTCATGTTCAGAATGTGGGAAATGTTTCACAGAGAGATCAAATCTTCGTGCACATCAGAGAATTCACACAGGGAAGAAGCCATATTCATGTTCAAAATGTGTCAAAAGCTTTTCACAAAAATCAAATCTTGTCAAACATGAGAGAAGTCACACAGGGGAAAAACCATTTTCATGTTTAGAATGTGGGAAATGTTTTGCACAGAAATCTCATCTTATTGGGCATCACAGAATTCACAAAGGAAAGTAGACATCTTCTTTTTAAAACATCTTAATTATAAAATTGTACGAGACAAAAATACAGCAGTTACAGTCTAAAAAGAAAAGTAGTTTACAGGACTAACTGGATATAGTAAATATATGCAACTATCAATAAACATCTTTTTTTGAAAAACAGAAAGAAGCTATTCATAAAATATTTCTCATTTATGAATACAGTATAGCTTCCTTTTCAAGGAGTTATCCACTTTGTACTCCCTCTGGTTTAATTGGCTCATTATATCTTAAAATACTGACTTTATTTCATGATTGTACCTTGGCGTATTTGAAGTGATGCCATAATACACCTGTGGAACATGTGATACTTTTTATTTCAGTTTTTTTCTGCTAATATTCTATATTTGAATCCATTATTGTATATTCATTTTCTTATATACAATTGGGTATTACTACTAATATATGCTGCAGATGTCTGTTTTCTCTCTAATGTCATCACCAGTTAAGAGGACTAGTATAGTGGGACCATTGCCTTCTATAGGACTTATTCGTTATCCATTGTGAACCTACATCCTTTCTGCTCCCTTTATCTTTATCCTTACTTTTCCATACCATTTTTTGTACTTTTTGTTACGTTTTGTAATTATTGTAATTTATTATTAAGAACCTTTTTTAAAACTTATTGTTTTGGTTCTCCCTCTTACTTATGAGAGTTTGTACATGAAACCGAATTGTAAAGTGTTGCGGAATATGTTGACGCTATATAAATAAAGATTATTATTATTCTATTGTGTTATTGGGAGTCTCTAGGGATAACATTTCTGGCTTGTCATCCAGCAATACTAGGAATTCATATTCAAGCATACTGCTAGACAGCGGTGTAACTAGGTTTCATGGCGCCCGGGGCAAAGATCCATTTTGGCGCCCCCCCAGCTGAGGAGCGGGGGGGGTGGGTGATGGGTTCTGTCAGCTTTGCAGCCCTGGGTGAGGAGCGGGGGGGGGTGCTGGCGCCCCCCTCTGAGTTGCGCCCGGGGCAAAGGATCCGGCTGCACCCCCTAGATACGTCCCTGCTGCTAGAGGTTTAATCTACTTACTAGACGTAGTTATTGCCTTATTCACCTACACATACACCATATTAGTAATCCGTGTATGTATATTTCAAAACGTTTTTATTGAAATTTTTATAAACAAGCGGTACAGAAGGAAAAGGAGGAGGGAGGGAAATCAGCTGTAAAGCTGATACAGGATGTATATAAACAATTGTTAGATTTGTCTTATGATTCACAAATTATATGTACAACGTTACTAATAGTATATTGAGTTCTAAGTATAGATATAAAATTGAGTAATTCTTTATTACACTGGGTAATATGGTTTAACTATAATAGGAGTAGGTGGTTACTTAATATATCATTAAAGGGAACCAACCACCCCAAATGACCCCCCCGGACTATTAATATCGTTCCCTACACCAGCACATACATGTGCTGCAAGGTTTTTTGCTAAAAAAACAGCTTTTTAAAAGTTGAGATAATGATTTATAAAGTATTTAACGAAGGGACGGGTGGGCGTTACTTAGCTGGGGCTAAAGCCGGGTTGCAGCTGCCAGTCATCCTCCTGTCTCCCCTCGCAGCAGTAACGGCCAGCCCTTTCTTGTCGTCACAGCCTGCTGAGCCTGGTGCACGGGATCTCATGCCCGTGCACACGTCATCAGCTACAGCCGGGTCGCGAGCGCGCGCTCTGACTTCCACAGCCGAGCGCAGGAAGTCAGAGCGTGTGTGCTCGCGACCCGGCTGTAGCTGATGACGTGTGCACGGGCATGAGATCCCGTGCACCAGGCTCAGCAGGCTGTGACGACAAGAAAGGGCTGGCCGTTACTGCTGCGAGGGGAGACAGGAGGATGACTGGCAGCTGCAACCCGGCTTTAGCCCCAGCTAAGTAACGCCCACCCGTCCCTTCGTTAAATACTTTATAAATCATTATCTCAACTTTTAAAAAGCAGTTTTTTTAGCAAAAAACCTTGCAGCACATATATGTGCTGGGTGTAGGGAACGATATTAATAGTCCGGGGGGGTCATTTGGGGTGGTTGGTTCCCTTTAAGTCTAAATTAATATTGAACTCCTTTGTGTGTATTAGATCAACCTTAGCGAATAAACTTCACTGCAGTAGTATGTTCCATTATAGTCCTTATTTATGTATTCTGGAGGTACCTTCATCTTGTTGTGAGTTACATAATAAAGTAAAAACTTTACATCTGATGAAGGTGCCAGCATATCTTCATTATATTCCTTGACTTGGGCGGTGGCCGGCCGTCAGCTGCAGCACCTGACTGGATCTTCTGAGAAGGAGGGGTGAGCTCATTCCTATTCCCTGTTCCCTGAGAGTTTATTCTGGAGGTCCCTGCTATTTTTGTCACCAGGAATTGAATCCAATTTTTCTTATTTTTTTTAAATTTTAATTAGAATAATATCCTCTCTGCAAATATGTAATGACGTCTACATCAAGAACTAGTCAAAGAAGAAACCATCACTGGTTTCATAGATGGCTGAGATGATTACCTTTATATAACCAGCTTAGAATAAAGACAAGCGGCACTCACCAAGGTTGATCTTCACCGTTTATTCACGGTCCATTTACAATGTCCATGGACAAGTCAAGCAAGGGAGGGGGTGCAAAGGCGGCGGACAACGGCCGGCCGTTTGGCAGTTAATACCGCTTCCACGGGTCCTATATATAACAAAATAAAATGAATCCTTATGTAAATGTACAAAATGTTTGTTTAAATATCAATTGAAGTCTGGTGAAAAAGAAAGGAAAAAACTGTGAAAAGATAAATGGAGGTTTTGGCTATAAGTAGAGGGGTGACCCCCTAAACACTCATCTGAGACTGATTCCTGCACACTTTATCTTTCCTAGATAGGTCCTTCCCCCTATATGTGGCCATGTGTCTAAACCCTGGCTGACTCTGGGCTAGTGAATAGGTCAGCAAGACGCTTTTCTTACTACTACAATAAGACAACACTCAGAGTGACAAACAAAAAGTAATAAAACAACGAATGGAACTCCATATCTTCCACAAGGACAACTTTTCTGGAGAGGTCACCATTATTCTCTGGCTCCCTTGTGTTAGGTACAGGGATATTCTTCTCACTAATTGTTTCATTAGTACTATATAGTTTAATAGGACTAAGTGGTACTAATAAATTTAGATAAAAACACAAGTATTCTTGCCGATATTCTTGAGAAAATCATGCTAAAAGGAGAATCATTTGGTCTTAATACTGCAATTATCTATTTATCCATTTATTTGATTATAAAATATTTTTATTGATATTTTTTAGGGTTCTCCTCTCCTACCTTTTATATGTGCTCTTGTTCTTAAAACTGTCTATTTTTAATTAAATTAATTAAATATATCTTTTAATTTCTCATTCTTGATGTTCCATAAGTGGGACTCTACCGAAACTCCTAAAAACAGGAGACTTTTTTTATTCGTTTCTTCACTTTAGTTGTGATTGTGTATGTGTCCTAGAGAGAGCGAAGGCACTTTTTTAATCTCAAGTAATCCAAGAGCAAAATCATTTGGTCTACTGATCTGCTTAATATTTAACAGAACAAGTGGCGCTTGTCACAGATAGGGATTCTTGCCTAGAAATATAGCAAGAACGGCTGGTTCTATCCCCCAGAGAGAAGAATAGAATGCCTATTATTTTTTTGACTAGATATTGTAAACAGTTTTTATAAGCGTTTCTGCTGGGAATTTCGCTGCTGTTTTTGCACAATTTTTTTAAACCTGTTTTTTATAATCTGTATGTATACTATGTGATTAACTATTTATTGAATATTTGTTTTTAATGTGTTTTTGCGCCAAAATCTGTGACCCTTCCTTCTTTGATGACGATTTTGACGTCATTATTGATGTTCACTCCCATTAATCATTGATATGAGATGTGCTATAAATAAGAGGGGTTGATGTGGTGGTGGTATCCCTGAGGAAGGTGCCAGGAGGGCACCGAAACGCGTAGGAGGCAATAAAGGAGTTACTTTGAAGTTCCATCTTCATGTGCATTACTTTTGGAGTGTATGATTTTGGCAGCGCGGACCGTGATACACCATTTTCTTCCCTACAATTTGATGTGTCTCCACACTTGAGTGGACGGTGGAAGTCCTGCAGCAGCCATCTGGAAATAAGCATTGAGTACGCCTTCAAGCCAGTTGTGGGTGACACAACTGTCCCAGGTGAGTGAATTCCCTTTTTCACCACTTTTTATTCAGTGCCATAGTGATAGGGCACTATTGCGCCTATTGTTCCCCTCCTTCTTTTATTTGAACTACCAGGTACACACTTTGCTTTTCATACACAGGAGTGGTGTCAGTTCCGACATGGAGCTGCTGGCATCAGTCCTCCAGTGGTCCAGTAATTTGATCAGGTTTTGCCCCTTTTTTATGAGGTTCGGGCTGCACTGTTTGGATCTCGTTGTTGCTGACTGTGTACAATTTAGCAACGGTGGTATACCTGGGTAATTTAACCTCTTCGCTGCCACAATTTAAGGTGCGAACAGGTACTCTCCCATTGTGTACGTCAACCACGCCCCTGGCTGTCAACAGTGTAGGCCTGTGCTCTGTGCTGACGGGCTCCACTAATGCTTGATAGTCCTGCCCTCTCAGACCTATAGCTGCTCGACACCAAATCATCATTTCACTCATTGGGGGTATTTCACCACCTGTAATTGTTACCTGTTGCTGATGCAGGATGGCATTTTCAACCTATTACAAAGCCAGGCGCTCGCTCTCTGTTTGTTGTTTAGAGACGTTGCTAAGCAACGTTAGGTTATACCAATTAAAGACACGCACATGCGTGTGGCGGGGAAGCCAATAAAGCAAGGCCGCTATGCTGTAACAACCAGTCACAAAGCAATAGGAATTAAACAAGAGAGGGAAAGCAAAACTGGGGTAGTTCTTTTTATTCTCAATTATCATGTCAGCTTTAATTAAATAACAAAGAGCGCTATATTTTTCAAAGGAGGGGAGCAGGTCAAGTACATTACAGAATAGTGATTTCTATGTGTATCTCATCTTAATATCCTTTTTTTTTTTATATAGTTTATAGTTACAAACCTGATCATCTGTAATGGGACATTTACTTTCCCAGAATGATCCCTCTCGTATAGTGATGTCTTGTTTACCAAAAACTCATATGGCTAACAAAAACAGACCTAAAGAGTAGAATATGGGCTAATGAGAACCAAAGTCTATTTTAACAGAATAAACTATTCTTATATAACTAAGCAAGGTGAGTCATGCAAGCCATATGGAGAGCTGAAACCAAGATATTCTATTGAACTACCACATGTTGAACTTTATAGAAGGGCAATTACTATTTTATAGAAAGGCTGATAAATCATTTCTGTCATTCAGCCCTAATGGACCGCTGGTGAAAAATCGGGTCACTCAAAATAGAGTAGAAAAAACGTGGGTTAATAAGGTTCGGTTACAGCGACGGCAGATGGGCTCCCTAGTGGAGCTGTAGCGGTCAGTGGTTCTTCCTCGGTACGCTGTGTCTTGCTTCCTTCGCATCCAGGGTACATCCTCCGGGCTGTCGGCAAGTTGAAACAGCGGCTGAGGCTTGGGCTGGCCATCAACCTGACGTACACTACACCACACACATCAACCTGACGTACACCACGTCACGTTGATGTGTGGTGTGGTGTAGTGTACGTCGGGTTGGTGTATGTGGTGTATTGTATGTCTATTTGGTGTGTGTGGTGTACAGTACACACACCAACCTAATGCACACTACACCACACACACACACACACACACCAACCAGATGTACACTACACCACAAACACCAACCTGACCTGCACTACACTATACCACACACCAACCTGACTTACACTACACCATACCAACCTGATGCACATTACGTCAGGTTGATGTGTGGTGTTGTGTAGTGTATGTCAGGTTGGTGTGTGTGTGGTGTGTACGTCAGGTTGGTGTGTGGTGTAGTATTTATCAGGTTGATATGTGTTGTGTATAATAAACCACACGTACACTACACCACACACACACACACACCATCCTGATGTAGTGTTTGTCAGGTTAGTGTGTTTGTGGTGTAGTATACATCACACACACCAACCTGACGTACACTACACCACAAACACCAACTTGACCTACACTACACTATACCACACCACAAACCAACCTGACTTACACTACACCATACCAACCTGACGTACACTACATCAGGTTGATGTGTGGTGTTGTGTAGTGTATGTCAGGTTGGTGTGTGTGTGGTGTGTACGTCAGGTTGGTGTGTGGTGTAGTATTCATCAGGTTGATATGTGTTGTGTATAATAAACCACATGTACGCTACACCACACACACACCATCCTGACGTAGTGTTTGTCAGGTTAGTGTGTTTGTGGTGTAGTATACATCACACACACCAACCTGACGTACACTACACCACAAACACCAACCTGACATATACTACATACTCTCCATATGCGACATGGTGCCCGCTAACAATTGGAATTGTTAGCGGACACCATGTCGCTTATGGAGAACCCCTGTGTGCCTCAACATTGGAGCTCGCCCACAAGTGACCCCATTTTGGAAACTAGACCCCCCAAGGAACGTATCTAGATGCATAGTGAGCACTTTGAACCCCAAGGTGCTTCACAAATTGATCCATAAAAATGAAAAAATATTTTTTCTTCCACAAAAATCTTATTTTTTCATTTTTATGGATCAATTTGTGAAGCACCTGGGGGTTCAAAGTGCTCATTATGCATCTAGATAAGTTCCCTGGGGGGTCTAGTTTCCAAAATGAGGTCACTTGTGGGGAAACTCCAATGTTTAGGCACACAGGGGCTCTCCAAACGCGACATGGTGTCCGCTAACAATTTGAATGGAAAATGAGCTCAGATTGTTAGCGGACACCATGTCGCCTTTGGAGAGCCCCTGTGTGCCTAAACATTGGAGCTCCCCCACAAGTGACCCTATTATGGAAACTAGACCCCCCAAGGAAATTATCTAGATGGATAGTGAGCACTTTGAACCCCCAGGTGCTTCACAAATGAATCTGTAAAAATAAAAAAGTTATTTTTTTTCACAAACAAATTCTTATAGCCTAAATGTTTTTCATTTTCACATGGGCAACAGGATAAAATGCATCCTAAAAATTGTTGGGCAATTTCTCCTGAGTACACCGATACCTCATACGTGGTCATAAAGCACTGTTTGGGCGCACGGAAGGGCTCAAAAGGGAAGGAGCGCCATTTCACTTTTTGATTGGAAAATTGGCTCCAAAAGTCAAATTGCGCTCCTTCCTTTCTGAGTCCTGCCATGCGCCCAAACAGTGGTTTATGATCACATATGAGGTATCGGTGTACTCAGGAGAAATTGCCCAACACACTTTAGGATCAATTTTATCCTGTTGCCCATGTGAAAATAAAAGAATTGAGGCTAAAAGAACATTTTTGTTGGAAAAATTAAAATGTCCATTTTATCCTTCCACGTTGCTTTAGTTCCTGTAAGGCACACCTGAAGGGTTAATAATCTTCTTGAATGCAGTTTTGAGTAGCTTGAGGGGTGCAGTTTTTGGAATGGTGTCACTTTTGGGTGTCTTCTGTCATGTACACCCCTCAAAGGGACGTCAAATGTGATGTGGTCACAAAAAAAATGGTTTTGTAAATTTTGCTGGAAAAGTGAAAAATTGCTGATGAACTTTGACCCCTTATGACTTCCTAACAAAAAAAAGATTTTATTCCAAAATTGTGCTGAGGTGAAGTAGACATGTGGGAAATATTATTTATTAACTATTTTGTGTCACATAACTCTCTGGTTTAGCAGAATAAAAATTCAAAATTTGAAAATTGCATAATTTTAAACATTTTTGCCAAATTTTCAGTTTTTTCACAAATAAACGCAAAAATTATCGACCAAAATTTAATACTAACATGAAGCCCAATATGTCATGAAAAAACAATCTCATAATCGCTAGGATCCGCTGAAGCTCCAGAGATATAACCTCATGATTCAGAACTTCCATAAAGGACAGAGGAGCCGCAGACACCAAAGGCCGAATCTCTCAATCACACACTGCTGTCTGGAGCCAAAGGGGTTAAACGCCTTATACAGAGCCCATATACTCTAGGCTCAACCATGAGGTATACACTGAGGAGCTGATCATGTGACTCCTGACTCCTCCCCTCCATGTGACATCATCACAGGTCCTGTAAGCACAGAGCAGACATATATCTAGTGTGCGGCTCTGCAGGTGGAGGTAGGTGTACTTTCTCCATTAACCCCTTCAGTGCTGCACTCACATTCAAGGAGACACCACGTGTCCCCTGTGTCTGTGTGTCTATCAGGTGATCTGTCTGTATTGGATCAGATTGGGTCTCTTCCCTCCTGACGTTGCTCTCTGCTCTGTTACTGTACAGTCTCCATTATGGCCATCACTCGCTCCATGTTGTCACTATCAGGATATATTAATGTTCCATCATTATCTGTTACTGACGACCCCGGTTCTGCCGTCCCGATCTCTGTGGATGTTCCCGGCACTTTATAACTTTATGTCTTGTTTTGCCCATGACTGGATGTAGTTGTGGCACCCCATGGGTTAATGTGCCACAATAACATCACATGGGTTCTCTCCCCCACTACACACTGACAAACACTACCACCTCTGGGCCAAGAGGGGGAGCACCACCTGCTTCCTTATATACACTTGCTCATGAGGGAGAGCTCAGTTCAGCTCAGAGCAGGGCTGTGAAGAGGACACTTAGAGCAGAGTTAGCTCAGTGTAGACCTAGTAAGGGTCAGAGGAACAGGAGAACTACAGACAGAGAAACACGTCTGGGAGCTGGAGTGATACCTTCACTTGCCCCAGAAGAACGCACAGAACGGACACCGGATCCGGTACTGTGTCTGGCACCCACAGCACAGTGAATCCAGGAACAGTGGGATCTCTAGATGCCCCTAGTACCAGAGCAAAGCAACACGGAGGGGTCAGCACAGCACCGAGGACTCAAGTTGCCTAGCCAAGTGGTACCAGCAGAATACAGAGAGAGAGACGTGAGGAATCCCAGCAGCTCAGCTAATAGCAGCAGCCAGGACACACACACAGTGCAGCATAAGGACGCTGACGACCCCGGACAGGGTGGGAAGAGAGCTCGGCACCATTACAGACTCCATGGACTATAATCTGCAGTAACATCAGCAGTAAAGCTTTGGAAAACAGCAAAACTGTGAGTCTGTGTATTGATTGCGACCTTTGCTCCAGATTCAGCACAGAGAGCTTCCCCCTGCTACAAGCCTGTCAGCTCTGCAGCCTCAGGAGAGAAGGGGAAGTGCACCAGTGTCTACCAAACGTGAGTGTGTGTCCTTTAACCCCGTCTCCACCATCTATAACCCCAATAGACTTTAACCCTTACTGCCCCGGGGGATACAGTTCTCCCCACTGGAACTACACCATCTCCGCTGCCATTCCATCACCCCCGGAGGTTCTGCAGCAGCGGCGGCCCCATCACTGGCCGCATCAAGTGGGTGGCGTCACGAGTGACAAATCCCCTTGTAAATATTCCCCATCTTATTGTGTGGACCCAGGCACACGGTCCGGACCGAGCCACCCGTGACTTCCCCGGCACCGACCGGTCCGGTACCGAGTACCCCCGTCCCGAGGGGGCTCCACATAGTGATCATGTGAAGCCGGTAACAGCTCCGGAGATCTCTTCCATGGGATCTTTATGATGTTACATCGTCATCTTCTCCCCATTCAGGTCCCTACAATATCGGATCCTCTCAGTGGAGATCTTCTATACAAGACAATTCTCCTGATTGACCCATCAAGGATGGATAAGGACAAGATGGCGGAGAGGATCTTCCACCTCACCCTAGAGATCCTCTTCCTTGTTACTGGAGAGGTGAGAGATTGTGATGACAATGTCACATGACATCATTCTTATCTATGGACAGAATAACAGATGACAGAACTGGAGAGGTGAGGACTCTGGAAATGTCTGGAGACTGGAGATTTATTAATGTGTCTCTCCATAACCAGGATTACACAGTAGTGAAGAAGAGCTCTAGTGAGCGCTGTCAGGACCCTGTGTCTGAGGGAAGAGCCCTGAGCCCAATCACGGGGCCTCCACCTCACCCCCTGATACATGAGGACATCAATGACCAGAAGATCCTAGAACTCACCTACAAGATGATTGAGCTGCTGACTGGAGAGGTGACACTGCTGGGAATGCTGCTGGGACATTATACAGTAATGCTATGAAGGGATCGGGGGATGATGGTATCATTGTATGTGTCAGGTTCCTATAAGGTGTCAGGATGTCGCCGTCTATTTCTCCATGGAGGAGTGGGAGTATTTAGAAGGACACAAAGATCTGTACAAGGACATAGTCATGATGGAGGATCCCCGGCCCCTCACATCACCAGGTAATAGACAGGACTAAATACACACGGCCTATAATGATCTGTATGTAAAGAATGAATTCAGTCCCTGTATGTGTCTCCTCCAGGTCTATCCAGTGAGAGGACAACACCAGAGAGATGTCCCCGTCCTTTTCTTCCACAGGACTGTAAACAAGAAGATCCCGATGTTCCTCAGGATCATCAGGTAGATGGAGAGAAGATATCATTAAATCTTTTCTATGACATGTGTAGAAGGTTGTGAATGTCTTTAGTGTAGTATAGGGTTCAAACTGCACCAATGACGACATATACAAGGAGTTTGTATGTTCTTCTTGTGTTTGCGTAAGTTTCCTTCAGGCTCTCTGGTTTCTTCCCACATTCCAAACACATACTGATAGGAAATTTAGATGTTTAGAAAATGTTCATTTGTTTAATTTTCTACATTAAGAGGTCACATTTACTGAAATCAAAAACATCTTAACAGGCCAAGTTACATATTAACACAGGACTCCTTTGATATTATTAGAGCTTTTCCTTGAGGATATACCAAAGGTTCTCAAAGGTTTGAAGTCAAGTATCCTTTGCCCATGAGACGGTGCATTGTCATGCTAGAAGATGATTTTACTACTGATGGCATAGTTTTTTTTTATGTACCATGGAAGAAAGTGGTCAGTCAGAAACTATATACATTGCTGAAGCAATTTTCCCAACTTCGACTGAAAAAGTGCACATAGGGTCTTACCTGTGTGAGATTATGGAAGGTAAAATATAGTGGGGGACTTACCTGGGTAGGTTGTGCCAGTCACAACCACTATATGTGCATGTTATCCAGGCCGAAGCAGCCACCATGAGGTAGAGGTAATAAAAAGGAAAATGTGCAATGCCATGCTGCCAGGTGGAGACGCATCAAAGGCAGGGGTGTCGTAGAAAGTGATATTTTTCTATGCGTCCCCCCAGCGCTAAATGGTTCCTTTTTCAGGAAAAAAAATCTCATAAAGAATGTTATGTGATTTTATTTTTCCCTGAAGGAGGAGCCATTTAGCGCTCCGAAATGCCTTGGAAAATAAAATCCCATTCTTCGACACCCCAGCCTTTGATGTGCCTCCCCCTGGCAGTGTGGCATTGCACCCTTTCCTTGGCGTTTTTATGTCTTTATGACAATGAAATTCGATTTGAATAATAGTTTGGAACTCTATGTATACTGAGAATATTGGGATTAAGGGAAAAATATCCAGAGAAAGGAGATCTTATGGATATAAGTAACTCATCAGAGAAAGGAGTGAGAGGAGCTCATCAACAATCGTCCTAAAGTTGAAGTTCTGAAGGGCAAAGGAGGTCTAACACACTACTGAATTCTCTAATATTGCGGTCATTTAGTGTATACTTTATACTTGGTGGAGATGACAGGATAAAGCTGATCATAGACATTAGATGTCTGGATCTTCTCACAATGTTCTGGTTATGGAGACTGCTGGTTAGGCTGGTAACACACTTGCGAGTGGAAAAACGGTCCGATTAACGTATCCGAGAGTGTTGTCCGATTTTTGGTCCGTTTTGCATCCAACCGGTATGCGACTGTTGGACGTTTTTCTCACATCACATCCGAGTGCAATCTGTTTTTTTTCCCAGCAGCAATTCCTGTCTAATCATTTCAGGTGTCTGAGCTACAGAATAATAATGTATCAATTAAAAATCGTATCCGACTTGGATGTGCCGTGAGTGTGGTCTGTGATTTTTGTCTGACCCATATACTTGCATTGGCGAGTCTCATCCGAGACTCGCATACAATCGCAGCATGTTGCGGCTGACTTGTCATCCATAAAGTAGATGAGGAAAAATGTCCAAAGGCTTGGACACACTTTCCTAGTTACATCAGTGTTTCACTGAGGAGACTCTGAAAGGGCTGGAGCAATGACCCTGAACAGCCTCTCCCTCTCTGGATGAGGAGTCTGGAGCTGCACAAAAACACAGGCAGCTGACAGCCCCGTCCAGATAGGGAGAGGCCGTTCAGGGTCACTGCTCTAGCCCTTTCAGAGTCTCCTTAGTCAAACTCTGATGAGTGTGTCCAAGCCACAACACTCGGAATTGTGCTCTCAGACATTGAATAACATTAGTCTGACTGCAAGGCGATTATTACTCGCATTGCAGTCATCCAAGTTTCCGTACCCTTAAGGTACCTTTACACGCCGCTACAACAGGGTGGAAACAACCGGGTTTATGAGACAAATGTATCTTGCACCGTCAAATCAACCCGAGGTAGCGGCGTGTAAAGTAGGTCATTGCCACCCGTCACTTGCGGCACCTGTTTCAGAGCACTCCTCTAAAACAGGTTGATTTCAACCCGATGGTAGTGGCGTCTAAATAAGGTAGGGTAAGGTTGTTTCGTCACCTAGTTAACTCCCTGGGGCGTGACACAGCC
>JARQOC010000006.1:457937648-458274270 GCA_033576535.1 Allobates femoralis | reverse complement strand
TATATCTCCAGCCCTTCACAGTAGAGATTTTTCACCTGATCCTTTACAACAGCTTCTATCTTTGGATCCATCACAGACTGCTAAGCACAACAAAAATTGCAAAAGAGATAATGAACATGACATGGCTACCACAAAAATTAGGCCATATTCATGTTCAAAATGTGCGAAATGCTTTACACTTAAAGCACATTGTGTTCAACATCAGAGAATTCACACAGGGAAGAAGCCATATTCATGTTCAGAATGCGGAAAATGTTTTACAGAGAAATCAAATCTTGTTCAACATCTGAGAATTCACTCTGAGGAGAAGCCATTTTCATGTAGTGAATGTGGGAAATGTTTTAAAGTTAAAATACAGCTTATTCAACATCAGAGAATACACACAGGGGAGAAGCCATTTTCATGTTCAGAATGTGGGAAATGTTTTACAACAAAATCAATTCTTGTTCATCACCAGAGAACTCACACTGGGGAGAAGCCATTTTCTTGTTGTGAATGTGGGAAACGTTTTATAGCCAAAACACAGCTTGTTGACCACATGAAACTTCACACCGGAGAGAACCTGTTTTCATGTTCAGAATGTGGGAAACGTTTTAAAGGTAAATATTATCTTGTTGCACATCAGAGAACTCACACAGGGGAGAAACCATTTTCATGTTCAAAATGTGTAAAAAGCTTTTCACAGAAATCAAATCTTGTTAGACATGAGAGAAGTCACACAGGGGAAAAACCTTTTTCATGTTCAGAATGTGGAAAATGTTTTGCACAGAAATCCTATCTTATTGGGCATCACAGACTTCACAAAGGAAAGTAGACATCTTTTAAAAACATCTTAATTATAAAATTGTACAAGACAAAAATACAGCAGTTACAGTCTACGAGAAAAGTAGTTTACAGGACTAACTGGATATAGTAAATATATGCAACTACTAATTTGTTGGGAGAGGCCATCTGGCCATCAAATATGGCCAACACAGGCAAAACTACAAGCCCAGGGAAGAAAGACTGTGCCAACATGTGACCAGGAGACCCTGGAGGATCTAAACCCACCTCCTGCTTATTGCTCCAAATACTCAGCAGTGAGGGACACTCACTTCAAGAGACTCTCAAATCTCTTCCCAGATTTCATAACCATGAAGGAGGAAGAGAAAACACATATCCTGCTGGGGGAAGAAGAGAGAGCAGTGGAGATAGCAATGCAGTATGTAAGCGCATGCCATAGACTCAGAGGAAATGAACTATGATATGCCATGGACCTCTATAGCCCCCACCCTGTATCTGGCCCCATCCATTGTTCTTATAGCCTCCACCCTGAATTTGTCCCCATCCATTGCTTCTACAGCCCTCACCCTTGATGTGCCCCCATCCACCTTTCCTACATCCCTACCCAACATCACTACAGTCCTTATTCCCTATTATACACTTGCTTTGGCAAAACTATTGTGTATTTAATCCTCCCAATAAAGCTTCTTTGAATTTGAATTTGAGAGGCTGCTAGAGATTATTTGTGCACTCTACTTTGTACTCCCTCTGCTTTTATTGGCTCATTATGTGTTAAGATACTGACCTTATTTCATGATTGTACCTTAACCTATTTGAATGTATGCCATTATACATCTGTGGGACATATGATACTTTGTATTTCTCTTTTTTTCTGCTAATATATATTTTGAATTCATTATTCTATATTCATCTACTGCATATTGTGCTTTATCATTTTCTTATATCCATATGGGTATTACTACTAATATATGCTGTAGATGTGTTTTCTCTCTTAATGTATCATCACACGCCACGATATCGCCCACAACTTTGCAAACAACTCACGGGTTCGGCGATGTTGAAACCACATCGCAAGTGCGTTGTGGCGTGTGGCAGGGTGATTTGACGATGATAAATCGCTGGTCGCGAGTTGACAGGTTTTACCGCACTGCTCTAAAACCAGGCGATATCAACCTCGCGATTTTGCAGGATTGTGCCGTGTGACAGCGTGATAATGAAGTTGAGTGCAACTTCAGAGATCCTGAAATCAATCCCGTAGGCGTGCCTGAGCATTGTGTTTTCCGCGCCCCATTGGCGGCGATTGGTGGATACTACTGCATGCCTATTGGCTGCCCCTGGCCAAGGCGCCATAATTAAATAGCGATATAGTAGAAAAGTCAAATGCGTAATGTAGTGGACATCTTGTCAGACAAGGCTGACTAATGGTAACGCATTTCGGTCGGCCAATCGCAGTGGTAGGGGCGCGGTAAAACACACTCTGGCACGCTTAGCTCTTTCCCGGCGTCAAACAGCAGGCCCACATCACTGATGTGGTTGTGCTGTGTGACGCGGCGATGTGGAAAGGCAAGATCCCTTCCGGTCTTGTTCAGGTGATTTCCGGAAAGCCAGATCGCCAGCGGTTGCACGCAAATCGCTACATGTGACATCTCCAAAGCGATCTTGGCAAATTGTCAAAAACGTGCGCGCTCACGTGAAATCGCAGACAATATGTTGTGGCGTGTAACAGTATCTTTATGCCATCACTAGTTAAGAGGAGTAATATTGCCATTGCCTCTATAGGAATTATTTGTTCCCCATTGTGAATTTACTTCCATTCTGCTCCCTATATATTATCTTTATCCTTATCTTTCCCTTCAATTTTTTGTTAAGTTTTGTAATTATTGTAATTTATTGTTAAGTACCATTTATTGTTGTGGTTCTGCCTCTTATGTTTTTCTCCTCCCCCCTTTCTGGGTGTTACTATTTGCATGACTATTACTTGCTATTGAGGAACATTAGTGAGTAGATTAAACCTCTTTTATGTTCAATTTTCTTTATTTAAGAAAAAGGGGAGAGAAGTAGGGGGGGATACATCATAGCCATCATACGAAAAAGAAATAAAGTCATAATATTGGCCTTAACAGTCGACATATTAGGTATCAATGGATTGACCACAATCTTATACAAAGATCGCATGTTCTATCACCATTTTTTAATGAGCCAGGATGAGGACCAGCATTTCTCATGTACTCATCACAGTTCTTTGAGAGAAGCCACGTCTCCACGGGTGTAGAGGCGTTGAGAGTCCTTTCCATGAGGTTGAAATATTGGTATCTGTCTTTATCACTCAACCGTAAATAAATTTCGGTCCTACCGCAAACTGACACCGGTATATCGTCGACCAGCAGTATGGATATAAAACTTGGTATCAACCGTATAACCACGTAAAACTCGCATCTATAGAGATATTGTAATTATTCTAATATCAAATCTATAGAAGTTTTAATAAGAGAAAAGAAGAAAAAAGGGGGGGCAGTCGAAAGGAGGGGGAAAGAAGAAAATATGATATAGGATAAGGGGTACCCACGAATAGCTCATGCCAGCTCTTAGGCGTCAGGGAGACTTTCCATCAGAGTATCTCAGAACTCCGAATACGACCCATCTAGTCAGGAAATGTACTGTGAAAGGCAGGGGAATCCAAGAAGAGGACCCACGGACTCCAGATCAAGCGATATCGTTCCCTGGTATTGGTTACTTCAGCAGTCAACTCCTCCATACAGTGGAGCATCGTCATCTCTCCTAGCCCCTCAACTAGGTTGGGAGCCCGCGGGGATCTCCAATGCCTGGGGATTACTGTCCTAGCAGCCGCTAAGAAAAAACGGAGGAGGTCTGCTTTCTGGGAACTAATGGAACCAGGCAACATCAAGAGCAGAGCCATGGCAGGGTTGGGAGTTACGTTCTTACCACTAACTATTCCAAAGCAATCAAAAACCGCTGACCAAAAAGGTCAAAGTAAGCTACATTCCCACCATATGTGGGCCATTGTCCCACGAGTCTGTCCACATCTCCAACACCTGTCTGAAGTCGCCGGAAAGGCAGCGTGTAAGGAAACGGGGCATTGGTACCACCTGGATAGGATTTTAAAGTTCCGCTCCTGGGCTAGGCATGCCATAGATAGTTTGTAAACCTCTTTTATTATGACGGACTATGAAGTGCTAGTATTGCTGGCTGACAAGCCAGAAAAATTAACCCTTGAGACACCCAAGGCTAGAACACAATTGAAACGTGTGTTGTGGCGGCAAGGACTCCACCAGCACATAGAACTTGGAATATGTAAGTGCTGATCCCTAATAATAATAATAATAATTTATTCATTTATATAGCGCTATTAATTCCATACTAATATCCCTCTTTCTATTGTGTTCTAGACTTGGGTGTCTCTAGGGATAATGTTTCTGGCTTGTCTTATCCACCTACACATACACCATTTTCATAATCCGTGTGTGTATAAATAATAGGAGTAGGTATTTACTTAATATATCATTAAGTCTATATTAATATTGATCTCCTTTGTGCGTATTAGATAAACTAGCGATTAAACTTCACTGCACTAGTATATGCCATTATAGTCCTTATTTGTGTAGGCTTAACCATACTATGCTTAATAAACCTTTGCAGGTATTTTGTGTTAATTATTTTAATTTTCTGAGATAATGACCTTTGGGTTTTCATTAGCTGTAAGCCATAATCATCAAAATTAACAGAAATAAAGACTTGAAATAGATCACTGTGTTTGTAATGACTCTACATAATATATGTGTTTCACTTTTTGTATTGAATTACTGAAATAAATTAACTTTTTGATGATATTCTAATTTATTGAGAAACACTTGTATACACTATATCGTAAAACTGACGTGAAAATATGATTCTCCATCTCAGAATCCAAAGATGTATTTTTTTAAAAAATTTATGTGGGAAAAAAAATATTCAGAAATTGGTAAAAACAAATTTTTTGCACATGCCGCCATTTTCCAAGAACCATAACATTTTAATTTTTCCAGAAATAGGGCTGTTTGAGGACATATTATTTGCTCCCTAAGGTGATATTTTTACTGATACTATTTTGTGGTGGATAAGATGTTTTGATCACCTCTTATCGTATTTAATTGCAATTTTTCAGCTGCCAAAATACTTAGTCCTGTCATTTCAATTATTTTTTGATTATTTTATTTTATATTTCGATAGATCTGACATTGAGAAAATGGCAATACCACATATTTATATTTTTTTAATTTTTCTTTAATAGGGCAAAAGGGGGAATTCAATTTTTTTATATGTTTATGTTGTAGTTGCATATAGAGGATATTCTGGCACACTAGGTATAAAAATATATACTCAATATTAAATGTGAAGAGTCTCAATAAGTTCACATAAAGGTTTTAATCTTTGCCTTTGTACAATGAACAGAGAATGTATAATCAACGTTTCGGCTATCCAAGCCTTGTTCACGATATTCTTTCGTGTTAGTATGTAATAAAACAAAATAAGAGAGACATCAGAGGCAATATAACTCAAATCTTAAAGTAAGATGCTCTAACAATCATGTAACTTATTATCACATAAGCTCAAATGAGAAAAACACAAAGTACAATATGAGTAACGCATATTTATATTCATGTCAATGAATAATAGAGTCTGCATATTCTATCCCATGAAGAAGAGAATGAAGGGTTAAATTACCTCTAAGAGTTAAATATGCTTAACCAAGGCAGGGGAATGTTGAATGCAGGTCCTTTACGGTGAGCTCAATGGCTGAGGAAAAGTTAATACAATATATAGATAAGGGAATAATAATGTTAAGCCTGTTAGGTTCAATATAGTATAGTGGCTAAATGGTGAAATCTCATAGGTCTTATCCCTATATAATATAAAATATAAGACCACATATGTCACAAGGGTATAGAAGCAGTATAGGCTATCATCAGATCAAGTAGGATAAAGAGTTCTGTGACACTTACTCATTCAACCAAACTGGCTATGCATAGGTCCTTCCACGGACTTTAGAAGTTTAAGCCATGAGTCACCTGAACCTATATGCACAATATAAGCGGTGAGAGAAAGCTGTGCTGTTGGGGTGAGCCAAAGTGTGGGATGAAATCAAACACATTACCTTAAGTCAGTGGTATAATGCTGTGGAGAGCGGTGCGAGTGCGGCGGTGGGCGCCGCCATCTTTAAGTCATGTGACGTCGCAACTTGTGACGTAGTGGCGTTGTGCGCATGCGCGGAACAGTGAGAGGCGGGACCCCGGACAGAGCCGGAGATTCCCGACCTCTGACGATGCTCAGGCTGGAATCACGGTCCTGGACAGAACCAGGAAGCTCTCATAATCAGCACGCATCGTCTATAGGGGAACAGAGGTCTAGATCATGCCTCAGGATTCTAAAAGTAAAAAAGATGGAAAATATGAGTAAAATCATAACATAGTTCTTATTGAAAATACCACATCAATGAGAGCATAGCTGTAAGTATAGCTGTAAGTACATGTGTAGATATAGTATTACATAGTAATGACATGGAATGCAATTAGAACACAATGGAATGCGATTAGAACACATAGTTGGCATGTCTATCCTAACCCCTATTTATTAGAACATTGGAACATATACATAAATGTATTTAAATGAATGTCAAAGAGTCCTGAGGTTCAACCAGGGACCATATCACCCAATAAAGGAAATATCAATAGGTGACCTCATATTCCCTGTTGAGACCCCTGGGCTCCAATGTATCCAACATGTGGATCCAGTAACTCTCGCGCTCTTTTAAACGTTTAACCCTATCACCTCCACGTCTAGCGGGAGGTACATGGTCAATGACCTGAAATTTTAACTGGGATACGCTGTGTCCACAAGAATTAAAGTGAGCAGGTATAGGTAATAAATTTCTTTTGCATCTAATGGTGGACTTATGTTGACTAATGCGGTCCCGGACATGCTGGGTAGTTTCCCCAACATATCCGAGACCGCACGGACATTTTATAAAATAGACTACATAGACTACATAAGAGGATTCGCACGTAAAGAACTCACGTATGGGGAATTTTTTACCTGAGCGAGGGTGATAAAAACCATCACCTCTCGCTACATTGGTACACTGGGTACAATGTAAACAAGGAAAGGTACCTTTTCTCGAGGTGCCCAGTGTGCCTTGCAGTAATTTCGGTAATTTAGAACCAATATCTGCTTTCACTAAGTGATCTCGTAGGTTCCTGGGTCTTTTATGACATAATAGTGGAGGTGAATTGAATGCCGTTACCTGAGGATACGCTCGGCCTAGAATATCCCAATGTTTCCGAATGCACGAATTTATGAGGTTACTAAAGGGATGATACGTCTGTACAAAGGCCAGCCTGTTAGAACTCAATGTTCGTGGTCGTGAGGGTAAAGTAGTGTTCAAGGTTCTTAAAGGATAGCCTCTGTCTAAGAATTTCTGTTTCATTTCAGTCAATCTGAGGTTTCTCATGGTAGAGTCAGAAACAATTCGGTTAACCCTTGTAAATTGTGATCGCGGGAGTGATTCTTTTAAATGTTTAGGATGACAGCTGCTGTATAACAACAAGCTGTTTTTATCAGTTGGTTTCCGATATAAATCAGTCGTCAGTGTACCACTGTCTGTGCGAGTGACTTGGGTGTCTAGAAAGTTAACAGATACCCTGTCTGCATGGAGAGTGAACGTAAGGCCTGTAATGTAGTGATTTAGATCATAAAAGAACGTCTGTAAATCCTGTTCGCTGCCCTCCCAAACAAAGAAAATGTCATCTATGAATCTCATCCATAGATTAGTTTGGTTGAATGAGTAAGTGTCACAGAACTCTTTATCCTACTTGATCTGATGATAGCCTATACTGCTTCTATACCCTTGTGACATATGTGGTCTTATATTTTATATTATATAGGGATAAGACCTATGAGATTTCACCATTTAGCCACTATACTATATTGAACCTAACAGGCTTAACATTATTATTCCCTTATCTATATATTGTATTAACTTTTCCTCAGCCATTGAGCTCACCGTAAAGGACCTGCATTCAACATTCCCCTGCCTTGGTTAAGCATATTTAACTCTTAGAGGTAATTTAACCCTTCATTCTCTTCTTCATGGGATAGAATATGCAGACTCTATTATTCATTGACATGAATATAAATATGCGTTACTCATATTGTACTTTGTGTTTTTCTCATTTGAGCTTATGTGATAATAAGTTACATGATTGTTAGAGCATCTTACTTTAAGATTTGAGTTATATTGCCTCTGATGTCTCTCTTATTTTGTTTTATTACATACTAACACGAAAGAATATCGTGAACAAGGCTTGGATAGCCGAAACGTTGATTATACATTCTCTGTTCATTGTACAAAGGCAAAGATTAAAACCTTTATGTGAACTTATTGAGACTCTTCACATTTAATATTGAGTATATATTTTTATACCTAGTGTGCCAGAATATCCTCTATATACTACTTATTTTTTTCTGAGCACCTAAAAAGGGTGGTAGAGCAGACATAATCCTATTATGTTGTAGTTGCGTCATATGTCGTGAAAGACTTAAAGTTAATTGAATTATTGAAAATTTAATTAAAAGGGGTATCCCGTTCTGTGACATTTGTGGCATAATAATAAATTTTTATTTATATAGAGCCAACATATTCTGCAGCAGTTTACAATTCAGAGGGTATACGATACAATACAATACAACACAATACAATATATTAATATAATACAATTCAATAATATGATAAAATGCAATAAATAGATGAGACAATAACCTCTCCCCTCCCGTACCCGTATGACTTGATTGTCCATGTATATTGTACTTGTCTTTGTCTGCCCATTCCATATGTAAAGCGCCATGGAATCTAATGGTGCTATATAAATAAATAATAATAATAACAAAAAAAAAATCTGAAACAAGGAGGAGTGAGGTCCCTGCTCGCAAGCTTACAATCACAGAGAATGGCATATCGAAAGTACCAGAATGTACCATAATTATTTAATAGGTAAAAAATTTTACTTACCCGACTCTGACGGCCACTTTACACGGCGCGATATCGTCCCGATATTGGATACAACGGCACAGGAGCGCGCACTGTTTAGGCAGTAATCCAAGATCGCATAGGAGCTGTCACACAGGGCGATATCGACAGGCAACACAACTGCGATGTCTACGCCCCTTGTACGAGTGAGCCAGGGAACGACCATTTAACATGGGAGTGAATAGGGGAAGTTGTTCTCAAAGTCGGTGTTGGGCTGTCACACAGCACGATCCTGCCAGATCGTCCATCCAATATCGGGCAGTTGGAGAGCCTGCTCATTTCTCCCCCGATATCGTTTTGGCATCGTTCTTGCGTCGCATTGCACATTTACTCCACACAATGCACGAACGATATCGGGGCCAACGCACGAACCACGTGACTTTTTATCGTAGTTGGACGACGATATCGGGACGTGTAAAGTGGCCATTAGCTTTTTTGTGTTTCACAGCATATAGGACTTTGCTCTACCACTCTCCCCCCAGTTATAGCCTTCCATATAAATGTCTCTCACTAGGATGCCAGCTCCTGTTTTTCACTGAAAGAAGCCGGGAATATGTGTAGGATCATTCACGACTGACACATCACACTGAAGACATACTGATAGGATGTTTAGATTGTGAGCTCCAAGAGAGACAGCATTACTGATGTATGTAAAAGTGCTATGGAATTAATAGCGCTATATAAATTAATAAATATTATATTATATTAGAAGCGCCCGCGATACTCACGAGTACCGAACATCCTTAACTCCTTAATATTCATGAGAGTAACGAATAGTGCCGATTATATCCTCTCATCACTAATTATTACCTCATGATTCAGAACTTCCATAAAGTACAGAGGAGCCGCAGACACGAAAGGCCAAATCTCTCAATCACACACTGCTGTCTGGAGCCAAAAGGGTTAAACACCTTATCCAGATCCCTTATATTCTAATCTAGGCTAGACCCTCCTCTTTAGCTGAGGAGCTGATCATGTGACCCCTGACTTCTCCCCTCCATGTGACATCATCACAGGTCCTGTCAGCACAGAGCAGACATATATGTAGTGTGCGGCTCTGCAGGTGGAGGTAGGTGACCATTCCCTATTACTGGACATTAACCCCTTCACTGCTCCGCTAACATTCCAGGAGACACCATGTGTCCCCTGTGTCTGTGTGTCTATCAGGAGATCTGTCTGTATTGGGTTAGATTGAGTCACTTCCCTCCTGACGTCTCTCTCTGCTCTGTTACTGTACAGTCTCCATTATGGCCGTCGCTCGCTCCTTGTTGTCAATATCAGGATATATTAATGTTCTATCATTATCTGTTACTGATGTCCCCGGTTCTGCCGTCCCGATCTCTGTGAATGTTCCCAGCACTTTATAACTTTATGTCTTGTTTTGCCAAAAACAAACTACTGTAGATTCATAGGGTTGTATGTTATACCGGGGGCAGGACGGGGCCATGACTGGATGTAGTGATCATGTGAAGCCGGGAACAGCTCCGGAGATTTCTTCCATGGGATCTTTATGATGTTACATCGTCATCTTCTCCCCATTCAGGTCCCTACAATATCGGATCCTCTCAGTGGAGATCTTCTATACAAGACAATTCTCCTGATTGACCCATCAAGGATGGATAAGGACAAGATGGCGGAGAGGATATTACACCTCACCCTAGAGATCCTCTTCCTTGTTACTGGAGAGGTGAGAGATTGTGATGACAATGTCACATGACATCATTCTTATCTATGGACAGAATAACAGATGACAGAACTGGAGAGGTGAGGACTCTGGAAATGTCTGGAGACTGGAGATTTATTAATGTGTCTCTCCATAACCAGGATTACACAGTAGTGAAGAAGACCTCTAGTGAGCGCTGTCAGGACCCTGTGTCTGAGGGAAGAGCCCTGAGCCCAATCACGGGGCCTCCACCTCACCCCCTGATACATGAGGACATCAATGACCAGAAGATCCTAGAACTCACCTACAAGATGATTGAGCTGCTGACTGGAGAGGTGACACTGCTGGGAATGCTGCTGCTGGGACATTATACAGTAACACTATGAAGGGATCGGGGGATGACAATGGTATCATTGTATGTGTCAGGTTCCTATAAGGTGTCAGGATGTCGCCGTCTATTTCTCCATGGAGGAGTGGGAGTATTTAGAAGAACACAAAGATCTGTACAAGGACATAGTCATGATGGAGGATCCCCAGCCCCTCACATCACCAGGTAATAGACAGGACTAAATACACACGGCCTATAATGATCTGTATGTAAAGAATGAATTCAGTCCCTGTATGTGTCTCCTCCAGGTCTATCCAGTGAGAGGACAACACCAGAGAGATGTCCCCGTCCTCTTCTTCCACAGGACTGTAAACAAGAAGATCCCGATGTTCCTCAGGATGATCAGGTAGATGGAGAGAAGGTGTCATGAAATCTCCCCTATGATGTGTTTAGAAGGTTGTGAAGGTCTTTGGTGGAATATAGGGTTCAAATCCCACCAAGGACAGCATCTGCAAAGAATTTTTTATGTTCTCCACGTGTTTGTGTAAGTTTCGTTAGGTTACTGGAGTTTCTTCCCCCACTTCAAAGACATTGTGATAGGAAATTTAGATTGTGAGCTCTATTGGGGACAGTCATGATCATGTATGTAAAGCGCTATGGAATTAATAGGGCTATATACGTGAGTAAAATAAATCTTGTTTTATCCCCCAGTATTATACACTGAATAGACAATTTATTAGATACATCGGCCTTTTTTTTTAATATACACCTTCCTAAACTGAAATTTAATCAGTGACACTGGAGAAGAGTGGGGAAAAAATCCATTGATCACTTTTCTGTGAATTTAATAGGAAAATAAAAAGTTATCAACTTTAAACATTTGATACATGCAATGGTGTGGAGATTACATCACGTTCCAAATTATTGTGCAAATGTTATTTTTTTTCTGATTTATCTAAATAGTGGATGTAAATAAGTCAGTGTAATTTTTGAATCATCATCCGTTAGCTTACGAATCACATTTTATGGACAAACCTCCCAATAATAACATTTTCAAAACTAAAAATACTCATAATGCTCTTTTCCAAATTAATAAGCACAACGGAGTTTCTAAATATGTTCATTTCCTTAATTTTTTACATTAAGATGTCCCTTTTATTGAAATCAAAAGCTTTCCAATCAAAATCATCTTAACAGGCCAAGTTACATACTACTGTAACATAGCACCACTTCTTTGATAGCACCTTCACAATTCTTGCATCCATTAAACTTTGAGGTTTCTGGAGAGTTTCTGTTTGAATTTCTTGACAAGATATTGTAATAGCCTCCCAGAGCTGCTGATTTGATGCGAATTGCCTGCCCTCATTGAGCTCTTCCTTGATGATATACCAAAGGTTCTCAGCAGGTTTTAGGTCAGGTATCCTTTACTACTGAGACGGTGCATTGTCATGCGTGAAGATGATTTTACTACTGATGACACAGTTCTTCTTTATGTACCATGGAAGAAAGTGGTCAGTCAGAAACTATATACTTTGCTGAAGCACTTTTAGGGATTCTAAAAGGGCCTACCAGCTCTCTTCTAAAACATGACTCTGCCACCTTGTTGTTGACGTGACAGTCTTATTGGGTCATGGTGGCCATCCACTAACCATCCACTACTCTATCCATTCTGACCATCCAGGAATTCATTTGAAATACAAAATATTAAATCTATATTACATTGAAATCCGATTTGTACAATAATGTGTATTGAGAATATTGGGACCAAGGGAAAAATATCCACACACATCAGAGAAAGGAGTTACAGGAGCTCATCCACAATAGTCCTGAAGTTGATGAAGTTCTGAAGGGCAAAGGAGGTCTAACACATTACTAGACTGCTATCTCCAATATTGTGGACATTCATTGTATGTTTTATACTTGGTAGAGAAGACAGGATAAAGCTGATCATAGACATTAGGTGTCTGGACCTTCTTACAATGTTCTGGTTATGGAGACTGCTGGTTACAATTAGGAGCCGACAAGTTGGATTTATACAGGAGACCTGCAGATATGTGATAACTACTGCTGTCATGCCATTTTTGGTCATCATGTTTATTTATGATCTTTTCTGTCGATGTGTTTTACAATATTTGTTTCAGGGTGAAGATCTGACCCATATTAATACTACAGAGACATATGTGGGGGATGATGAGCTATGGAAAAAGGAGATTCCTACATATGACTACCCAGGTGAGTAGTAATGACTGAATTCATCACTGTCTGTCCCCAAGTTTACCCCTGAAGGTGGAGGCATCTGGGACTCGTACCTTGCTATGCTTCTGGATAGACACGCCTGTATATACTCCTCTCTCAAGGGAGTGAAGCAGCAGGAGTGCAAGGGAAATGCACAGGTAAGTAAACAAGTAGCAAGGATTCCTCTACAGTGGGCAAAACCTTGCAGGTGCCAAAGAAGCAAACACCTAAGTGCTGCAGAGACAGGTTCCTCCAGCATGGTCAGTATAGAGATTCTATTTGCAGTATGGAGTGAGGCCAGGGGTAGATAGAGCAGAAGGGAGGGATAATGACAAGCTACAGCTGGAATGAAGGCTAAGAGAATTCTCTACCGACATGGAATGGGTCCTAATCCCCTTCATATAAGGGAAAGTACATTAGCAAAATAGACAGTCAAGTGAGCTCTACAGAACCCCTGCGATCAATTAAATGCTGGGACCTCCTGACTCCAGGTCCTCCAGAGGTGACATCAGGATGAGGCACACTCATGACACTCTGGCTGTTTAACCTCCTAAATGCCACAATCAATAGTTGTAAAACAAACTATGAGAAAGGAGAGAAAGCGCCACTAAAGCCGTGAAACATTTGTCACCCAAGGGCAAATTAGCCCTTCAGTTCTGTGTGCTGATCCGGCCCGCGGCTGTCCCCCTCAAGCGGACAGCCACGGATCGGATCACAGCCGTAGTGTGAAGCCAGCCTCGGAACATTGGTGATGTGTCCAATAGTTATTTCACCCATAAGTATCTCTAGACTTGGAAAAGATTTCAGGTTTTTAAAGGGTGTAGCTTGTGTGTTTCATATACCTACACTTCAGTGTTGTTACAAATGTTGTATATTGTTACATAACAATTACATTGACTGGAAGGCAATGACATAGAGCGACACTCAAACACTGTGTATAACTCTATTCACTACTAATCTTAACCATGTCTTTTATTTCATTGTTTGTTTTCTTATGTGCTCTCACCACCAACTTTTAACACCCTATACCTCCTCCATCACCACTCATTCACATCAGCCCCTCTCTCCTGCCCTACTCTACATACAGCTCCCATGCTATCTTCAGTTTACTGAAGATTCTCAGCCCATGATCTTCCAAAGTTTGTCAAAATAAATCATGTCCTAATTCCAAAAACTATCTGCTCTTTCTCTTTTTACTGCTTCTCCTGTCTACGAATGCTGGTCCGCCCTCTGGTAACTTCAACCCCTCTCCCACCTCACACAGAAACCTCACTAACCTTATTAACATTACCTGCACACCTTCATCTCCCTATTTAATTGCGCTCTCTGGAATCCACGGTCTGTGTGCAACAAACGTCCCTTCATTCATAACTACTTTCTCACTAACTCTCTCAACCTCCTGGTGCTCACTGAAACCTAGATCCAGGATTCAGACACTGCTTCCCCTGCTGCTATTTCTTATGGGGCTTACATTTCTCTCATTCCCTGAGACCTGGGAACAGACATGGTGGTGGAGTTGACTTACTCCTGTCTCCACAATGTGCTGTCCAGATCATCCCTCCAGCCCCATCACTCTCATTCCCCTCGTTTGAGGTTCACACCATTAGGCTATTCCATCCCCTTCCCTTCAGAGTAGCGGTGGTATACCGTGCCCCCAGGGTCACCCACCCAGTTCCTCGACCATTTCTCCGCATGGTTGATACACTTCATGTCCTCAGAATTACCAACCCTCATTCTGGGAGACTTTAACATCCCCCTACGCAGCCCCACCTAACCGTCTGCATCCCCGCTCCTATCTCTAACCACGTCACTTGGCCTCTCACAGCTCTCAACCTCTGAGACACACAAGGGTGGTAACACCCTTGACCTGGTCTTTACCCGACTCTGCTCAACCTCCTTCCTAGATAATTTATCTCTTCCCCTCTCTGATCACAACATTCTCTCCTTCACACTCACTAACCCTCACCCACCACAGCCACCCCTACCTATCATACATCCAGAAATCTACAGGCCATTAACCCTCATGCACTCACAGATTCCCTCATCTCATCACTGTCCCCAATCTCCTCATTCTCCTGTCCAGATCTGGCAATAAATCACTATAATAACACTCTCAGAAGCACCCTGGACCAAGTAGCGCCCCTCACCCTCAGAACCTCCAAACATAGAACAAAACAGTCCTGGCTCACATCACAAACTCGATTCCTCCAGCGATGCTCTAGGAGTGCTGAACGCCTATTGAGGAAAACTCACTCACCAGGAGACTTTAACCATTATAAATTCATGCTAAAAACCTACAACTCTGCCCTTCACCTTGCCAAACAAACCTACTTCACCACCCTGATCTCCTCACTATCCAACAATCCAAAAAAAATTATTTGACACCTTTCACTCTCTCCTCAGTCCCAAAGTGCAGGCCCCCATCACCGACCTCTGTGCTGATGATCTGGCCTCTTACTTTATGGAGAAAATAGACAACATCCGCCAGGAAATCAGCTCCCAGCCTCCAATCGCTGCCCATTCTTCCCCACATCTCCTCCAGCTCACTCTCCACATTTGACCCAGTTACAGAAGAAGAAGTTGCCAGACTCCTCTCTTCCTCTCGTCCCACTACATGCACCACTAACCCCATCCAATCACACCTACTCCAGTATCTCCGTCCGGTTGTCACCACTCACCTAACCAAAATCTTCAATCTCTCCCTCTCTTCTGGCATCTTTCCCTCCTCCTTCAAGCACTCGATCATTATTCCATTATTAAAGAAAGCGTCCCATGACCCATCCTGCACAAATAACTACAGACCAGTCTCCAACCTCCCCTTCATCTCTAAACTCCTGGAGCACCTGGTCTACTCCCGCCTCACCCATTACCTCTCCGCTCACTCTCTTCTAGATCCATTACAGTTTGGCTTCCGCCCCCTTCACTCTACAGAAACTGCTCTCATCAAAGTGACCAATGACCTTCTGACAGCAAAACGTAATGGTGACCACTCTCTGCTTATTCTTTTTGATCTCTCTGCAGCTTTTGACACTGCTGAACACCATCTCCTACTCTCTATGTTACACTCCATTGGTATAAAGGACACCGCCCTCTCCTGGATCTCGTCCTATCTTTCTTACCACTCTTTCAGTGTATCTTTTGCTGGCTCTCCTTCCCCCCCTCTTCCTCTCACTATTGGGGTCCCTCAGGGTTCAGTCCTTGGACCTCTTCTCTTCTCTCTCTACACAGCCCTTATTGGACACACCATCAGCAGATTTGGCTTCCAGTACCATCTCTATGCTGATGACACACAATTATACACTTCAGTTCCTAACCTTACCTCTGCAATGTTAAAGAACACCAATGACTGTCTAGCTGCTGTTTCCAACATCATGTCGGCTCTCTATTTAAAACTGAACCTCTCCAAAACTGAACTTCTTTTTCTCTCAACCTCCACTAACCTCTCTAAATCTGACATCTCTCTCTGTGTGCGGCACCATGATAACGCCTAGGCAGCAGGCTCGCTGTCTGGGTGTCACATTTGACACCGATCTCTCCTTCACCTCCTATATACAATCTCTTGTCGCGTACACCTGAATAACATCTCTAGAGTCCGCCCCTTTCTCACCAAGGGAACAACTAAAACCCTTACCGTGGCCCTAATCCACTCCCGCCTTGATTATTGCAATTCTCTATTAATTGGCCTCCCCCTCTCTAAACTTTCCCCTCTACAGTCCATCCTTAATGCCGCAGCAAGGATCACCTACCTGGCCAATCGTTACTCAGATGCCTCCGCCCTGTGCCAGTCATAGCATTGGCTGCCTATACACTGCAGGATAAAGTTCAAATTGTTTGTTCTCACCCGCAAAGCTCTTCACAATGCAGCACCCCCCTACATCTCCTCCGTCATCTCTTTCTATCACCCTACCCGTTCTCTACATTCTACAAATGACCCTCGACTAACATCTGCACTAATCCGATCCTCCCACTCCCGGCTCCAAGACTTCTCCCGAGCTGCACCAATTCTCTGGAATGGTCTACCCCAAGAAATCAGGACCATCCACAACTTGCATGGCTTCAGACGCTCACTAAAAACACATCTTTTCAAGGCAGCCTATCATGCTCCCTAACAAAATTCCTTTGTACTGCACATAGCCCATTCACTATCTCTCTCGACATAACTCTTCAAACTCCACCAAGCCCAAAAGCTCTACACAGATTGTCTGGTGACCAGTTATGTAACTTTATTTCTATCCCCCATTTCCTCAAGATGCCTGGACCATCAGTGTAATAAGCGCCTGTACTTTGTGTAACCCCTATCTCGTTATAGATTGTAAGCTCTTTTGAGCAGGGTCACCTTTTATTTTTTGCTTTATCTATTGTATTGTATTTTTTTACATTGATTTTATGCTTATTGTACTGTTTCCTATTATTGTACTGCATTCTTTCTCTACTGGAATTACTGTATTATATTGTGTATGTTCTTCTATTACCCACTGTATTGTAAAGCGCTGCGGAATATGTTGGCGCTATATAAATAAAGATTTATTTATTATTATTATTACATAAACACTTTCTCAAGTGCTGTTTGTTAGTTCTATATTTGTTATATAGAAATAGAAAGTGAATATGGTGGTTGATTTTGAAGATTTTTTGACTTGTGAGTTTCCACTAAATATTTCAATAAATATGAATAAATATTTCATATTTCACAAACTACAATTTTTGCATAGAAATGTTATACAATTTATAGAAACTTAAATTAATATACCGTACTTTCAAGGCTGTAAATTGAAAATTAATATGCAGTTTTATTCCTGGCAGATGACTGTACCAGGAGATTGGAGGCATATCTGACACTTTCAGATTTTATATCGCATGATCTTAGTGTCCCCCTTGGTACAAATGAAGAACATTATAGTATCCCAGATTTATCTCCAGCCCTTCACAGAAGAAATTTTTTGCCTGATCCTTTTCAACAGCTCTTATCTTTGGATCCATCACAGACAGCTACGCAAAGCAAAAATTACAAAAGGGATAATGAAAAAGACATAGCTACCGCAAAAATGAAGCCATATTCATGTTCAAAATGCACAAAATGCTTTATACAGAAATCAAATCTTGTTCAACATCTGAGAATTCACAAAGGGGAGAAGCCATTTTCATGTAGTGAATGTGGGAAATGTTTTAGAGTGAAAACAGAACTTGTTATACATCAGAGAATACACACAGGGGAGAAGCCATTTTCATGTTCAGAATGTGGAAAATGTTTTGCAGACAAATCAAATCTTGTTCAACATCTGAGAATTCACACAGGGGAGAAGCCATTTTCATGTAGTGAATGTGGGAAATGTTTTAGAGTGAAAACAGAGCTTGTTATGCATCAGAGAATACACACAGGGGAGAAGCCATTTTCATGTTCAGAATGTGGAAAATGTTTTACAAAAAAATCAAATCTTGGTCAACATCAGAGAATACATACAGGAGAGAAGCCATTTTCATGTATGGAATGTGGGAAATGTTTTACAAAAAAATCAAATCTAATTCAACATCAGAGAATTCACAGTGGCGGGAAGCCATTTTTTTGTTTCGAATGTGGAGAATGTTTTATACAGAAAATACAGCTTGTTAACCACATGAGGCGTCACACCGGGGAGAAGCCATTTTCATGTTCAGAATGTGGGAAATGTTTTACAGTGAAAAACCAGCTTGTTACCCATCTGAAAATTCACACAGGAGAGAAGCCATTTTCATGGTCAGATTGTGGGAACTGTTCTACTGTGAAAAAAACAGCTTATTAAGCATTTGAAAATTCACACAGGAGAGAAACAAAATTCATTTTCAGAATGTGGGAAATATTTTATACAAAAATACAAAAACTTGCTAAACATCAGAGAACTCACTCGGAGACTACCCATTTTTATGGCTAGAATGTTGAAAGTGTTTTACAAAGAAATGTAGCCTTGATAACCATCAGATAATCCACACAAGGAAGAAGCCATATTCATGTTCAAAATATGTAAAATGTTTTTCACATAAATCAAATCTTGTTAAACATAAGAGAAGTCACACTGGGGAAAAAACGTTTTCATGTTCAGAATGTGGGAAATGTTTTGCACAGAAATCACATCTTATTGCACATCACATAATTCACTAAGGAAAGTAGACATTTTCTATTTAAAACACCCTAATTAGTGATGAGCGAGCATGCTCGCTGCTATTCGGTACTCGCACGAGTATCCCGATACTCGGGATGATCGGTGAACACAGAGTACCGCCGAGATGCTCAGACTCATCACTAATCATTATTGATGTGACACAAGTATACAGCTCCCTTCAGTGCACAAAGTAAGCTGGCACCTCACAGAGAGTGGATTGATTGTTAGGGTCCCTCTGGAGGGCACAGCAAGGTGTTGTATGCTGCGTATGCTGTGACGATTTAAAAAAGCCCACCCTCCCGTTCTTTCCCAGAAACACTCGGTTTATAGCCTGATGTCTGTGGGTGGAGCCTATCACTCATTGAGTTGCATTGGGCTCGGTGCTTGGTCGAGCACCCGAGCATCTTGAAATGCTCGAACAGAGCATCGAGCACCCGAGCTTTTAATGCTCGCTCATCACTAATCTTAAAGGGAACCAACCACCCCAAATGACCCCCCCAGACTGTTAATATATGTCCCTACACCCAGCACACACATTTGGGGCAATCGTTTTTGCTAAAAAAACTGTTTAGTAGAAGCTAAGATATAGCTTTATAAAGCTTAAAAAATGTTGCCGACTGGGTGTTACCTAGCTTGTCCTCCTGCAGTGTTCATGTGCCTGTCAGCCTCCTCTCGCCCCTCCCTTCAGTAAAGCACTGCCCTTTCTGCCTCGTCACAGGCTGGTGAACGGAGCCTCATTGTTTATGATAACAGAAGGCAAACCTGAAAGGCTGAAACCTGAGAGGCTGAAAGGGCAGGGCTTTACTGAAGGGAGGGGGGGAGAGGAGGCTGAAAGGCACATGAACACTGCAGGAGAACAAGTTAGGTAACACCCAGTCGGCAACATTTTTTAAACTTTATAAAGCTATATATTAGCTTCTACTAAACTGTTTTTTTTAGCAAAAACGATTGCCCCAAATGTGTGTGCTGGGTGTAGGGACACATATTAACAGTCCGGGGGGGTCATTTGGGGTGGTTGGTTCCCTTTAATTATACAATTGTATGAGAAAAAAAAGCAGATACAGCAGATACAGTCTATGCGAAAAGTTGTCTACAGGACTAACTGGATAATAGTAAATATATGCAACTACCAATAAACCTTTATTTTAAAAACAAACAAGCTACGTATCATGCCTATGTATCAATCATTTTAATAAAATATTTCACATTTATAAATACAGTCTAGCTTCATTTTCAGTAACTTTTACCTAAAATTACATTTGTTGTAGAGAGATGATGCTAGAGGTTAACTGTGCCGATGTGTTCCAGTTTATACGCCCTCTAGTTTAATTGGCTCATTATGTCTTGAGATACTGACCTTATTTGATGGTTGTACCTCAACCTATGTGAATTTATGCTATTTTACACTTGTGGGACATATGATACTTTTTATTTATTGATTTTTGCTAATATTATATATTTTAAAGAGGACCTGTCAACCCCCTGGTGCATGTCAAACTAAATGCAGCACTAAATGCAGCATGTCTGCTGCATTCAGGTACGGGGTCCCCCATGTCTCTAATTCCCCTGTAACCTTTAAAAAAGACTAGTGATGAGCGAGTACTAAAATGCTCGGGTGCTCGAAGCTCGGGCCGAGCATCCCGAGATACTCGTGTACTCGGCCCGAGTACCGAGCCCAATGTTATCCTATGGGAGACCCGAGTATTTTTATGAAATGACTGCTGGCAGCATGGAAAAACCCTAAAAATGTCACAAAAGTCTCAGAAGAGTGCTCAAATGACATGGCAACACCATGGGGAAGACCCCTGGAAGCATTTCTCACTCAAAAGTCACAGCTGTGAACAATCTTGTCCGAGTTTCACGCCAATTTTACGGAGTCACCAGAAAACCTTCCAAAATGATACCAAAATGAATATTTAGGGTGGAAATGTTAAGGGCACATACCCAATAGTGAGATACAGCTGGTGTATGTTACTTTTTGTGATTCTGGTGACTGTAATGGTCACAGGAGATGAGGATTTTAGGCCCTAACCTGTATCAAGGTAGTAATTACAACAGTCTGGTGACTGTAATGGTCACAGGAGATGAGGATTTTAGGCCCTAACCTGTATCAAGGTAGTACGTACACCAGTCTGGTGACTGTAATGGTCACAGGAGATGAGGATTTTAGTCCCTAACCTGTATCAAGGTAGTAATTACAACAGTCTGGTGACTGTAATGGTTACAGGAGATTAGGATTTTAGGCCCTAACCTGTATCAAGGTAGTACGTACACCAGTCTGGTGACTGTAATGGTCACAGGAGATGAGGATTTTAGTCCCTAACCTGTATCAAGGTAGTAATTACAACAGTCTGGTGACTGTAATGGTCACAGGAGATTAGGATTTTAGTCCCTAACCTGTATCAAGGTAGTACGTACACCAGTCTGGTGACTGTAATGGTCACAGGAGATGAGGATTTTAGTCCCTAACCTGTATCAAGGTAGTAATTACAACAGTCTGGTGACTGTAATGGTCACAGGAGATTAGGATTTTAGTCCCTAACCTGTATCAAGGTAGTACGTACACCAGTCTGGTGACTGTAATGGTCACAGGAGATGAGGATTTTAGTCCCTAACCTGTATCAAGGTAGTACATACACCAGTCTGGTGACTGTAATGGTCACAGGAGATGAGGATTTTAGTCCCTAACCTGTATCAAGGTAGTACGTACACCAGTCTGGTGACTGTAATGGTCACAGGAGATGAGGATTTTAGTCCCCAAGTCCTAACCTGTATCAAGCTAGTAAGTACAACAGTCTGGTGACTGTAATGGTCACAGAAAAGCTTGGACTCCGATCTGGATCACCCTGCCTATATCCTCCTAGATTAGTCCTGAGAAGGACTGTTGTGGTCAGCTCAGCAGCAGTTTGCAGCCCTGCTCCGGATCTACCTATGAGGGCCGCAAATCTGTCCCTAAGCAGCAGCATACACTCTCCCTACACTCACTGTCTGGATGGCTGTGTGCAGAGCACAGCGCGGCCGGGTCTTATAAAGGCTCGGTCACTCTGTGCAGGCCGGCCAATCACTGCAATGCCACAACTAACAGGGCTGTAGCATTGCAGTGGTCTGCCACCCAATCCCTACATGTGGGCTGGCTCTCAAAAGAGCGCCAACATGCAGAGATGACGACCACGAGCACAGCACGAGTATCGCGAGATTACTCGGTGCTCGCCGAGTAGCCCGAGTACAGTGATACTCGTGCGAGTACCGAGTAGTGGCGAGCATGCTCGCTCATCACTAAAAAAGACTTTATAAACTTTACAGATAAGAGGTCGCCTGGGTGGGGTCTTATTAATACATCCTCACCCCTGGCACAATCCTCCCTGCCTACTCCTTGTTTGTTCCGCTCCCTCTATGTGTCTGCCACCGCCTCCTCTTCTCCTGCTCTATGTCAATTAGGCTGCCACCCAGCTCTTGGTGTGAGTGGCATTGCATGATGTCAATGGCAGAGCCCGCCCTGTTTGTGCTTTGTTCAAACAGCAGGGCGGGAATCTGGTGCTGACGTCACGCAATGCTGCTCACACCAAGAGATGTGCGGGAGCTTTATTGACACAGAGCAGAAGAAGAGGAGGGCAGACCCAGCAGAAGAAAGGGTGATGGTGTTATGGATTAATATTTTATAATATTAATAAGTTGCCTGGTCCTGACCAAATTGATATAGACCAAGTGCCGCGTGAAAAGTATGACACCAGACACACAGTCAGATATACACTCTTCCTTGGTCAATCCAAAGTGCTCAGCCAGCCCTACTCAGCTGTATTCATTGGTTAGTGGGTTGGATAATGGGCTAATCCATGAGTGGATCCATGAGGTCATCAGGATAGGTTGGTCCATCAGGTCATCAGGATAGGTTGATCCATGAAGTCATCTGATGACGTATCATTCTGTGATTGGTCAGTCTTTCTCTGGACTCCATCTTGCTCTCAGAGAGCATGGTGTGATGAGACAGGAAATGGCAGCCATCTTTAAGTCTAAAACATTCTTATGTAAGATGAAAATAATACACTTTATGGGTCGTTTCTCTCAAGCCCTTATACCTTAAGGTACCTTCACACACGGCAATTTTGCTAGGCAATTTCACTGGCAATTTACTGGTTGCAGTGAAATCATGGACACATCGTTCTATTTTGTTGCTGTGTACAAATGGAACAATGTGTCCATGATTTCACTGCAACCAGCAAATTGCCAGTGAAGTTGCCTAGAAAAGTTGCCGTGTGTAAAGGTATCTTAACAGGTGTTGGCAATAACTAAAAACTTGCAGCCAGTTGACATGGATTAAAGTTGACTCAACCTCTGTCCTGTGTCCTTGTGTGTACCACACTGAGCATGGAGAAAAGAAAGAAGACCAAAGAACTGTCTGAGGACTTGAGAAACCAAATTGTGAGGAAGCATGAGCAATCTCAAGGCTACAAGTCCATCTCCAAAGACCTGAATGTTCCTGTGTCCACCGTGCGCGGTGTCATCAAGAAATTTAAAGCCCATGGCACTGTGGCTAACCTCCCTAGATGTGGACGGTCAAGAAAAATTGACAAGAGAATTCAACGCAAGATTGTGCAGATGGTGGATAAAGAACCTCGACTAACATCCAAACAAGTTCAAGCTGCCCTGCAGTCCGAGGGTACAACAGTGTCAACCTGTACTGTCCGTTGGCGTCTGAATTAAAAGGGACTGTATGGTAGGATACCCAGGAAGACCCCACTTTTTACCCTGAGACATAAAAAAGCCAGGCTGGAGTTTGCCAAAACTTACCTGAGAAAGCCTAAAACGTTTTGGAAGAATGTTCTCTGGTCAGATGAGACAAAAGTAGAGCTTTTTGGGCAAAGGCATCAACATATAGTTTACAGGAGAAAAAAGAGGCATTCAAAGAAAAGAACACGGTCCCTACAGTCAAACATGGCGGAGGTTCCCTGATGTTTTGGGGTTGCTTTGCTGCCTCTGGCACTGGACTGCTTGACCGTGTGCATGGCATTATGAAGTCTGAAGACTACCAACAAATTTTGCAGCATAAGATAGGGCTCAGTGTAATTAAGCTGGGTCTCCCTCAGAGGTCATGGGTCTTCCAGCAGGACAATGACCCAAAACACACTTCAAAAAGCACTAGAAAATGGTTTGAGAGAAAGCACTGGAGACTTCTAAGGTGGCCAGCAATGAGTCCAGACCTGAATCCCATAGAACACCTGTGGAGAGATCTAAAAATGGCAGTTTGGAGAAGGCACCCTTCAAATATCAGGGACCTGGAGCAGTTTGCCAAAGAAGAATGGTCTAAAATTCCAGCAGAGCATTGTAAGAAACTCATTGATGGTTACCGGAAGCGGTTGATCGCAGTTATTTTGACTAAAGGTTGTGCTACCAAGTAATAGGCTGAGGGTGCCAATACTTTTGTCCGGCCCATTTTTGGAGTTTTGTGTGAAATGATCAATGTTTTGCTTTTTGCTTCATTCTCTTTTGTGTTTTTTCATTGAAGACAAATTAAATGAAAATAATAATACCAAAGAATTTGTGATTGCAATATTTTCTGGAAAAAACTGAGTATTATCTGACAGAATTGCAGGGGTCTCAATACTTTTGGCCACAACTGTATATATACACAGGCATAAAAGAGGGTCGCAGCACTGCAGTTCTGATGCAATGAGAACCTTTATTCTCACATGGATACAGGTGGCACAGGCAGCAACGTTTCGTGCACAATATGCCCTTCGTCTGGCCCGACTAGGCTATACAAAGGGTGTGTTGTGCATGAAACGTTGCCGCCTGTGCCACCTGTATCCATGTGAGAATAAAGGTTCTCATTGCATCAGAACTGCAGTGCTGCGACTCTCTTTTATGCCAGTATGCATCAGAAGCTTTAATAAAGCTTTGGTTTGCTTGCACCCTGCTACGATGCTACGATGGCTGTGCTGCTCCTCTCCTACAGTTTATTTATATAACAGCCTCCATATTATATACATGTCATTTATTATCTTTAGCCTTACCTTACCCGGACCGGTTTTTGGCTCCATAGTAGCCTATGGGGCCGGATGGAGCCGGATGGCAGCTCTCTGCCATCCGGTTTCATCACTCCAGGACAATCCGGGAGAATACGGATTATTCTCTCCGGACACAAAAATGATGCTTGCATCATTTTTTTTTTCCGGGGAGAAAAATCTCCCCAATTTGTCAGATCCCGGATTCGGCCGCATTCTCCCAGAGCCGGGGCAAACCGGCACTCCCTACCATGGGAGCCTATGGGGCCGGATTGCCCCGTTTCGGGAGGATCCGGGAACCGGACACTAGTGGCTGCACGCCGCTGTTGTTTCAGGACTGCGGCTAGCTCCATGTCTTGAAAAGTCAGCAGCTGCGGCTGCAATTAGCAGCATCCGGCTGCACACAGGCCCGGAGGGCACATTTGGCCCTGCGGTTCTGTGTGCTGATCCGGTCCGGGGCTGTCAGGGTCATCCCGGACAGCCCCGGACCGGATCACACCGTGGTGTGAAGCCAGCCTTATCTATCTACACATACACCATTTTAGTAATCCGTGTATATATAAATAATAGGCGTAGGTGGTTACTTAATTATATATTAAGTCTATATTAACCCCTTCACACCGGGCAATTTTACATTTTTTGTTTTTCACTCCACTTCTTCCAAGAGCCATAACCTTATGAGGTCTTGTATTTTGCGGGTCAAGTTGTAGTTTTGAATTAAATAATTTATTTTACCATACAGTATACTGGAAAATGGGGAAAAAAATTCCAAGTGCGGTGAAATTGCAAAAAAAAAAGTACAATTACACGTTTATTTTTTAGTTGTTTTTTTTTCATCATGTTCATATAAGGTAAAACTGATGTGTCAGTATGATGCCTCAGGTCCGTACGAGTTTGTAGATATCATACTTGTATATTTTTACTGTTATCTCAGTGGTGAAAAAAATTCATAAGTTTTTAAAGAAAAAGAATTGAACTTTTGCGTCAGGGCCGGCGTCAGCACCCAGCAAACCCTGGCAAGTGCCTGGGCCCTGGACAGCTGGGGGGGCCCATTGTCCATCAGGGGCCCATCAAAGACAGACACACAGCCCTGACAAGGAGGGGCCCATCAGGGACCCTCAGCCAACAGATGAGTGCACCCAACAGCACTACCAGTGCACATGGCTAATTTGCATGCAATTCAAATTAGCCATGTGCTGGCTCCCTGGAACTTCCTCTTCCTCTGTAGTCTGCAGCATAGTGATGAGTCATCATCCTGGACCTCATCACACTGGTGCAGCCCTGCAGGAAGGAAGCGCAGACTGGAGCCTGCTGCTAGGATGTGGCGGGGACAACATCTGAGGAGGACATGGCCCAGGAGGAGTGGAGGGAAGGTGAGTACAATTGTTTTTGTTTTCTTTACTGTGTGCAGCAGGATGGGGACACAAATACCTGGAGCAGGGACTGTATAGTATCCTGTGTGTATACTGTATATAGTGTTCTCTGTGTGTATGTACTGTATACTGTATATAGGGTTCTTCCTGTGTATATACTGTATATAGTGTCCTGTGAATATATATTGTACATATAGGGTCCTCGGTGTATATATACTTCATATAGTGTGCTCTATGTATATATACTGTATATAGAGTCCTCTGTGTATATATAATGTAGATAGTGTGCTCTGTGAATAAATACTGTATATAGTCCTCTGTGTATAGTGTTCTATATGTATATATACTGTATGTAGTGTCTTCTGTGTATACATACTGTATATAGTGTGCTGTATATATATATATATATATATATATAACACTGTATATACTTTCCTGTATGTACATACTCCATACTGTATATAGTGTCCTAAGTGTATACCTACTGTATTTATGGTTCCCACTGTATATAGTGTCTTCTTGTATATATATTGTATATAGTGTCCTGTGTATATATACTGTATATAGGGTGCTCCATGTATACATACTGTATATAGTGTGCTCCATATATATATATATATATATATATATATATATATACAGTATATAGTGCTCTGTATGTATTTATACACATACTGTATATAGTGTCCTCTGTGTATACATACTGTATATAGTGTCCTCAGGACAGATATAGCAGGAGGAGAACCACCATATTATGTATTATCTGGAGGCTGCTGCTGGGCAATATGGAGACTGCTGCTTGGCAATATGGAGGCTATGCTGTATATATTAATTGGAGGCTGTGATGGTCTATGTATATAATTTGAAGGTTGTGCTGGGCTCTATATATAAAATATGGAGGCTGTTCTGTATAATTTGGAAGCTGTGCTGGGCTATATATATTTGGAGGCTGTGCTGTATATATTATTTGGAGCCTGTGATGTATATATAATATGGATGGCTGTGCTGTAGATATTATTTGGAGGCTATGCTGTATATATTATATGGAGGCTTTGCTGCATATAGTATTTGGAGACTGTGCTGGGTTTTATTTATTATTTGGAGGCTGAGCTGGGCTGTATATATTATTTGGAGGCTACTGCTGGGCTGCCACAGCCTTCAAACAATATATACAGCCCAGCAGAGCCTCCAAATAATATATACAGCCCAGAACAGCCTACAATTTATATATATACCCCAGTATAGCCTGCAAATAATATATATAGCCCAGCACAGTCTTCAAATAATATACACAGTCCAGAGCCTCTTTATTATGTATATACAGCCCAGCACAGCCTCCAACTAAATACAGCACACAACCTCTATATTATATATACAGCACATCAGCAGCTTCTATATTATATATACAGGCCAGCACAGCCTCTATATTATATATATATATATATATATATACATCCCACCCAGGAGTCTCTATGTTATACATACACAGCCCACAGCTTCTAAATATTATATTCATGAATCGTGGTATGTGTTAAAGGGGCCCACTGAGACTCTTTCGCCCGGGGCCCACAAATACGTGGAGCCGACCCTGCACATAGTGTTCTCATTTTTCAGGATGTGGGGCTATGTGATAGCTGATTTTTTGCATCATGAGCTAACATTTCTAATGACCCCATTTTTGGGCACATGCTCTGTTCTGATCGCCTGTTATTGCATTTTATTGCAATGTTGCGGCGATCAAGAAATTGTAATTTTCTGTATGGTCGATGCTAAAATGTATGAGCTGTTTCCAGGTTACTCCAACAGCCGAACATATATGCCCACTCTCTGTGACAGCGTCTGTGATTGGCTGTTGCGCCCCTCACCAGTAAATAATCCAGAAGATAAGCAGCCCCAGTAGTACAAGCGTGTGGACATGGTAAGTATGAGCATGAGTATTTTAAGTTTTACAGTTCCCCGCCAAACGCGGACCCAAACTATAACACAGATGTCTCAGAGAAGTCCGAGTTTGAGGCCTTTACCCGTACGATAGGTGTTCAGTAAGGACCCCAAACTTTACAGTTTGGGTTCGCCCATCCATACTAATCATGTCAATATCAATATTTAGTCATAGCAGAAACCATCAATGGTTTCAAAGATGGCTGTCAAGGGGTGGTTATGATGGACTAGATGGTGGCCCGATTCTAACACATCGGGTATTCTAGAATATGTATGTAGTTGACATACTGATACTGACAGAACTTGTTCAGTTAACATGAGTGAGCTACACATATACAGTGCCTACAAGTAGTATTCAACCCCCTGCAGATTTAGGTGGTTTGATAAGATGCAAATAAGTTAGAGCCTTCAAACTGCCAACGAGAGTAGGATTTATTAACAGAAGCATAAATCTTACAAACCAAAAAGTTATGTTGCTCAGTTGAATTTTAATACATTTTAAACATAAAAGTGTTTGTCAATTATTATTCAACCCCTAGGTTTAATATTTTGTGGAATAACCCTTGTTTGCAATTACAGCTAATAATCGTCTTTTATAAGATCTGATCAGGCCGGCACAGGTCTCTGGAGTTATCTTGGCCCACTCCTCCATGCAGATCTTCTCCAAGTTATCTAGGTTCTTTGGGTGTCTCATGTGGACTTTAATCTTGAACTCCTTCCACAAGTTTTCAATTGGCTTAAGGTCAGGAGACTGACTAGGCCATCCATCACCTTGATTTTTTCCCTCTTGAACCAGGCCTTGGTTTTCTTGGCTGTGTGCTTTGGATCGTTGTCTTGTTGGAAGATGAAATTACGACCCATCTTAAGATCCTTGATGGAGGAGCGGAGGTTCTTGGCCAAAATCTCCAGGTAGGCCGTGCTATCCATCTTCCCATGGATGCGGACCAGATGGCCAGGCCCCTTGGCTGAGAAACAGCCCCACAGCATGATGCTGCCACCACCATGCTTGACTGTAGGGATGGTATTCTTGGGGTCGTATGCAGTGCCATCCAGTCTCCAAACGTCATGTGTGTGGTTGGCACCAAAGATCTCGATCTTGATCTCATCAGACCATAGAACCTTGATCCAGTCTGTCTCAGAGTCCTCCAAGTGATCATGAGCAAACTGTAGACCAGCCTTGACATGACGCTTTGAAAGTAAAGGTACCTTACGGGCTCGTCTGGAACGGAGACCATTGCGGTGGAGTACGTTACTTATGGTATTGACTGAAACCAATGTCCCCACTGCCATGAGATCTACCCGGAGCTCCTTCCTTGTTGTCCTTGGGTTAGCCTTGACTCTTCGGACAAGCCTGGCCTCGGCACGGGAGGAAACTTTCAAAGGCTGTCCAGGCCGTGGATGGCTAACAGTAGTTCCATAAGCCTTCCACTTCCGGATGATGCTCCCAACAGTGGAGACAGGTAGGCCCAACTCCTTGGAAAGGGTTTTGTACCCCTTGCCAGCCTTGTGACCCTCCACAATCTTGTCTCTGATGGCCTTGGAATGCTCCTTTGTCTTTCCCATGTTGACCATGTATGAATGCTGTTCACAAGTTTGGGGAGGGTCTTAAATATTCAGAAAAGGCTGGCAAAAGAGATAATTAATCCACACATGTGAAGCTCATTGTTCTTTGTGCCTAAACTACTTCTTAATACTTTAGGGGAACCAAACAGAATTCTGGTGGTTTGAGGGGTTGAATAATAATTCACCCACACTTTTATGTTTAAAATTTATTAAAATTCAACTGAGCAACATAACTTTTTGGTTTGTAAGATTTATGCTTCTGTTAATAAATCCTACTCTCGTTTGCAGTTTGAAGGCTCTAACTTATTTGCATCTTATCAAACCACCTAAATCTGCAGGGGGTTGAATACTACTTGTAGGCACTGTATATATATATAATATATATATATATACAGTTGTGGCCAAAAGTATTGACACCCCTGCAATTCTGTCAGATAATACTCAGTTTCTTCCTGAAAGTGATTGCAATCACAAATTCTTTGGTATTATTATCTTCATTTAATTTGTCTTAAATGAAAAAACACAAAAGAGAATGAAGCAAAAAGCAAAACATTGATCATTTCACACAAAACTCCAAAAATGGGCCGGATAAAAGTATTGGCACCCTCAGCCTAATACTTGGTTGCACAACCTTTAGTCAAAATAACTGCGATCAACCGCTTCCGGTAACCATCAATGAGTGTCTTAGAATGCTCTGCTGGAATTTTAGACCATTCTTCTTTGGCAAACTGCTCCAGGTCCCTGATATTTGAAGGGTGCCTTCTCCAAACTGCCATTTTTAGATCTCTCCACAGGTGTTCTATGGGATTCAGGTCTGGACTCATTGCTGCCACCTTAGAAGTCTCCAGTGCTTTCTCTCAAACCATTTTCTAGTGCTTTTTGAAGTGTGTTTTGGGTCATTGTCCTGCTGGAAGACCCATGACCTCTGAGGGAGACCCAGCTTTCTCACACTGGGCCCTACATTATGCTGCAAAATTTGTTGGTAGTCTTCAGACTTCATAATGCCATGTACACGGTCAAGCAGTCCAGTGCCAGAGGCAGCAAAGCGACCCAAAACATCAGGGAACCTCCGCCATGTTTGACTGTAGGGGCCGTGTTCTTTTCTTTGAATGCCTCCTGTAAACTCTATGTTGATGTCTTTGACCAAAAAGCTCTACTTTTGTCTCATCTGACCAGAGAACATTCTTCCAAAACGTTTTAGGCTTTCTCAGGTAAGTTTTGGCAAACTCCAGCCTGGCTTTTTTATGTCTCGGGGTAAGAAGTGGGGTCTTCCTGGGTATCCTACCATAAGTCCCTTTTTATTCAGACACCGACGGATCGTACGGGTTGACACTGTTGTACCCTCGGACTGCAGGGCAGCTTGAACTTATTTGGATGTTAGTCGAGGTTCTTTATCCACCATCCGCACAATCTTGCGTTGAAATCTCTCGTCAATTTTTCTTTTCCATCCACATCTAGGGAGGTTAGCCACAGTGCCATGGGCTCAGGGCCGGTTTTAGGCAAAGTGGGGCCCTAGGCAAAAGGTTAAAGTGGGCCCTAAATGCTCAGGCCCCTTTCACATCTAACGCTTTGCTGCATTTTGCTCAATTTGCATTTCCATGCGTTTTTACCGCAAAAACGCATCAAAACGCATGCGTTTTTGTTCCCATTGATTTTAATGGAAACACATGCAAAAACGCATGTAAAAACGCATGTGCGTTTTCAAAAACAGAAAATGCATGCGTTTTTGCCAACGCTGCCCAAAACATCGGGGAAGACGTTTTGTGCTGCGTTCGCAAAAATGCATGCGTTTTGCATGCGTTTTTACATGCGTTCCCATTGAAATCAATGGGGGAAAAAGCGCTAGCGTTTTTAATGCGTTTTTAGCGGTAAAAACGGCTAGAAAGGCAAATTTAGCAAAACGCACACCAACCTTAGATGTGGAACAGGCCGTAGTTATATGGTAAGAGTGACTTCATAAGTTGATTATCTAGGTCAGAATAAGAACATACTGAACATCATTTTTATTTCAATCATAAAAAAAAACAACAGAAATTTGTAAAAAAAAAAATATTTTTTTTTTATTTTCCGAGACCCATGATGTTTTAATTTTTGAAGATACATAGATATGTGAGGGCTTACTTTATGTGCCCTGAGCTGACATTTTTACTGATACCATTTTGAGTCAGATACAACATTTTGATCGCCTTTTATTGCATTTTATTGTAACAACGTGGTGGCCTAAAAAACATAATTCTGGCGTTTTTATTTTTTTCCCATTACGCCATTTACCAATTGGATTAATTTACTTCATATATTGATAGCTTAGATTCTTACGAACGCAGCGATACCAAATATGTGTATTTTTACATTTTTTTCACTGTTTTATTGCTATTTTCAGTTCAGCTCCTTTGGGGGCCCCTAAGAGAGTGGGGGCCCTAGGCAACTGCCCAGTCTGCCCCCCCTAACGCCGACCCTGCATGGGCTTTAAACATCTTGATGACACTGCGCACGGTAAACATAGGAACATTCAGGTCTTTGGAGATGGAGTTGTAGCCTTCAAATTGCTCATGCTTCCTCACAATTTGGTTTCTCAAGTCCTCAGACAGTTCTTTGGTCTTCTTTCTTTTCTCCATGCTCAATGTGGTACACACAAGGACACAGGACAGAGGTTGAGTCAACTTTAATCCATGTCAATTGGCTGCAAGTGTGATTTAGTTATTGCCAACACCTGTTAGGTGCCACAGGTAAGTTACAGGTGCTGTTAATTACACAAATTAGAGAAGCATCACATGATTTTTCTAACAGTGCCAATACTTTTGTCCACCCCTTTTTTATGTTTGGTGTGGAATTATATCCAATTTGGCTTTAGGACAATTCTTTTTGTGTTTTTTCATTGAAGACAAATTAAATGAAGATAATAATACCAAAGAATTTGTGATTGCAATCATTTTCAGGAAGAAACTGACTATTATCTGACAGAATTGCAGGGGTGTCAATACTTTTGGCCAACACTGTATATATATATATGTATAATATATATATATATATATATATATATATAGCAGCGCTATGATATATGGTGGTACATTACAGCACATGTATAGCAGCCCTATAGTATATAGCAGCGCTATGGTTTATGGCGGTGCATCACATTACATGTATCACAGCGCTATGGTATATGGCGGTACATTACATCACATGTATAGCAGCACTATAGTATATGGCGGTACATTACAGTACATGTATAGCAGTGCTATGGTATATGGCGGTACATTATAGTACATGTATAGCAGCGCTATGGTACATTGCGGTACATTGTAGTACATGTATAGCAGCACTATGGTATATGGTGATACTCCGCTCCCCGCGACCCCCACTCCTCCTGGCCCCCGGTCCTCCACAGTAAAAGTAAAAAATCCTCATGAGGATACTCACCTGTCCGGCTCGCTCCACCTCCGTCTTCTAGGTCCTACAGGCCTTTAGGACCTGTCGTTGCCTGGGAAACCGATCAGCTGAGGGGGGGCAGGATTGTGTCGGGGGGCAGGATGGAGCGAAAAAATTTTGAAATTACTCTTTTTGGTATGATTTTATTTTTACAGTAGATGGAGGCCCAATTCTAATGCATCGGGTATTCTAGAATATAGAAATATATGCTATGCTATTGCATCGGGAGGGCAGTCTCTGTGCCTGTGTCCCCTTGTGCGCTCTCTCCTTTCTGTGCAGTCTCTTCTGTTGTGCGCTCTGTCTTACTTGTGCCTTTCTCTCCACTCTGTGTGCTCTCAGCCCCTGTGTACGCTGTCTCTCCCTGTGTGCACTGTCTCTCCCTATGACTCTGCCTCCCCCTGTGCCTCTGCCTCCCCTGTGCCTTCTCCCTCCCGCTGTGCCCCTGCCTCCTCTTGCCTCTGCCCTCCCCGTGTTCCTGCCTCCCATCACTGAGCCACCATACAATGCTCTACCACTGAGCCACCATACAGTGCTAACCACATGAGCCAGCATACAGTGCTAATAACTGAGTCACCATACAGTGCTAACCACTGAGCCAGCATACAGTCCTAACCACTGAGCCAGCATACAGTACTAACCACTGAGCCACCATGTACAATACTAACCACTGAGCCACCATACAGTGCTTACCACTGAGCCACCATACAGCGCTAACCATTGAGCCACCATACAGTGCTAACCACTGAGCCACCATATACAGTACTAACCACTGAGCCACCGTACAGTGCTAACCACTCATCCAGGCGCGGCGACCAATCAGTGGTGCAGGATTCATATCCCCCGCCAAGGCTCGGGCTGCTTTGGTGATTGGTCACCACTCTCTGCGGCGACCAATCAGCGCACTTGGCACGTGTTTTAAAACACGCTTCGCTGATTGGTCACCGCCAGACGCGGTGACCAATCAGTGGCGCGGGATTCATATTCCCTGCCAAGCTGCGGGCCGCTTCGCTGATTGGTCGCCGCTGACTGCTTCCCTGCGCTGGCGGCGATAAATCAGCGAAGTGGCTCACGGCTTGGTGGGGGATATGAATCCCGCGCCGCTGATTGGTCGCCGCGCCTGGCTACCTTCCTGGCTGCAGTTCCCTTTGTGGCCTCCTGGTCGCAGGGGCACCACATTCCCCCGGAGTTAAACCAGCGTAGTCCTCACGCTGCCCGTCATGCATCCCCCTGAAAACATTTTTATTTTATATCAACATTAAGCATTCTTGGTCTCTTGCCGTCCGGGAGGCACGATTCTCTTTCAACGTTATATTAAATTAACTATGTACATAGTGCATGGGTGCATCTACTTCACCACCCTTCTAGACCTCTGCCGGGTCTAATGCTACAACGCATTCACTTTACTCGGGTAAAACACATAAAAGGCATTACTTTCTAGCAAAAGTATAAAAGTTCTGGTTTTCTTCAAAAAAGTGCAAAAAGATCAAAAAGTCTCAAACAGTTCAAAAGGACATGAGTGCTTAAAATACTGTCGCAAGCACTCCACAGTTCAAAGTTCAAGCACAGTCTCTCAAGTGCCAAGCTGGTCTTAAAACCAAAGGGGAGCACACAAGGTGCTCAATTATTTACAAGGGAAAGTTCGTACCAGCTCATTGTTCGTGGTAGCAATTGTTCATTAAAACATATAAGACAGACAAGGGAAAGGCTAACAGTTATTCAGGATTGGGATGGGGACAGCAAGGGTTACATCTCATTCACACTTACAAGTCTTCTGTAGAATCCGGGTTTTCATTTCTTTTCTTGCTTCATCTTCCAAGGCAGTATATGCGGTTCTCTCCTTCCTGGGAACAGTTCAAGGTCCTGTAACGCTTGTATCAGCAGGTAGCTCTCTGGGGTCTGCGTTGCAACATCGGCTGTTTCCTTAGCTGCAACAGTCTCTGGTGAATCTGCAGGACCCGTGGTATCAAGTGGATCCGTGTTATTTGGCGAACCCGTGTGTACAACTGAATGAAGTTCAGGATCCTCTAGGGCAGGGGGTTCATCTTCCTCTTGCATTCTCAAGCATAGTCTCTGTACTTTAACCCCATATGGACCTCTCTCGCCTTGCACAACATTGTATGAGACCCATTCACCAACTGCTACTTTCCTGTCCGGATGATCTGCTGACAAGTGTCCTTCTACATCCGGTCTATTTATGAACACGTCTCTTTGTGCACCGGGTTCTCGGGCGAATGCAAACCCTCTCTCCTCGATTATCTTTACGATCTGCCCTTCGTGGCGCGGGGATCTACGTACTTCTGCATCTCGGCTAGCTACATCTTTGGCCTCCTTTGTGCGGAGTATCATGAGCTGTTTTTGAACTTGCCGCTCTATCTCTTCCTTTTCCCATTTCCGTACACAGCGCCGTATATACTCTTCCCGTGTTACTATTTCTGCTGGTCCCACTGTACTGCTTGGATCTTCCAAGGAAACCCATTAGGTCTTCACAGCCCTCATCTTTCTCCCACCAGCAGCGGAGCTGCTCCCCTCTCACCTCAGACTGGCAGGTGCTGGTATCAGGGGTTCCGGCAGGGACAACAATCTCTCCTCCAGGGCTCCTCCGGACAGGTCGACTAGGGTCGCGGTGCGGCATCTCTCCTCGCTTTCTGTGCGACCACGGGTAGCGCCAACCCAGCCGGGTTGCGTAGACAATGTCTGCTGATTGTGTCGGATATCGATTTGAATCCGGGTCCTGTGCTCCTCTTGGGCCCGGGTCATCTGCAAGGTTAACAGCCGCAGCACACCTCGCCGAGTGTCTCGGATCTCCGGACGCTCTCTGCCGCCTTCTGCCATGCTGTCTCGGTCACTATAGTTCTTTCCCTGGCCGGGTTCCTCCACCGGTTCGCTCCGTGGGCCCTCCGGGATCACTGTAGATCTTCCGATTATGGCCTCTCCTCTGCGTCCTCTGCTTCCGTCCTCGTGTACAGCAATGACGACTGCTTCTCCTCCAGTCGTCCGTCCGTACTGATGACGATTTCCTCTCCGGCTCCCGCCAGCTTCTCATTGGTAGGTGGTCTTAGGGGCGGAGGCTCTTCTTTGGGATTGATGGCTGGCTCCCTGGAGTTAATGGGAGCCAGGGCGGGTCCTTCTTTTTGCGCCTTGGATCGGACCGGCCCACAATGGGGGTCTGGGCACGCCTCCTCTGCACATGGCGTTAGGCTTCTATGGCCGCCATTAAGCCCAAATTTGGGGGGAAAGTCCAGAACACTTATTTAGGCACACGGGGTCCAATTCTTTTGGACCAGTACATCCTGTTCGTGACGCCAGGTTTATGTCGTGCCCACTGGGACGGGGTACTCGGTACCGGACCGGGTCTGCTGCTGGGGAATGTCAGGTTGGTCCTGGTCCGGACTATGTCCCGGGCCCTGGCAATAATAAGGGGAGTATTTACAGGGGATAATGTCAGTCGTGACGCCACCCACGGCTTGTGGTCAATGAGGGAGGACCACCGCTGCTGCAGAACCTCCAGGGATGATGTTATAGCAGCTTGGGATGGTATAGTTCTCTGCGGGTAGAACTTGGTTCCCGGGGCAGTGATGATAGAGTCTATGGTGTAATGTATGGTGCAGGCCTGTGCTGGGTGCAGCGTACTTACTGTCCTGACGCTGCGGAAATCCTCCTCCAGGCTCCAGAGCTGACAGGCTGTGGCTCTTCAGGTTGTGATCCTCTGTAGACCTGTTTGGAGGGAATCATGTGCAGGCAGAATCATGTGAGGGAGTCAGAGTCAGGGTTCACCGTGTTTCCTTCTCAGCTTTCTCATTACAGTTCAGTCCAGTTCACAAGTCTTTACAGGGGCACAACTCTCCCCTCCGGGTTCCTTTACTCCCTGCAGCCAGGTTGTTCCTTCTATGACCCCTCACTCGTTCTCGGTCCTTTCCAGGCTTTTGCTCCGTACACATCATACACACAGGGCTCCGCTCTGTACACATCATACACACAGGGCTCCGCTCTGTACACATCATACACACAGGGCTCCGCTCTGTACACATCATACACACAGGGCTCCGCTCCGTACACATCATACACACAGGGCTCTGCTCCGTACACATCATACACACAGGGCTCGCTCTGTACACATCATACACACAGGGCTCGCTCTGTACACATCATACACACAGGGCTCCGCTCTGTACACATCATACACACAGGGCTCACTCGTACACTCATACACACAGGGCTCGCTCGTACACCTCATACACACAGGGCTCCGACTCCGTTACACATCATACACACAGGGCTCCGCTCGTACACATCATACACACAGGGCTCCGCTCACACATCATACACACAGGGCTCCGCTCCGTACACATCATACACACAGGGCTCGCTCTGTACACATCATACACACAGGGCTCTGCTCCGTACACATCATACACACAGGGCTCCGCTCTGTACACATCATACACACAGGGCTCCACTCCGTACACTCATACACACAGGGCTCCATACACTCATACACACAGGGCTCCGCTCCGTACACATCATACACACAGGGCTCCGCTCCGTACACATCATACACGCAGGGCTCCATACACATCATACACACAGGGCTCCGCTCCGTACACATCATACACACAGGGCTCCGCTCTGTACACATCATTCACACAGGGCTCGCACGTACACATCATACACACAGGGCTCCGCTCCGTACACATCATACACACAGGGCTCCGCTCCGTACACATCATACACACAGGGCTCCGTACACCTCATACACACAGGGCTCCGCTCCGTACACATCATACACACAGGGCTCCGCTCCGTACACATCATACACACAGGGCTCCGTACACATCATACTACACAGGGCTCCGCTCCGTACACATCATACACACAGGGCTCCGCTCCGTACACATCATACACACAGGGCTCCGCTCCGTACACATCATACACACAGGGCTCCACTCCGTACACATCATACACACAGGGCTCCGCTCCGTACACATCATACACACAGGGCTCCGCTCTGTACACATCATACACACAGGGCTCCGCTCTGTACACATCATACACACAGGGCTCCGCTCGTACACATCATACACACAGGGCTCCTCCGTACACATCATACACACAGGGCTCCGCTCTGTACACATCATACACACAGGCTCTGCTCATACACATCATACACACAGGGCTCTGCTCCGTACACATCATACACACAGGGCTCCGCTCCGTACACATCATACACACAGGGCTCTGCTCCGTACACATCATACACACAGGGCTCCGCTCTGTACACATCATACACACAGGGCTCGCTCTGTACACATCATACACACAGGGCTCCGCTCCGTACACATCATACACACAGGGCTCCGCTCTGTACACATCATACACACAGGGCTCTGCTCTGTACACATCATACACACAGGGCTCTGCTCTGTACACATCATACACACAGGGCTCCGCTCTGTACACATCATACACACAGGGCTCTGCTCTGTACACATCATACACACAGGGCTCCGCTCTGTACACATCATACACACAGGGCTCCGCTCCGTACACATCATACACAAGGGCTCCGCTCCGTACACATCATACACACAGGGCTCCGCTCCGTACACATCGTACACACAGGGCTCCGCTCCGTACACATCATACACAGGGCTCTGCTCTGTACACATCATACACACAGGGCTCCGCTCTGTACACATCATACACACAGGGATCCGCTCTGTACACATCATACACACAGGGCTCCGCTCCGTACACATCATACACACAGGGCTCCGCTCCGTACACATCATACACACAGGGCTCCGCTCTGTACACATCATACACACAGGGCTCTGCTCTGTACACATCATACACACAGGGCTCCGCTCTGTACACATCATACACACAGGGCTCCGCTCTGTACACATCATACACACAGGGCTCCGCTCTGTACACATCATACACACAGGGCTTCGCTCCGTACACATCATACACACAGGGCTCCGCTCTGTACACATCATACACACAGGGCTCCGCTCTGTACACATCATACACACAGGGCTCCGCTCTGTACACATCATACACACAGGGCTCTGCTCTGTACACATCATACACACAGGGCTCTGCTCTGTACACATCATACACACAGGGCTCTGCTCTGTACACATCATACACACAGGGCTCCGCTCCATCCACACTGTAAATCCCTCCTGACCCCACACATAACCTTCACCTCATCCATCACCATGGCAACCAGCACAGCAGAGTCCTGCATACACTGAGGAACTGATCATGTGACCCCTGACTCCTCCACCCATGTGACATCATCACAGGTCCTGTCAGCAGAGCAGCCCTATATCTAGTGGGCGGCTCTGCAGGTGGAGGTAGGTGACCATTCCCTATTAGGATACATACTCGCAATCCAGAATACTTGTAGCAGTGTGCAGGATGCAGCGTTCTGCCACTGTGTCCACAATGCTGCATTGTACAGCACCAGCACAGGGGATGGGTTTCAAAAATCTCATGCTCACTCCCTGCCATAGCATGTTTTCACATATCATGTTATGTTCATGCTGCAGAGTCGTAAGGATCACCATAACCCCTTCATGACTGGGGAATTTTTCATTTTTCATTTTCGTTTTTTGCTCCCTTGCTTCCAAGAGCCATAACTTTATTTTTCCGTCAATATAGACATATGACGGCTTGTTATTTGCGGGACCAGTTGTACTTTCAGATGCAATAATTTACTTTACCATATAATGTACAGGGAAATTGTTCATAGTGTACAGGGAAAAAAATTCTAAATGCAGTGAAATTGCAAAAAAAGTAATAACACGTTTGTTTTTTGGGTATTTTAGTCGCCATGTTCACTATATGGTAAAACCGACGTGAAGGGGTGATGCCTCAGATCGGTACGAGTTTGTAGACACCCAACATGTATACCTTTATTAGTATCTAGGTGGTGAAAAAAATTCAGAAGTTTGCAAAAAAACAAAAACTGACTTTTTGCGCCATGTTCTGCGACCCGTAGCGTTCTCATTTTTTGGGATGTGGGGCTGACGGCTTATTTTTTGCGTCTTGAGCTAACGTTTCTAATGATACCATTTTTGGGGAGATTTGCAGTTTTGATCACCTGTTATTGCATTTTATAACAATGTTGCAGTGACCAAAAAAACAGAATTTTGGCGTTTGGACCTTTTTTTTCCGTTACGGAGTTTACGGCTCTCATTAACGGATGTAATATGATGATAGATCGGGCGATTCTGAACACGGCGATACCAAACGTGTGTTTGGTTTTTTTTTTAATACTTTTATTGTGATTGGGGAAAAAGGGGGGTGATTTGAACTTTTATATATATATATATATATATTTTTTTTTTTTTTTCAGGTTTTTAAAAACTTTTAATTTAATTTTTTTTATTAATTCTTATTTTTACACTGCCCCTTTAAGAGGCACCTTGCTGCACAGTCCGATCGCTTGCGTCTGCCAACCACAGCAGGAAACTGCGCTCTGACAGCATCCGGGATCTAGCCAGGACCCCGGGCTGTCACATGAGCGCCGGAGATCCCGCGATAATATCGCGGGATCTCCGGAGCAGGCGGGGAACAGCGCATTCCCTGCCACGGCCACCTTGGATCCCGCTGTCAGAGATTGACGGCAGATCCAAGGGGTTAACAGTGCAGATCGGAAGATCCGATCTGCGCTGTTACCCCAACATCTCAGCTGAAGAGATCAGCTGAGATGTCGGTGCTCACATCAAAGCCTCTTACCGGTCCAGGATGTTGTACAACGTCCTGTGTCAGCAAGGAGTTAAGGTGAATGCAGGGAGAAGCCATCCTGCACCTGCCGCAGATTGTGAGTACAGGGTGACTGCAGTCTCCCTGTATTCACCCGCAGGTCCTTAGCCACTGCGTCCAATATGTGGGGCTGTGGATCATGTGCACATCCCCACACTGGGCACAGGACAGGACGTTAACTCCTTCCAATGTAACATTTTTTGTGTTACTCATTTCCCCCCTTAAAATTTAGATTTTTCCTTTTAAGGTACCATCACACACTGCCATATCACCGGCGAGATGGCTACAATTTCCGAATTCTTCGATGTGGAAACCAAATCACATGTGCGTAGTGGCGTGTGACTGGACGATTCTATGGCGAGAAATCGCTGGTGGAACGTCACCTGATTGCCCTGCACTGCAGAGAAATCAGGCGATATCCACCAGGCGATTTCAGCGCATCGTGGCTTGTGACAGGGCGATAGCGACGTACACAGCAATCCTGAAATAAATGCCGTAGGTGTTCTTGGATGGTGTTTTTTTGCACTGCATCTGCGGCGATTGGTGGTGATACTGCATTTTGATTGGCTGGCCGTGTCCAAGGCGCCTAATTTGATGACCCGTGCGTTCACGCAAGGCTGACCAATGGGAACACAGTTCCATCCACAATCGCAGTGATAGTGAAGCGGTGAAACACACTCTAGCACGCCCCTATCGAAACAGTATGGAGACATCGCTGATACGATTGTGGCGTGTGTGAAGGGAAGATCGCTTCCAGTCTCTTACAGGTGATTTCTGGAATGCAGGATCGCCAAAGATCTCATGCTAGATCGCTACGTGTGACAGCTCCACAGCGATCTGAAAAAAGTGCCCAAAACGTGCGCCCTCACGTCAAATCGCCAGCAATATGGAAGCCATATGGCGGCATGTGACGGTACCTTTAGACTTGCTATCGAAGATCTGCATGTATTGCATTAGATTGGGTCACTTCCCTCCTGACGTCGCTCGCTGCTCTGTTACTGAACAGTCTCCATTATGGCCGTCGCCCGCTTAGATTTGTTTTATGTTTTTGGTGCAGGATTGGAGATATTATGTGATAAAACTGTGTATGTGACTATAATGGGACTGTGTAATATACCGGGGGCAGGACGGGGCCATGACTGGATGTAGTGATCATGTGAAGCCGGGAACAGCTCCGAGATTTCTTCATGGGATCTTTATGATGTTACATGTCATCTCTCTCTCCCATTCAGGTCTCTACAATATCGGATCCTCTCAGTGGAGATCTTCTACATATAGGAGAGCTTTCCTGATTGACCCATCAAGGATGGATAAGGACAAGATGGCGGAGAGGATCTTACACCTCACCCTAGAGATCCTCTTCCTTGTTACTGGAGAGGTGAGAGATTGTGATGACAATGTCACATGACATCATTCTTATCTATGGACAGAATAACAGATGACAGAACTGGAGAGGTGAGGACTCTGGAAATGTCTGGAGACTGGAGATTTATTAATGTGTCTCTCCATAACCAGGATTACACAGTAGTGAAGAAGAGCTCTAGTGATCTGTGCTGTCAGGACCCTGTGTCTGAGGGAAGACCCCTGAGCCCAATCACGGGCCTCCACCTCACCCCCTGATACATGAGGACATCAATGACCAGAAGATCCTAGAACTCACCTACAAGATGATTGAGCTGCTGACTGGAGAGGTGACACTGCTGGGAATGCTGCTGCTGGGACATTATACAGTAACCTATGAAGGGATCGGGGATGACAATGGTATCATTGTATGTGTCAGGTTCCTATAAGGTGTCAGGATGTCGCCGTCTATTTCTCCTGGAGGAGTGGGAGTATTTAGAAGGAACACAAAGATCTGTACAAGGACATAGTCATGATGGAGGATCCCCAGCCCCTCACATCACCAGGTAATAGACAGGACTAAATACACACGGCCTATAATTATCTGTATGTAAAGAATGAATTCAGTCCCTGTATGTGTCTCCTCCAGGTCTATCCAGTGAGAGGACAACACCAGAGAGATGTCCCCGTCCTCTTCTCCACAGGACTGTAAACAAGAAGATCCCGATGTTCCTCAGGATGATCAGGTAGATGGAGAGAAGGTGTGATGAGATCTCCCTATGATGTGTAGACGGCTGTGAAGGTCTTGTGCTCAGTCTTGTTTTATCCTTCAATATTATACACTGAATGGACAATTTATTAGTAACATCAGTACTTTCCTGATATTAACTTTTCTAAGGCTGCCTTCAGACTGTGCAGCGTCCGGTCGGGGCTGTCAGAATGACAGCTGGACCGGAGTTTTCCTCCATAGAATCCTGTCGGCTGCAGGGAAGCTGGATCCCGGCGGTGGTAATTAGCTGCTATCCGCTGTTGTGTCGCCGGATGAATCGTGCAGAAGTGGGGATTTTCTGCCGATTCCAAAAAAGTTGCATTGCACCGGTTTTTGAATCGGACAAAAATCCACATCTGCACATTAAACGGCGACACAGCATGGATAGAGCTAATTACACGCGGGATCCAGCTCCCTGCAGCCCCATAGTAGTCTATGGAGGAAAACTCCGGTCCAGGCTGTCACTTCTGACAGCCCCGGACCGGACGCTGCCGCAGTCTGAAGCCGCCCTTAATGGAAATTTGACCAGTGACTCTGAATTAAGAAAAACATTCATTCAGTGGATTACTTCCAGTGTGAATCTACCGTTAAGTCCATATATATTTGGCCACTGACAGAAATTATTTATTTTTTTACCTGTTTACTGAAACCTATTCAAGTTATAGTTATATAATGTACATAAAGTCCAGACTTTTAGCTTTCATTTGAGGGTATCCACATTAAAATTGGTAAGAGTTTCATCTCCTTTACATGTGCCACCCTGTTTTTAATGGGACCAAAAATAATTGGACAATTGAATTAAAGGCTGTTTTATAGGCAATAGCATTGGTATTTAACTCTCAATTAAGTACATTAAAGGTCTGGAATTGATTTGAGGTGTGGTGCTTTCATTTTGAAGATTCTGCTGAGAAGTAAACGAGCGGCCATCCTTCATCTGTGAAAACAGAAAAACCCATCTGAGAAATTGTTACAATATTATGAGGGGCAAAATCTACAGTTTGGTGTATCCTGAGATAGAAAGAAAGCACTGGTGACCTCAACAATGCAAAAAGACCTGGACATCCACAAATGACAACAGTGCTGGATGACGGCAGAATAATTACCATGGTGAAGAGAAACACCTTCACAACAGTCAACCAAGTGACCAACACTCTCCAGGGTGTAGGTGTATCAATATCCAAGTCTACCATAAAGAGAAGTCTTTACACAGGGTTCACTGCACAGTGCAAGCCACTGAAAAGCCTCAAGAATAAGAAGGCTAGATTGGACTTTGCTAAAAAAAAAAAAAAACACATCTTAAAAAACCAGCACATTTCTGGAAGAACGTTCTTTGGATAAATGAAACCAAGATCAACCTGTATCAGAATGATGGAAAGAAAAAAGTATGGCGAAGGCATGGTACAGCTCATGATCCAAAGCATACCACATCATCTGTGACACACGGCGGAGGCAGTGTAATGGCTGTGTGACAGTGGTGCCCAGATCAGCAGTGTCTGCCGCACTTCACAAAACTACAGACAGGTGGGACTCTGCTCTTAGGGGACGGGTGAAAAGGAGACCTCCTGAGGTTATGTCCTGATTTCCATACTGTTGCTATACAGGTTCTTTCATCTCGTCGCCGAGCAGGATACCTAGTCCCTCTCTGGCCCTGATGTTAACCCGCAGATGGCCAGCAGGAGCTCTAGTCCCAACCGCTGCACTAAAACCAACAAGAAGGTAAGAAGATAGACACCAAGACAACTACACAACTGCTGTCACTCTCATAGGCAGCAGACTGCTTGGCAACTGTCAGCTCTCCAGAATAGCTCTTTCCACACAGGCAGCTTGGCTAGGAATGAAGTTAAATAACCAGCAAGGAATGCTGGATCATGTGACCATATAAAGAAGATAGGAGTGGTCACAAAGTAGGCTTCCCTGAATAGAGCACCTAGGAGCTTTGCTAGCAGCAGAAACTGACATCAATTCCTGCATTGCCAAAGTAAAGAAACACGTTTCAATAAAGAAATGAGACTCAGGTCCCAAGTGAAGGGATTGTGAGTTTAAAAAATGCTTTAGTTTCTCACATTTTTATGCATCATTTTGTTCAACCCACTGAATCAAAGCTGAAAGTCTGAACTTAAACTGCATCTCAATTGTTTTGTTCAAAATCCATTAATGTACAGAACAAAAACTAGGAAAATGTTGATTCTGTCCATATCCCTTTATGGTAGTTCACTTATGATAGAACAGGGTTCATATTGTATATAGAGGGGCTATTTGGGGGCTCACACTATATATATAAAGGGGCTATAAGGGCTCATCCTGTATATAGAGGGTCTATGTGGGAGCACATACTGTTTATAGGGAGCTGTGTGTGTGTCAGACGGTATATAGGGGGTTATATAGATACGTTTTGTGTGTGGGCTCATACTGTGCATATGGGGATGTCGGCATACTTCATTCTGTTCAATATTATGTGATATAATTAATATAAAATAATTAATATATGGTAATATTAATTATTATAATAATATATTTATATAGCACCATTAGATTCCATGGCGCTTTACGTGCAAGGGCAAACAAGGACAAGAACATAAAATGACGACAATCAAATCGTACAGGTACAGTAGGATAGAGGATCCTGTCCACGTGGGTTCACAGTCTATAAGGGACGGGTGGGGAGACAATAGGCAGGGGAGGGCCGAGCGTGATACGGTGGGTGGATCAGGTCTCAGTGCAGTTTGTAGGCTTGACGGAAGAGGTGGGTCTTCAGGTTTCTCTTGAAGGTTCCCAGGGTAGGGGAGTGTCTAATGTGTTGGAGGAGAGAGTTCCAGAGTATGGTGGATGCACATGGGAAATCTTGTATGTGGTTGTAGGAGGAGATGCGGGGAGAGAAGAGAAGGAGCTCTTGGGAGGAGCGTAGGTTGCGTGTGGGTAGGTAACGGGTGACTAAGTTGGAGATGTACGGAAGGGACAGGTTGTGGATAGCTTTGTATGTCATGGTTAGGGATTTGAAGTGTGATCTCTGGGAAGTGGGGAGCCAGTGAGGGGCTTGGCAGAGAGGGGAGACAGGGGAGTAGCGGGCAGACAGGTGGATGAGGTGGGCAGCGGAATTGAGGCTAGTTCGGAGAGGTGCGATAGAGGTAGCTGGGAGGCCGGTGAGCAGGAGCTTGCAGTAGTCGAGGCGGGAGACGATGAGAGCATGGACAAGTGTTTTGGCAGTGTCGGGGAGAAGGAAGGAGCGGATTCTGGAAATGTTTTTAAGCTGGAGTCGGCAGGCGGTAGTGAGGGCTTGGATGTGGGGATTGAAGTAGAGGAGGAGTCAAGGATAACCCCGAGGCACTTGGCATGGGGGACAGGCGAGAGTGAACAGTCGTTGACAGTGATGGATAGGTCGGGTGGAGGGGAGAGCAACTTGGGGGGAAGACTATGAACTCTGTTTTGCCCATGTTCAGTTTAAGGAAGCGAGCAGAGAAGAAGGATGAGATGGCGGACAGGCATTGTGGAATTTTGGATAGTAGGCAGGTGATGCCAGGGCCAGACAGATAGAGTTAGGTGTCGTCGGCGTAGAGGTGGTATTGAAGGCCGTGGGACTCAATAAATTGGCCTTGGCTGAGGGTGTAAATGGAGAAGAGTAGTGGTCCCAAGACTGAGCCTTCAGGAACTCCAACAGATAGGGGGTAGGGTGAGGAGGAGGTGTGGGAGTGGGTGAGGCTGAAAGTCCGGTTCGTTAGGTAAGAGAAGATCCAGGAGTGAGCTAGGTCAGTGATGCCAAGAGATTCTAGAATTTGAAGTACGAGGGAATGGTCGACATTGTCAAAAGCGGCAGAAAGGTTGAGGAGGAGGACAGAGTAGTGTTGTTTGCTCTTCGCGGTCCGCAGGTCGGGGGTGATTTTGGTAAGGGCTGTTTCGGTGGAGTGGTGGGGTCGGAAATTGGATTGTAGGGGGTCAAATAGGGAGCAGGAGGAGAGGTGGGAGGACAGTTCAGAATAGATGTGTTGTTCGAGTAATTTTGAGGCAAAAGGGAAAAGAGATATGGGCGATAGTTGGAGACAGATGCAAGGTCGAGGGAAGGTTTTTTGAGGATGAGTGTGATCAGGACGTGTTTGAAGGATAAGGGGAAGACACATCTAGTGAGTGACAAGTTGAAGAGATGGGTTAGGGCAGGGATGAGGATTGCAGTAAGGTTAGGGATGAGGTGGGATGGGAGTGGGTCGAGGGTGCAGGTGGTGAGGTGTGATCGTGCCAGAAGGGAGGAGAGGTGGTCTTTTGTCATGGTGGAGAAGCTTCCTTTGGACGAGGAAGGTTGGAAGGTTGGGCGGTAGAGGGGGAGGGCCGAGGGGACAGTGGATCAAAGCTTTCCCTGATTTTGTCAATCTTCTGTTTGAAAAAGGCGGCAAGGTTGTCGGCAGAGATTAGGGGGGAGGGAGGAGGAGCTGGGGGATGGAGTAGTGAATTGAAAGTTTGGGGTTGTGGGACAGGGCGGTGATTAGAGAAGAGAAGAAGGCTTGTTTTGCGTCGTTTAGTGCAGTCTTGTTGTCGTTCAGGGACTGTTTGTACAGGGTGAAGTGCGCTGCGGAGTGGATTTCTTCCATCTCCGCTCAGCCACCCTGGACATCAGCCGTAGTTGTTTAGTGAGGGTGGTTAGCCAGGGTTGTCTGGGAGTGCGGATTTTGTTGTATGAGAGGGGGTGGCCTAGTCAAGGGCTGTGGTGAGTGTGGTGTTATAGAGAGTGTCAGCGTCTTTGGAGGAAGCTAAATCTGAGAGAGGGAGAAGAGACATGGAGAGTGAGTGGAAGTCAATGAGTATGAGGTTTCTACGGGGAGGAGGGAGTTTCTGGAGGGGGGGAAAACGTGGAAGAGGGGGAGAGGGAGGAGAAGGTCAGCAGGTTGTGGTCGGATAGGGGAAGAGGTGAGTTTGAGAGGTCGGTCAGGGAACAGACGCGGGTAAAAATAAAGTCTAGCGTGTGGCCATCGTTGTGGGTAGCTGAGGAGGACCATTGGGAGAGGCCAAAGGAGGAGGTTAGTGATAGGAGTCTGGAGGCAGCGGTGTGGGGGTAGTCAATGGGGATTTGAAATCACCCATGATGATGGTGGAGATGTCGTAGAAGAGGAAGTGGAGAAGCCAGGTGGTGAAGTGGTTGAGAAAGATGGAGGAGGATCCGAGGGGGCGGTAGATGACGGCCATTTGGAGGTTGCAGGGGAAAAGATGTAGACGGAATGCGCCTTGAAGGAGGGGAGGGAGGCAGAGGGGGGCCGTGTAATTGGGGTGAAGGAGCAGCTGTAAGACAGGAGTAGACGACGCCTCCACCGTGGTTGTTGCTAGGGCAGGGCGGGGTGTGTGGGAAAGAGTGAGTTTGCCATAGGAGAGGGCAGCAGGGGAGGCGGTGTCAGAGGGGGTGAGCCATGTTTCTGTGATGCCAAGGAAAGGAGAGTTTGTTGGGATGAAGAGATCATGGATGAATGAGAGTTTATTGCATACTGAGCGAGCGGTCCAGAGTGTGCCAGGTAGGGGAAGCAGGGAAGGGGGGCTGAGTCAATCGGTGTAAGATTGTGGGGGTTGCAGGTGTTTGTAGTGGGGAGTGGGTATGGGGTAGAAGTGACAGTGGGGATGTGGTGGGGGGAACCAGGATTAGGGGAAATAATCACCAATAAGTAGGAGGAGGAGGGAGAGGGTTTGAAGGTCGGGGCAGGAGAGTTTACATGGCGGGTGTGCAAGTTTGTAAGCAAAGGATTGAGTATGAAGTAGAGTAGAGTATTTAGTAGAATTAATTTCAGGATATTGGCCGGCCACCACAACAATCACAGTCTTTCATGTGGCCCGCCCCTTCAATAGAGCATCTCCAGGATGAGGTAGAATGGGTTGTTCAGAACATGTCAGTACCTCCATCTTATTTGTGACATCTATAAAAAACTGTCTTGTCCTCAAGGGTCAATATTCCTGCAGAACAATCAACACAGACTGGAGATGATGACATAGAATTTCAATAGTTCTATAGATTCAAGGTGGATATACAGTGCCTTGTGAACGCCACCATGACTTCCCCAAAAGACTGCTACCTGACTACCGAGTATCCCAGGCCCTTCGATCCATTGCATCTACACTGCACTTGATGGCTTGCAGCAGGATAGTTCACCATCTCCCAACCTTGAAATAACGAGGTGAGGTGGCAGGTTATCATTGCCAAAAGCGTGGAACAAGAAATCACCAAGGAAGCTTAAGAGTTTGGGGCCAACAAAGACGTACAAATGGCTGCAGCCATGCGTGTACTGCCTTTGGTTATACTCTGTGGTGGAATAAGTCTGCTGGCAATGTCAAGTGTGCAATCTCATCAAGAGCAATTAACAAAGGGCACCCGTCCAGACCATACAGACCAAAGAGCCGCTACATATATTTGTTGCTCAACTACAGTGCCTTGTGAAAGTATTTGGCCACCTTGAACTTTTCAACCTTTTGCCACATTTCCGGCTTCAAACATAAATATATAAATTCTATTTTTTTTGTGAAGAATCAACAACAAGTGGGACACAATCGTGAAGTGGAACAAAATTTATTGGATATTTTTAATTTTTGTAACAAAAAAAAACTGAAAAGTGGGTGTGCAATATTATTCGTCCCCCTTGAGTTAATACTTGGTAGCACCACCTTTTGCTGCTGTTACAGCTGCAGTCTCTTGGGGTACGTCTCTATCACTTTTGCACATCGACAGACTGAAATTCTTGCCCATTCTTTCTTGCAGAACAGCTGGAGCTCAGTGAGGTTGGATGGAGAGCGTTTGTGAACAGCAGTTTTCAGCTCTTTCCACAGATTCTCGATTGGATTCAGGTCTGGACTGTGACTTGGCCATTCTAACACCTGGATATGTTTATGTTTGGGATCATTGTCTTGTTGGAAGATAAATCTCCGTCCCAGTCTCAGGTCTTTTGCAGACTCCAACAGGTTTTCTTCCAGAATGGTCTGGACTTGGCTCCGTCCATCTTCCCATCAATTTTAACCATCTTCCCTGTCCCTGCTGAAGAAAAGCAGGCCCAAACCATGATGCTGCCACCACCATGTTTGACAGTGGGTATGGTGTTTTGAGGGTGATGAGCTGTGTTGCTTTTACGCCAAACATATCGTTTTGCATTGTGGCCAAAAAGTTCTATTTTGGTTTCATCTGACCAGAGCACCTTATTCCACATGTTTGGTGTCTCCCAGGTGGCTTGTGGCAAACTTCAAACGAGACTTTTTATGGATATCTTTGAGAAATGGCTTTCTTCTTGCCGCTCTTCCATAAAGGCCAGATTTGTGCAGTGTACGACTGATTGTTGTCCTATGGACAGACTCTCCCACCTCAGCTGTAGATCTCTGCAGTTCATCCAGAGTGATCATGGGCCTTTTGGCTGCATCTCTGATCAGTCTTCTCCTTGTTCAAGATGAAAGTTTAGAGGGACGGCCGGTCTTGGTAGATTTGCAGTGGTCTGATACTCCGTCCATTTCAATATGATCATTTGCACAGTGCTCCTTAAGATGTTTAAAACTGGGAAATCTTTTTGTATTCAAATCCGGCTTTAAACTTCGCCACAACAGTCTCTCGGACCGGCCTGGTGTGTTCCTTGGTCTTCATGATGCTCTCTGCACTTGAAACAGAACCATGAGACTATCACAGAGAAGGTGTATTTATACGGAAACTTGATTACACTCAGGTGGATTCTATTTATCATTACCAGTCATTTAGGACAACATTGGATCATTCAGAGATCCTCACTGAACGTCTGGAGTGAGTTTGCTGCACTGAAAGTAAAGGGTTGAATAATATTGCACACCCACTGTTCAGTTTTTTATTTGTTAAAAAAGTTTAAAATATGCAATGCATTTCATTCCATTCACGATTGTGTCCCACTTGTTGTTGATTCTTCACAAAAAAATTAAAATTTATATATTTATGTTTGAAGCCTGAAATGTGGCAAATGTGAAAAGTTCAAGGGCCGAATACTTTCACATTTCACAATTCCACTGAGAAAGACGGTACTACACCGTCGAAACATGTCGTGGCGGATGAGGCTTTTCAATAAAAGGACTATCAGTCAGCAGAGTCCTCAGCTTGTTTTGGAGCGCTCAGCACGAGACCGTGCAAATTGAATTCACGAATACTTTCACAAGGCACTGTATTGGCCACTTTACACGCAGCTACAGGTAACAGGTTTTCCACAGGTAACTTACTGGCTGCAGTGAAATAATGGAGACATGGTTCTATCTGTGGCTGTGTACAAATGGAATAATCTCTCCATGATTTCACTGCAGCCAGTAAGTTACCTGTGGAAAACCTGTTACTTGTAGCTGCGTGTAAAGTGGCCATTAGTGCTACTAGATATGTATCTAATAATGTGTCCATCCAGTGTATGTTCTATACTTGGTGGAGATGACAGGATAAAGTTGATCATAGACATTAGATGTCGGGATCTTCTCACAATATTCTGGTTATGGAGACGCTGGTTACAATTAGGAGGTGACAGGTTGGATTATACAGGAGACCTGCAGATATGTGATATCTACTGCTGTCAGTGTTGGTCGTCATGTTCATTTATGATCTTTTCTGTTCTCCATCTGTGACTTTTACATTGTTTCAGGTTGAAGATCTGCCCCATATTAATACTACAGAGACATATGTAAGGAGTGATGAGCGGAGTAAAGAGGAGATTCCTACATATGACTACCCAGGTTAGTAGTGACCACTAAATGCAGAGAAGTCACAGATTCTACTGGGGGGGAACAGCTATTCTCCTTTGGAGAGTATCCTAAGTCATATTAAAAGACTTCTTAAAGAGTCAGTTATGACTTTTAGGATTGCTATCTTTTATTAGGTGGCACTAGAGTTTGTCTACTTCCTCACTGAAGTGACAATTTGCATATGCAATTTCCCAGAGAAGCATTTAAGTCTCCTCACTGCCGGCTGGCAGAATACTCTCTACAAGGAACATGGAGAATAGCTGTTCCCCCAGACCTCGTCTTAGCCTTTTTTACAGCCAGATCAAATCCCACACACTGCACTGATGAGGGGCAATCACTCCGGAAAGCAGAGTCTTCAGTTTGGGATTCTGATCTGGCACAAATCCTAAGTCATATTAACAGGCTTGTTAAAGAATCCATTATGGCTTTTAGGATTGCTACCTTTATTAGGTGGGATTAGAGTTTGTCTGTTTCCTCACTGAAGTGACAATTTGCAAATGCAATTTCCCAGAGGAACATTGCGGCTTTAAGTCTCTTCACTGCCAGCTGGCAGAATACTCTCCACAAGGAGAATAGCTGTGACCAGTGTTTTCTATGTAATGTATACAGTAGTCTGTCTCCTATGTGATGAATATCCAGCAGCCTCGGTGTCTCCTATGTGATGTATACAGCAGTCTGTGTGTCCTATGTGCTATTTACAGCAGAATCAAAGCGTATCCTATATGATGGATAAACAGAAGCCCCAATGTATTCTTTATGATGTATACGCCAGGCTCAGTGTACTGTTAATTCTACATTTTCTATATTATTGAATACAACTTTGAGTCAATTATTTTAAAACACTTTGAATGGGCTACTGTATAATTAGAATTATTATATTAGGACATTTCTGCTTATCTGTGGTGCAGAAATTGAAAAAATGATGTGTGGACCCTTTTTTGCTTATCAGCTTTCATTAGTTTTTATGTATTTAATGTTTGGCCCATGACAACGGCTCTTCTTCCAATGTGGCCCAGAGATGCGAAAAGGTTGGACCCCACTGTTCTGCTCAGACTAGCTTTCTGTATGTTTAGGTGGTTAAAACATGTTTTTACTTATGTGTTCTGTTATAATGTACTTAGATTTTGCTGTACGTGCTGAAAACCTTTACATAAACACTTTCTCCATTTGTTTATTGTTCTGTAATTTTTATATGGCAAGTGAACATGGTGGACAACTTTTGATGATTTTTGTAAGTTAATCTTCATGAATCTCTATATAGAATATTTCACTAAATATAAATGTCATATTTCACAAATGATTAGCGACTGCTATTGAAGATAACTTCATCAAAGGTCCGTGTTTTAGCATGCCAAAGTGAAAAATGAAAGAAGCACAACCTGGTGTCCTAACATCATAATCTAGGAGTCCTTGCTTTGATATTTATTGTTGCCACCAATTGTCACACTTGGGAGGCCATGTAGCAAGGAGCTGGACGTAGGGGTTCAGGGGAGACTACTCTGGCCCTGATACTGGGGTCCCTGGCTCACCCTGATTTCGGAGGTACCTCTAAAGGTGAGGAGGTCTGAGACACCAGTCTAAGTCCCTAAAGCTCCTGAGAAGCACTAGGCATAAGCCCCTACCTCCACTCACAGACCATGGAACCCAGCAACCTCCAAGGAAAAAAAACCCAGCAGCTTCAGATCAGCTTCTGCACTCCACAGGTCACAGAGCAGATGTGAACTGAATCAGCGACATCAGGTGGATGTGAGCTGACCCATTTATGCCCAAGGGGTGGGAAGCAATCAGCCCAGGCACACCGCTCAGCTCACCTAAGCATGAGTCATATCCATCGCACACACCGGCAGCAACCTCAGCTGCAGAGCCACACACTGAATAGGGGAAAAAAAGTTCAATACAGCAACAGCAGCACCCATGAGCTTAAGGCAGCCATACGTAACACCAATGCTTTCATCAGTTCCTAATTTAATTTTACAATTTGTATAGAAATGTTATAATTAATATAATTTCAAGATTCTGTTATTGAAAAATAATATATTCTGTTTTATTCTTGGCAGATGACTGTACCAGCAAATCAGAGTTACATGTAATAATTTCAGATTTTACAGCACATGATCATAGTACCACATTGGCTGCTTATGAAGAATATGACAGTACTCCACATATATCTCCAACCCTCCACAGTAAAGATCCATCATCTGTTCCTTTTCAACAGCTCCTTTCTTTGGATTCATCACAGACTGTTAAGCAAAACAAAAATAACACAAGGGATGGTGAATTTCAAAGCATTGACACAAAAAAGAAGCCATATTCATGTTCAAAATGTGGGAAATATTTTACAAGGAAGTCACATGTTGTTACACATGAGAAAATTCACACAGGGGAGGAACCATTTTCATGTTTAGACTGTGGAAAACGTTTTATAGAAAAAGCAAACCTTGTTAGACATCAGAGAATTCACACAGGGGAGAAGCCATTTTCATGTTCAAAATGTGGGAAATGTTTTACAGTGAAAGATCAGCTTGTTAAACATCAGAGAACGCACACAGGAGAAAGGCCATTTTTATGTTGTCAATGTGGGAAATGTTTTACAGATAAATCAACTCTTATTAACCATCTGAACATTCACACTGGGGAAAAGCCATATTCATGTTCAGAATGTGGGAAATGTTTTATACAAAAACATCAGCTCGTTAAACATCAGAAAACTCACACTGGCAACAATCCATTTTCATGTTCTGAATGTGGAAAGTGTTTTACAGCAAAATCAAATCTGGTTAAACATCTAAGAATTCACACAGGTGAGAAGCCATATTCCTGTTCAGATTGTGGGAAATGTTTTATAGCAAAAGATCTGCTTGTTAAACATCAGAGAATACACACAAGGGAGACCCCATTTTTATGTCGAGAATGTGGCAAAAGTTTTACAGCAAAAGCACGTCTTGTTATCCATCTGAGAACTCACACTGGGGAGAGACCATATTCATGCTCAGAATGTGGGAAATGTTTTACAGTCAAAGATCGTCTTGTTACACATCAGAGGTCTCACACAGGGGAGAAGCCATTTATATGTTCAGAATGTGGGAAATGTTTCACAGAGAAAACAAATCTTATTAAACATCAGAAAAGGCACACAGCTGACAAGTCATATTCATGTTCAGAATGTGGAAAATCTTTTACGGTCAAACACCTTCTTGTTACCCATCACAGAACTCACACAGGGGAGAAGCCATTTTCATGTTCAGAATGTGGAAAGTGTTTTACAAAGAAATCAAATCTTCTTACACATCAAATAATTCACACAGGGAAGAAGTCATATTCATGTTCAAAATGTGAAAATTGTTATGCACACACATAAAGCAAGTCTTGTTATACATGAGAGAATTCACACGTGAAAAAATATTTTCATGTTCAGAATGTGGGAAATGCTTTCCACAGAAATCAAATCTTATTGTACATCACAAAATTCACAAAGGGAAGTAGACATTTAAAAAAGAAAAACATTTTATTGTCAAATGATACAAGAAAAAAATACAAGTTTTATTCTACGTGCGAATGGATTGTAATTCACAATACTAACGCTTAATAATAAACTAGTAAAAAGGCCCGATGCAATTGCATCGGGAGCACGGTGAAATTAATTGTGTGTATACAGGCGGGTCAGTGGGTAGCAGAGTATTGGGCGGCTCTGTGGGTAGCAGAGTATAGAGGCGGCTCTGTGGGGAGCAGAGTATAGAGGCGGCTCTGTGGGTAGCAGAGCATAGAGGCGGCTCTGTGGGTAGCAGAGCATAGAGGCGGCTCTGTGGGTAGCAGAGCATAGAGGCGGCTGAAGCGGCTCAGTGGTGGAGGGGTGAGGAGAGAAGCGGCTCAGTGGTGGAGGGGTGAGGAGAGAAGCGCCTGAATGGTGGAGGGGTGAGGAGAGAAGCGGCGTAGTGGTGGAGGGGTGAGGAGAGAAGCGGGTCAGGGCTGGAGGGGTGAGGAGAGAAGCGGCTCAGTGGTGGAGGGGTGAGGAGAGAAGCGGCGTAGTGGTGGAGGGGTAAGGAGAGAAGCGGGTCAGGGCTGGAGGGGTGAGGAGATAAGCGGCTCTGGGCTGGAGGGGTGAGGAGAGAAGCGGTTCAGTGGTGGAGGGGTGAGGAGATAAGCGGGTCAGGGCTGGAGAGGTGAGGAGATAAGCGGCGTAGTGGTGAGGAGAGAATTGGGTCAGGGCTGGAGGGGTGAGGAGAGAAGCGGCTCTGGGCTGGAGGGCTGAGGAGATAAGCGGCTCAGGGCTGAGGAGATAAGTGGCGGAGGGCTGAGGAGATAAGCGGCTCAGGGCTGGAGGGCTCAGGAGATAAGCGGCTCAGGGCTGGAGGGCTGAGGAGATAAGCGGCTCAGGGCTGGAGGGGTGAGGAGATAAGGGGCTCAGGGCTGGAGGGGTGAGGAGATAAGGGGATCAGGGCTGGAGGGTGAGGAGATAAGGGGCTCAGGGCTGGAGGGCTGAGGAGATAAGCGGCTCAGGGCTGGAGGGCTGAGGAGATAAGCGGCTCAGGGCTGGAGGGCTGAGGAGCAGTGGCGTAGCTGGGTAGCTTCGGGCCCCAGGGCGAGATCACCACCCAGGCCCCCCATGTGAGGACCAGGGGGGGGGTGCTGGTGGGGAGAGGTGAGGACCCGGGGGGGGGGCTGTGCTGGTGGAGAGATTTGAGGACCGGGGGGGTGCTGGTGGAGAGATTTGAGGACATGGGGGGGTGCTGGTGGAGAGGTGTGAGGATGGGGGGGGGAGGAGGGTGCTGAGACTCACCGCAGCCGCCGTGCGTGCGTCTGCTGTAGGAGGGGAGGAGGGGCGGGCGGAGCTGCAGAACAGGAAGTCCCGTCCTCCCTCCTCTCCAGCCGCGCGGCAGCCGGCTGCCAGCACGGGGCCCCCCAGGGGATGAGGGGCCCCCCCAGGGGGCGGGCAATGGGCCTCTCAAACCGGGGGGTCCCGGGGCGATCGGCCCCCTTGACCCCCCGCTAGCTATGCTACTGGGCGTGAGTATGTGGCGGGGAGCGGGTGAGCGTGGGGGGGAGCGGGAGGAAGTGGCGGGGAGTGGGCGGCAGCATGTTTGTGCTTCTGTGCAGTGTCGGTGGCGGCTCGCGATGGCGCATGCGCACCATCGCTCGCTGCGCGTGATATCGGCACAGTGGCCGGAAGCGCCAAACTGCCGATTATGTATAGAGATGTATGCAACTACCAATAAGCATCTTTTATTGAAATATAAACAATAGCTACTCTTCATGCCAATGTATCAATCTTATATGTAAAATTATGTTGGTTATAGAGAGATGCTGCTATAAGTAATCAGGAACATTGACAATTCTAAATTATGCAGCTGTCCTGATAACGTAGAGCATCATTTTAACAATGCTTACGTGAAATCAGGTGTGAGAAGAGGTGGGACAACAAAAATTGTTACCTATTATTTTCTAAGGTCTGCTGTATATCTTATGTTTGGATCTGTATGTTTTTTCTGATCCCAAGTGTTTATTAAACTGGATTGACATTTATACCAAGTTTAAATTGACATATTGATTAATTTTATTTTGATATAATCATGTAGGCCATTTTTAAACCATTGATTGTGTTCTCTATGAATAATTATTGAGATATTATGCTATTCCATAGATTGTTTTCATTGTAAAAAAAAAATACCCTTATCGTCAATTGAGGTTGAACTTTTTTCTCCAGATGAACCAAGAGCTCCCTTATCAATTAAAGTGATTTTAACTACCGTATATACTCGCGTATAAGCCGAGTTTTTCAGCCCAAAAATTGGGCTGAAAAGTACCCCCCTCGGCTTATACGCGAGTCAGTGCTGTATACCGATGTATACATCGGTACATACCGATGTATACATCGGTATACAGCAGCCCCCGCATCCCCAGTAATGCAGGGCCCCCCCAGCGTCTCTCCGGTCACCTGTAAAGGAAGCTATACTTATCACAGTGCTCTGTCCGCGCCGGCTCGCACCCGCTGTCAGCAGCCGACCGGATCCTCCATCTTGCGTCTTCTTTCTTCCTGTTTCCTGTGCTCGTCGCAGGGAATGACGTCATTGCCCGCGACGAGCACAGAAACAGGAAGAAAGAAGACGCAAGATGGAGGATCCGGTCGGCTGCTGACAGCGGGTGCGAGCGGGCGCCGACAGAGCACTGTGATAAGTATAGCTTCCTTTACAGGTGACCGGAGAGACGCTGGGGGGGCCCTGCATTACTGGGGATGCCTGTATACTACCGCTGGGGCTGCTATATACCTCTGGGGCCCTGTATACTACCACTGGGGCTGTATATACTACCACTGGGGCTGTATAAACCACTGGGGCTGTATATAACTGCTGGGGCCCTGTATACTACCACTGGGGCTGTATATACTACCACTGGGGCTGTATATACTACCTCTGGGGCCCTGTATATACCTCTGGGGCCCTGTATACTACCACTGGGGCTGTATAAACCACTGGGGCTGTATATACTGCTGGGGCCCTGTATACTACCACTGGGGCTGTATATACTACCACTGGGGCTGTATATACTACCACTGGGGCCCTGTATATACCTCTGGGGCCCTGTATACTACCACTGGGGCTGTATAAACCACTGGGGCTGTATATACTGCTGGGGCCCTGTATACTACCACTGGGGCTGTATATACTACCACTGGGGCTGTATATACTACCACTGGGGCTGTATATACCTCTGGGGCCCTGTATACTACCACTTGGGCTGTATATACTGCTGGGGCCCTGTATACTACCACTGGGGCTGTATATACTACCACTGGGGCTGTATATACTACCACTGAGGCTGTATATACCTCTGGGGCCCTGTATACTACCACTGGGGCTGTATATACTGCTGGGGCCCTGTATACTACCACTGGGGCTGTATATACTACCACTGGGGCTGTATATACTACCACTGGGGCTGTATATACTACTAGGGCTGCGTCTATACTACCACTGGGGCTGTATAAACCACTGGGGCTGTATATACTGCTGGGGCCCTGTATATACTACCACTGGGGCTGTATATACCTCTGGGGCCCTGTATACTACCACTGGGGCTGTATATACTACTAGGGCTGCGTCTATACTACCACTGGGGCTGTATAAACCACTGGGGCTGTATATACTGCTGGGGCCCTGTATATACTACCACTGGGGCTGTATATACCTCTGGGGCCCTGTATACTACCACTGGGGCTGTATAAACCACTGGGGCTGTATATACTGCTGGGGCCCTGTATACTACCACTGGGGCTGTATATACTACCACTGGGGCTGTATATACTACTAGGGCTGCGTCTATACTACCACTGGAGCTGTATATACCACTGGGGCTGTATATACTACTGGGGCTGCGTGTATACTACCACTGGGGCTGCTGTATCTACCTCTGGGACTGGTGTATACCACACTGCTGGGGGCTGTATACTTGTGCTAGGGTCCACCCTCGGCTTATACACGAGTCAATAGATTTTCCCAGGTTTTGGGGGCAAAAGTAGGGGGGTCGGCTTATACACGGGTCGGCTTATACACGAGTATATACGGTACTTCAAGACATTTGACGTAAGTTTATGTCATGATCGGGAAGGGGTTCCTGCAAAATGATGTAAAGTTATGTTACTCTTAACAAGAGTAATATTTAATTTCTGGCCTCCCCTGCTGCGAGTGTACTGTCTGAACAGTGTGTTCTGCACAGTAGGGGGGTCATCACAGACAGGCACATCCTCAGCTAACGTGGACAAGCTGATTTTCATTAAAATGTATGTTAAAAGTGCATTACACCAGAATTGTTGCTAATGGCAAGAATTTTCTGATGCTGCCTTATGAGTAGTTTTTTCACCATGAGAGTCACCCTCCTCCACTTCCTGCCCTGAACACACAGTACAGTGCTGGTGTTCCTCAGGTTATCTGAGTCTCATCATCTTCATCACCTCCACCCGAAGAGGTTAACATCTGATGACAAGGGTCTGGATTCTGCTGCGGCCATAGTTCCTCCATCCCCAGACCCAAAAGATTTTGGGCATCGGTGCAGATGCTTTCTCTGCTGAAGTGCCCATCTGTTTCCCCACAATCAGTTGTGCAGAATTGTGACACACGTGACACATGGGTAATTGGGGTGCCACCTCTGAAGACTGTACTGTTTGTGATGTTGAGCTGTCCGAAATAGGACATAAAATCACAAAAAAACCACCAGCATAACATGGGATCAGTACAGGAAAGGGGGCAGAATAACATGGGATCTGTATGGGAGAGGGGGCAGAATAACATGGGATCAGTACAGGAAAGGGGGCAGAATAACATGGGATCAGTACAGGAAAGGGGGCAGAATAACATGGGATCTGTACAGGAAAGGGGGCAGAATAACATGGGATCTGTACGGGAGAGGGGGCAGAATAACATGGGATCAGTACAGGAAAGGGGCAGAATAACATGGGATCAGTATGGGAGAGGGGGCAGAATAACATGGGATCAGTACAGGAAAGGGGGCAGAATAACATGGGATCTGTATGGGAGAGGGGGCAGAATAACATGGGATCAGTACAGGAAAGGGGGCAGAATAACATGGGATCAGTATGGGAGAGGGGGCAGCATAACATGGGATCAGTACAGGAAAGGGGGCAGAATAACATGGGATCTGTATGGGAGAGGGGGCAGAATAACATGGGATCAGTATGTGAGAGGGGGCAGCATAACATGGGATCAGTATGTGAGAGGGGGCAGAATAACATGGGATCAGTATAGGAGAGGGGGCAGCATAACATGGGATCAGTATGTGAGAGGGGGCAGAATAACATGGGATCAGTATAGGAGAGGGGGCAGCATAACATGGGATCAGTATGGGAGAGGGGGAAGAATAACATGGGATCAGTATGGGAGAGGGGGCAGAATAACATGGGATCAGTATGGGAGAGGGGGCAGAATAACATGGGTTGTGTATGGGAGAGGGGGCAGCATAACATGGGATCAGTATGGGAGTGGGGGTAGAATAACATGGGATCAGTATGTGAGAGGGGGCAGAATAACATGGGATCAGTATAGGAGAGGGGGCAGCATAACATGGGATCAGTATGGGAGAGGGGGCAGAATAACATGGGATCAGTATGGGAGAGGGGGCAGAATAACATGGGTTGTGTATGGGAGAGGGGGCAGAATAACATGGGTTGTGTATGGGAGAGGGGGCAGCATAACATGGGATCAGTATGGGAGAGGGGGCAGCATAACATGGGATCAGTATGTGAGAGGGGGCAGAATAACATGGGTTGTGTATGGGAGAGGGGGCAGAAGACATGGCATCAGTATGAGAGAGGGGATAGAATAACATGGGATCAGTATGGGAGAGGGGGTAGAATAACATGGAATCAGTATGAGAGAGGGGGCAGAATGACATGAGTTCAGTATGGAAGAGGGGGCAGCATAACATGGGATCAGTATGGGAGAGGGGGCCGGATAACATGGGATGTGTATGGACGAGGGGGCAGCATAACATGGGATCAGTACGGGAAAGGGGGCAGAAGAACAGGGTATCAGTAGGGAGAGGGGTGCAGCATAACATGGGATCAGTATGGGAAAGGGGGCAGAAAAACATGAGATCAGTATGGTAGATGGGCAGCATTCCCACCAAAATATTGCCCGGTAAATATCCATTGCACCTAGCAGCAGGCTGATAGCTCCTCTGAGAGGCAACACTGGTGTCAGTATACCGTTGCTCAGTCACCTACAACCCACAGATGGGGGCGGTTGTAGCACCAGCGCCCGGCCATGCTGTCAGGGAGGTGACTGGTGGCATCCATAGACACAAGGTTACCACAGGGCTCTGCCACTCAGGTACATGTGAAGCATAGTGTCAGAGCAGCCTATTGGTCACACCCTGCTATTAGATCAGGCGGGCTGCTCCGCACTAATTACATGCCTCACAAATGACAGACGCCCCCCAGAGGGCCCAGCCTCAAACTGCTGATAAAAAAAAAGATGCAACAAAACGAAAATGAAAATGTGAGGTGTTAGTAGATATTTTGGGCCAAGCTCGTAACCCACCGTCAAGGGCCTCACGCTTACGAGTCCTAACCATATGTTTGCTGCCATATGTTTGTTAACACTTTTAGGGTCACCGAAATGGACATAAAATCACAAAAAAAACACCAAAATATTGCCCAGTAAATATCCATTGCACCTAGCAGCAGGCTGATGGCTCCTCTGAGAGGCAACACAGGTGTCTGTGCTCAGTCACCTACAACCCACAGATGGGGGCGGTTGTAGCACCAGCGTCCGGCCATGCTGTCAGGGAGGTGACCGGTGGCATCTATAGACACAAGGCTACCATAGGGCTCTGCCACTCAGGTACATGTGAAGCATAGTGTCAGAGGAAGAGGAGCTATTAGCTTGCTGCTAGGTGCAATGGATATTTACCGGGCAATATTTTGGTGTTTTTTTATTGGTGATTTTATGTCGTATTTCGGTGACTCTTAACGGGCAGCATAACATGGGATCAGTACAGGAAAGGGTCAGAAGCCGAAGTCGTTTTTATGGTGTAACACATCGAGTGTGAGGACTGAGGGACCGACAGGTGTGCTGCATTCCCCCATCTACCAATCTTGCCAAAATGTCTCAAGGTATGTCCTCATAACAGTTGTACTGATGTACTATAAATGCTACCAGAATGAAGGCTTAGGACAGGGTCCCAACTCCAGGCCTCAAGGGCCGCCAACAGTGCATGTTTTCAGGATCTCCTTAGTATTGCACAGGGGTTGGAATCATTACCTGTGCATTTGATCACATTAACCCCTGTGCAATACTAAGGAAATCCTGAAATCCTGCATTGTTGGTGGCCCTCGAGGCCTGGAGTTGGGGACCTCTGGCTTAGGATATACCTTGAGCAGTTCTAACAGGGTGGAGGTTGTAATGTTCCCTAGGCTATTTGGGGTGAGTTAATGACATGACAGTCTATTATGGTGTGGGATCTGGGCATCCCAGCAATAAAGGTGGGAGTTTTTGTTATAACAATTACCGGTAGGTCTTCCAGAATTCTTTGGGTAGAGATTAAGTCTCTGGAAACTGTTACTTTTAGTAGTGATTGTTTCATGGCATAAATCCTAAATTATTTTACTTCCAACAAGTGAATACTTTGTGCAGGATGCACCCTTTGTTATTAGCACATTTGCGCTTGACTGTTTTGTAGCCACTTTTGCAAAGTTCCTCAGTTTGTCTCTAATGTTCCTCAGCAGTGGGTCACCACTTCTAGTTGCTTGCTTGTCACTTTGGTGATATTTTGCAATTGTTATATTTATATTTAAATAAATTGAACTTGTGACACGCCCAGGCCGGGGTACTCAGAGCTCGGGCACGGTGTCAGGGGGATGCTATCACGGGTGGCTGCACCCGAGTCCATGGGGTTGGCAACCTCTTAAAAAAATACAGTTTCTATTACGATAATTCGTGACGCCACCTGTAGTACCTGGTGAGGGATCACCAGTGCCACCACAGTCCTCCGAAGGGCGATGGTATTGTGGCAAGGGTGGTATAGCTTCCTACAGGTGAAGCTGGCCTCCGGGGCAGTGTTAACTGAAATGAAAGTTCAATGGTGGTAATGCAAAGACACGAAGGCAATTTCACTCTCTCCAGGTACTTTACTAAAAACGAGCATCCGTTGAATACACAGTTCACAGTGCAGTAAAGATGGAATCCACAGGTAATCTTTCGGATGGCTGTAAATGGATGCAAGGCAGAGTGGAGGTACCCGCGGTATGCCTTAGTTAACGAACCCGTGTCCTTTTAGCCCTGCCCGGGTAAAGCTCTTCCCAGTCCCACTGAGGTAGTAATGGAGTTCCTCTCCTCTCCCTCTCTGGTGATTGGAACCCAACCTCTTGTGGAAATGGATGGACTGCTCCGTGAATGGCAGAGTGCTGTGGCTGATAAACAAGCCGCAGCAACCAGTTGATGGCTACGGAGGTGGACTCCGGCCGTTTCCTCGGGTCCGGCTTTCCGTGGTGGACTGGGGAAGCTCCCCGGAGTATGGTAACTCCGCACTGGGGTTCCCCCTTTCTCTCTCGGGCCCAGACTCACACGTCAGGCACCCTCTCTCAAGTTCCCCTAAGGACCTCCTTTCATCTTCCCTCAGGTCTAGTCTGCAACTCGCCTGTTCTGACCTCCAGACTCTCCTAACCCTCCCCCCGGGTGACCTTACCCCGGATTGAGTGTGGGAGTGCTGGAATTGGGTCCCTCCTACCAACCCTGCATCCACTTACAGTTGGGGAAAATTAAACTGCTTTTACGGGTGTAATACCCCGGTGTGACACCTGACCAACGGGGCGCCACACTTGCCTATGATAATGGTCTGTATCTTTTCACCTGCCTCTCTATACCTCCTCATCTAGGGGAGGGGAGAGTTGTTTGATGGTGGTTTTCTAGGTTATTTATGATGTTGATCCAGTTGGACATAGAAGTCCAAATTTTAGGTTGTAATAACATGGGATCTGTATGGGAGAGGGGGCAGCATAACATGAGATCAGTCAGAAAGGGGACAGAATAACATGGGATCAGTATGGGAAAGGGGGCAGAATAACGTAGGATCAGTATGGGAGAGGGGGCAGAATAATGTAGGATCAGTATGGAAGAGGGGGCAGAATAACATGGGATCAGAATGGAAGAGGGGCAGAATAACATGGGTTGCGTATGGGAGAGGGGGACAGAATGACATGGCATCAGTATGGGAGAGGGGGTAGAATAACATGGGATCAGTATGGGAGAGGGGGCAGAATGACATGGGTTCAGTACAGAAAAGGGGACAGAATAACATGGGATCAGTACGAAAGAGGGGGCAGAATTACATGGGATCAGTTCGGAAGAGGAGCAGAATAACATGGGATCAGTATGGGAAATGGAGCAGAATAACATTGGATCAGTATGTGAGAGAGGGCAGAATAACATGGTATCAGTATGGGACAGGGGGCAGAATAACATGGCTTGTGTATGGGAGAGAGGGCAGAATGACATGGGATCAGCATGGGAGTGGGGGTAGAATAACATGGGATCAGTATGGGAGAGGGGGCAGAATAACATGGGTTGTGTATGGAGAGGGGGCAGAATGACATGGGTTGTGTATGGGAGAGGGGGCAGAATGACATGGGATCAGCATGGGAGTGGGGGTAGAATAACATGGGATTAGCATGGGTTAGGGGGTAGAATAACATGGAATCAGTATGGGAGAGGGGTCAGAATGACATGGGATCAGTACAGCAAAGGGGGCAGAATAACATGGGTTATAATAGCCCAGCGCATACATTAGCCTTTCATCCAATGGCATGCCTCAGAATAACGTGAATTAAAAAACAACCAACCTATTCTTGGTTAACCGTTAACCGGATGTTTATTCAACTAAAATTTGATCTGATATTCCAATCTTATTAAAAACAATTTAAAAAAGATTGGAATATCAGATCAAATTTTAGTTGAATAAACATCCGGTTAACGGTTAACCAAGAATAGGTTGGTTGTATGTAAATTCACGTTATTCTGAGGGATGCCATTGGATGAAAGGCTAATGTATGTGCTGGGCTAATGTTTAATTAAGAGTTCTAGGGGTCAAAGCACGATAAGCCCCCAAAAGCTTTCTAGCAGCAACAACCAAATAAAATTGGTCAAACCTTTGTAGACTAGATGCAGTGTTGATATATTATACACTAGCTGTGAGCCCGATTCTAAAGAATCGGGTAGTCTAGAATCCATAATAGTTTATTTACTAATATTTAGGGGAGTGCGGTGAAATTAATTGTGTGTATACAGGTGGCTCAGTGGGCAGCACAGTATACGGTGGCTCAGTGGTTAGCACTGCGCGGTGGCTCAGTGGTTAGCACTGCGCGGTGGCTTAGTGGTTAGCAAAGTATGGTCGCTCAGTGTTCAGCAGTGTACGGTGGCTCAGTGGTTAGCGCTGTATACGGTGGGTTAGTAGTTAGCAGGGAGTATGGTGGGTCAGTGGTTAGCAGAGTATACGATGGCTCAGTGGTTAGCACTGCGCGGTGGCTCAGTGGTTAGCACTGCGCGGTGGCTCAGTGGTTAGCACTGCGCGGTGGCTCAGTGGTTAGCACTGCGCGGTGGCTCAGTGGTTAGCACTGCGCGGTGGCTTAGTGATTAGCAAAGTATGGTCGCTCAGTGTTCAGCAGTGTACGGTGGCTCAGTGGTTAGCGCTGTATACGGTGGGTTAGTAGTTAGCAGGGAGTATGGTGGGTCAGTGGTAAGCAGAGTATACGATGGCTCAGTGGTTAGCACTGTATGGTGGCTCAGTGGTTAGCACTGGGCGGTAGCTCAGTGGTTAGCACTGCGCAGTGGCTCAGTGGTTAGCACTGCGCGGTGGCTCAGTGGTTAGCTCGGTATATGGTGGCTCAGTGGTTAGCACTGTGTATGGTGGCTCAGTGGTTAGCAGAGTATATGGTGGCTCAGTGGTTAGCAGTGAGTGCGGTGGCTGAGTGGGTAGCAGTGAGTGCGGTGGCTCGGTGGGTAGCAGTGAGTGCGGTGGCTCGGTGGGTAGCAGTGAGTGCGGTGGCTCGGTGGGTAGCAGTGAGTGGGGTGGCTCGGTGGGTAGCAGTGAGTGCGGTGGCTCAGTGGTTAGCAGTGAGTGGGGTGGCTCAGTGGGTAGCAGTGAGTGGGGTGGCTCAGTGGGTAGCAGTGAGTGGGGTGGCTCAGTGGTTAGCAGTGAGTGGGGTGGCTCAGTGGTTAGCAGTGAGTGGGGTGGCTCAGTGGGTAGGAGTGAGTGGGGTGGCTCAGTGGGTAGGAGTGAGTGGGGTGGCTCAGTGGGTAGGAGTGAGTGGGGTGGCTCAGTGGGTAGGAGTGAGTGGGGTGACTCAGTGGGTAGCAGTGAGTGGGGTGGCTCAGTGGTGAGCAGTGAGTGGGGTGGCTCAGTGGTGAGCAGTGAGTGGGGTGGCTCAGTGGTGAGCAGTGAGTGCGGTGGCTCAGTGGGTAGCAGTGAGTGCGGTGGCTCAGTGGTAGCAGTGAGTGCGGTGGCTCAGTGGGTAGCAGTGAGTGCGGTGGCTCAGTGGGTAGCAGTGAGTGCGGTGGCTCAGTGGGTAGCAGTGTGTGCGGTGGCTCAGTGGGTAGCAGTGAGTGCGGTGGCTCAGTGGGTAGCAGTGAGTGCGGTGGCTCAGTGGGTAGCAGTGAGTGCGGTGGCTCAGTGGGTAGCAGTGAGTGCGGTGGCTCAGTGGTTAGCAGTGAGTGCGGTGGCTCAGTGGTTAGCAGTGAGTGCGGTGGCTCAGTGGGTAGCAGTGAGTGCGGTGGCTCAGTGGGTAGCAGTGAGTGCGGTGGCTCAGTGGGTAGCAGTGAGTGCGGTGGCTCAGTGGGTAGCAGTGAGTGCGGGCAGAGGACAGGCTGGAGAGGGCAGAGGGGACTGAGGGGGCACAGGCTGGAGGGGGCAGAGGGGACTGAGGGGGCACAGGCTGGAGGGGCAGAGGGGACTGAGGGGGCACAGGCTGGAGGGGACTGAGGGGGCACAGGCTGGAGGGGGCAGAGGGGGCACAGGCTGGAGGGGGCAGAGGGACTGAGGGGGCACAGGCTGGAGGGGGCAGAGGGTACTGAGGGGGCACAGGCTGGAGGGGGCAGAGGAGACTGAGGGGGCACAGGCTGGAGGGGCAGAGGAGACTGAGGGGGCACAGGCTGGAGGGGGCACAGGCTGGAGGGGGCAGAGGGGACTGAGGGGGCAGAGGAGCGTGTGCGGCTAGAGACTCACCGCGGGCCGCGCGTCTGGTGTAGGAGGAGAGGAGGGGCGGGCAGAGCTGCAGGACAGGAAGTCCCGCCCTCCCTCCTCTCCAGGCGCGCGGCGGGCGTTTGGGAGCACGGGTACCCCCAGGGGTTGTGTGGCCCCCCGAGGTGGCGGGCAATGGGCCCCCCCTGCCCCCCCGGTATGTAGGCTGGTGGCTGGAGGGCAGAGGGTGGAGGGGAGAGGCTGTAGTGCACACGGAACTTCCGAGGTCAGAACGTTCCCGTGTCGGTGCCTGTAGCCGGGCGCAGCCCGGCTACTCTGCACTGGCTGACGTCACCAGCCCTGGCCTTAGACCATCCCGGAAGTACCCTTCGGGTTTTCCGGAAGTGGCCTTCGGCTTTTATATATTAGATTTGCACCAGAATAACATGGTATCAGTACGGAAGAGGGGGCAGAATCAGAAACGTTTACATTCTTTGACCGATTTAATATAAAAACAGATTTCGTAAGACAAAATCCAAACACCTGGCCTCAAAATAATGACTTCCAAGAAGGATTGAAAATTGTCAAAACATTAAAAGTAGTTAATGATATGGCTGAGCGTGGTGTTAAATTAATAACCGACTTTAACGACCTTCTGACAAAAGATGAAGAACAAAAGCAATATGTCCTGCAAGTTGTAAGCAAATGCCGAGCATTATATTCTGACGTTTCAAAAACTACTTTAACAAAAGCTCCAGCATAGATTAGATAACTATGTAAAATTATCAACTCATGTAGGTACTACGTCTGTATCTTTTCTGTGTCTGTTTTGTATGCATTATATACCTCATTTTTATATTTTAAAATAAAAAATGTCATTAGACTTATCAGTATTACTTCTTTTTTTTATTATATTTCTACTTTAAACTCAAAAATATACCAACAAAAAACAAATTTTATCACTTAATAACAAAATATACGAAGTATGCTCCTAGTGGTACCAGGTCACGTTCTTGGGGCTAAAAGCTGTTGTAACTCAGTTTGACTTAAAATAACAATTATGTATAAAATACAAATTTTGAAGAACAACATTAGCTTTCTTTTGAGATATTAAGCGTGTTTTTATTATTTACCGTTCTGGAGTTATGGCTCCATATGTCAGCTTTTTGGCCAAAAATTTGGATTTTTTTCAAACTTTGAGTGACAAGCGGCACGGGTTGACGTCGTTTGATCGAGCTCAAATTTTGGGTATCTCAATATCTGGAAAGGGGAATTGTTTTGTGGGGTCCAGACTAACAAGATTCCGACATTTTTTTCCCCCCCATATGAGATCCGGTCACTCTACTGTACACATCATACACACAGGGCTCCACTCCATACACATCATACACACAGGGCTCCGCTCTGTACACATCATACACACAGGGCTCCGCTCTGTACACATCATAGACACAGGGCTCTGTACACATCATACACACAGGGCTCCGCTCTGTACACATCATACACACAGGGCTCCGCTCTGTACACATCATACACACAGGACTCCGCTCTGTACACATCATACACACAGGGCTCCACTCCATACACATCATACACACAGGGCTCCGCTCTGTACACATCATACACACAGGGCTCTGTACACATCATACACACAGGGCTCCGCTCTGTACACATCATACACACAGGGCTCCGCTCTGTACACATCATACACACAGGACTCCGCTCTGTACACATCATACACACAGGGCTCCACTCCATACACATCATACACACAGGGCTCCGCTCTGTACACATCATACACACAGGGCTCCGCTCTGTACACATCATACACACAGGGCTCTGCTCCGTACACATCATACACACAGGGCTCCGCTCCGTACACATCATACACACAGGACTCCGCTCCGTACACATCATACACACAGGGCTCCACTCCGTACACATCATACACACAGGGCTCCTGTACACATCATACACACAGGGCTCTGCTCCGTACACATCATACACACAGGGCTCCTGTACACATCATACACACAGGGCTCTGCTCCGTACACATCATACACACAGGGCTCCGCTCTGTACACATCATACACACAGGGCTCCGCTCTGTACACATCATACACACAGGGCTCTGCTCCGTACACATCATACACACAGGGCTCCACTCCGCACACATCATACACACAGGGCTCCTGTACACATCATACACACAGGGCTCTGCTCCGTACACATCATACACACAGGGCTCCTGTACACATCATACACACAGGGCTCTGCTCCGTACACATCATACACACAGGGCTCCGCTCCGTACACATCATACATACACGGCTCCGCTCCGTACACATCATACACACAGGGCTCCACTCCGTACACATCATACACACAGGGCTCCTGTACACATCATACACACAGGGCTCTGCTCCGTACACATCATACACACAGGGCTCCTGTACACATCATACACACAGGGCTCTGCTCCGTACACATCATACACACAGGGCTCCACTCCGCACACATCATACACACAGGGCTCTGCTCTGTACACATCATACACACAGGGCTCCGCTCCGTACACATCATACACACACGGCTCCGCTCCGTACACATCATACACACAGGGCTCCGCTCCGTACACATCATACACACAGGGCTCCGCTCCGTACACATCATACACACAGGGCTCCGCTCTGTACACATCATACACACAGGGCTCCGCTCTGTACACATCATACACACAGGGCTCCGCTCTGTACACATCATACACACAGGGCTCCGCTCTGTACACATCATACACACAGGGCTCCGCTCTGTACACATCATACACACAGAGCTCCGCTCTGTACACATCATACACACAGAGCTCCGCTCCGTACACATCATACACACAGGGCTCCGCTCCGTACACATCATACACACAGGGCTCCGCTCCGTACACATCATACACACAGGGCTCCGCTCCGTACACATCATACACACAGGGCTCCGCTCCGTACACCTCGTACATACACGGCTCCGCTCCGTACACATCATACACACAGGGCTCCACTCCGTACACATCATACACACAGGGCTCCGCTCTGTACACATCATACACACAGGGCTCCACTCTGTACACATCATACACACAGGGCTCCGCTCTGTACACATCATACACACAGGGCTCCGCTCTGTACACATCATACACACAGCGCTCCGCTCTGTACACATCATACACACAGGGCTCCGTACACATCATACACACAGCGCTCCGCTCTGTACACATCATACACACAGCGCTCCGCTCTGTACACATCATACACACAGCGCTCCGCTCTGTACACATCATACACACAGGGCTCCTGTACACATCATACACACAGGGCTCTGCTCCGTACACATCATACACACAGGGCTCCGCTCCGCACACATCATACACACAGGGCTCTGCTCTGTACACATCATACACACAGGGCTCCGCTCCGTACACATCATACACACAGGGCTCCGTACACATCATACACACAGGGATCCGCTCCGTACACATCATACACACAGGACTCCACTCTGTACACATCATACACACAGGGCTCCGCTCTGTACACATCATACACACAGGGCTCCGCTCCGTACACATCATACACACAGGCATCCGCTCCGTACACATCGTACACACAGGGCTCCGCTCTGTACACATCGTACACACAGGGCTCCGCTCTGTACACATCGTACACACAGGGCTCTGCTCTGTACACATCATACACACAGGGCTCCGCTCTGTACACATCATACACACAGGGCTCCGCTCCGTACACATCATACACACAGGGCTCTGCTCCGTACACATCATACACACAGGGCTCTGCTCCGTACACATCATACACACAGGGCTCCGCTCCGTACACATCATACACACAGGGCTCCGCTCCGTACACATCATACACACAGGGAAATACACATCATAGACACAGGGCTCCGCTCTGTACACATCATACACACAGGGCTCCGCTCTGTACACATCATACACACAGGGCTCCGCTCCGTACACATCATACACACAGGGCTTCGTGTGGAGCCCACTGGGACGGGTACTTGGTACCGGACCGGGTTGCTGCTGGGGGATGTCACGGAGGGCCTGGTCCGGACCGTGTCCCGGGTTCCGCAAGTAAAAGGGGGTATTTACAAGGGATGAATGTTTGTCGTGACGCCACCCACGGTGTGTAGTCAGGGTGACCACCGCTGCTGCAGAACCTCCGGGGATGATGCTGGGTAGCTTAGATGGAACGGCTCTCCGTAGGTAGAGGCTGGTTTCCCGGGGCAGTGGTAATTAGAGTCTATGGTGGATATGATAGATGTGGTAATACAGGGATTGATAGTGGAGACAGGTTGAAGGAACACACACTCACGTTTCTGAAGTTTTCCAAAGCTTTACTGCAGATGTAGTAGCAGATTCTGTCCATGGAGTCTGTACTAGGGCCGGGTTGCTCCCACCCTGTCCGGGTCCTCAGCTTCCTCCTGCTGCGCTGTGTGTGTATGTGGCCCTGCTGCTGCTTCTAGCTGAGCTGCTGGCACTGTCTCTTTCCTCACAGGTACCCCTTGGCTAGTCAACTTGAGTCCTCCGCGTGCTGCTGACCCCGCCGTGTTGCTTTGCTCTGGTACAGTGTCGATCTACAACCTCCACTATCCCAGGATTTACTGTGCTGTGTGTGTCAGTCACAGTTTTGGATCCGGTATCCGTTCTGTGCGCTCCTCCGGGGTGAGTGGCGATGGCACTCAGTCTCCCAGACGTGTTTGTCTTCAGTTCTCCTTCCCTCAGATTCTGGCTAGGCCTGGAATCGATGAGCGAACTGTAGAGAAGCTTGACGCAGCTCCTTTACACTACAGTCTCCCTCAGTTCTCCCAGGAACTGGACTCTTCACAGTACTACCTCGATACTGAACTCCTCTAGAAACTCTCCTCTAGACTCAACTCGACTAGACTAACTTACTTCCTTTGACCCGGGAGTATTAAGGGATAGCTGGTTTTAGCTCCCCCCTCTGGCACAGAGGTGCTAGTGTCAGTGTCTTGTGGAAGGGAACCCGTGTGATGTTACTGTGGCACATTAACCCTGGGGTGCCACATTCGCTCCATACACATCATACACACAGGGCTCCGCTCCATACACATCATACACACAGGGCTCCGCTCCATACACATCATACACACAGGGCTCCGCTCTGTACACATCATACACATAGGGCTCCGCCCGTACACATTATACACACAGGGCTCCGCTCCGTACACATCATACACACAGGCTCCGCTCCGTACACATCATACACACAGGGCTCCGCTCCGTACACATCATACACACAGAGTTCCGCTCCGTACACATCATACACACAGGGCTCCGCTCTGTGCACATCATACACACAGGGCTCCGCTCCGTACACATCATACACACAGGGCTCCGCTCCGTACACATCATACACACAGGGCTCCGCTCCGTACACATCATACACACAGAGTTCCGCTCCGTACACATCATACACACAGGGCTCCGCTCTGTGCACATCATACACACAGGGCTCCGCTCCGTACACATCATACACACAGGGCTTCGCTCTGCACATATCATACACACAGGGCTCTGCTCTGTACACATCATACACACAGGGCTCCGCTCTGTAACACACATAACACACAGCGCTCTGCTCTGTACACATCATACACACAGGGCTTCGCTCTGTACACATCGTACACACAGGGCTCTGCTCCATACACATCATACACACAGGGCTCTGCTCTGTACACATCATACACACAGGGCTCCGCTCTGTACACATCATACACACAGGGCTCTGCTCTGTACACATCATACACACAGGGCTTCGCTCTGTACACATATACACACAGGGCTCGCTCCATACACATCATAACCACACAGGGCTCCGCTCCGTACACATCATACACACAGGGCTCCGCTCCGTACACATCATACCCACAGGGCTCTGTACACATCATACACACAGGGCTCCACTCCGTACACATCATACACACAGGCTCCGCTCCTACACATTATACACACAGGGCTCCATACACATCATACACACAGGGCTCTGCTCCGTACACATCATACACAAAGGGCTCCGCTCCGTACACATCATACACACAGGGCTTCGCTCTGTACACATCATACACACAGGGCTCTGCTCCGTACACATCATATACACAGGACTCCGCTCCGTACACATCATACACACAGGGCTCTGCTCCATACACATCATATACACAGGACTCCGCTCCGTACACATCATACACACAGGGCTCCGCTCCGTACACATCATACACAAAGGGCTCCGCTCCGTACACATCATACACACAGGGCTTCGCTCTGTACACATCATACACACAGGGCTGTACTCCATACACATCATACACACAGGGCTCCGCTCCGTACACATCATACACACAGGGCTCTGCTCCGTACACATCATATACACAGGACTCCGCTCCGTACACATCATACACACAGGGCTCTGCTCCATACACATCATATACACAGGACTCCGCTCCGTACACATCATACACACAGGGCTCCGCTCCGTACACATCATACACACAGGGCTTCCGCTCCGTACACATCATACACACAGGGCTCTGCTCCGTACACATCATATACACAGGACTTCGCTCTGTACACATCATACACACAGGGCTCTGCTCCGTACACATCATACACACTGGGCTCCGCTCTGTACACATCATACACACACAGGACTCCGCTCTGTACACATCATACACACAGGGCTCTGCTCTGTACACATCATACACACAGGGCTCCGCTCTGTACACATCATACACACAGGGCTCCGCTCCGTACACATCATACACACAGGGCTCCGCTCTGTACACATCATACACACAGGCTCCGCTCCCTACACATTATACACACAGGGCTCCATACACATCATACACACAGGGCTCTGCTCCATACACATCATACACAAAGGGCTCCGCTCTGTTCACATCATACACACAGGGCTCCGCTCCTTACACATGATACACACAGGGCTCCGCTCCGTACACATCATACACACAGGGCTCCACTACGTAGACATCATACACACACAGCTCCACCTCGTAGACACTCGGCTCTCCTTCATCCACACTGTAAATCCCTCCTGACCCCACACATAACCTTCACATCATCTGTGGCACCCTGTGCTAGGTCACCACAGACTCCCTTGGGAAATGGAGGGATTTTACACAGCGAGTAATCCACTAACACACAACACCCTTTCACCCCAGGCCTGTAGGGGGAGCTCCACTGGTTGCCTTAAGCCAGTTTCCCCTATAAATACGGGTTCTGGAGGGAAAAACACCACAGTCAGTGTGCAGTCACTACAGAACTGAAGAGCTGAGTGAGCTGAGCTGGTACTGGAGCCGTGCTAGGCCCATGGCAGCATCCACCTGAGAGAGTGGAAGACCCACAGAGTAGGGGTCACAGGCAGAGGAGAGAGAAGTGTTCTACAAGAAGGGGGCAGAGGAGTCATGCCGACTCACCCCAGCAGAGTTCACTGGGTCCGAGCTACAGGGACACAGAGAAGGGGGTTTAGCTCCTCGGACACCTGAAGCACCAACAAATGAGAGCCCGAAGTCTAGGCCAGATAGGAAGTCCCATAGAAGTGCCCTCAGTGCAGCAAACCCGGGTGTGGAGAGTCACACAGAAAGTGAAGTAACAGTCTGGTCGGGTTCTAAGCCTGTCAGACCCAGACAGAGTAACAGATATCAGGAGGCCTACACCCCTACTTGCTGTGGAAGTCCTGAAGTGTTTACCTCATCTCCGGTCGAGTGTACCCGTAAACACCAGTAAAGGTGTGCGTGTCCCTAATTCCATCTACACCACACCGACCACGCTACTCTATTCCCCTCACTACAACCTACAGCCCCGGGTAGGGAGCGGTTCCACCTTGCTGCCGCCCATCACCCCAGAGGCCCAAGCAGCGCCGGTGCCATCACCGGATCCCTACAGGTGGCGTCACGACAGACATTTTATTGCCATCTCCACCTTTTATCTGCATCCCCCGGGCCCACGGCCTCAGGCACCGCTACCCGTGACTAGCCCCAGAGACCGTGTCTGAGTGATCCGAGTACCCCCTGGGCCTGGGCCGGACACATCCATCACCATGATAACCAACACAGCAGAGTCCTGCATACACTGAGGAGCTGATCATGTGACCCCTGATTCCTCCCCTCCATGTGACATCATCACAGGTCCTGTCAGCACAGAGCAGCCATATATGTAGTGTGCGGCTCTGCAGGTGGAGGTAGGTGACCATTCCCCATTAACCCCTCACAGGAGACACCACGTGTCCCCTGTGTCTGTGTGTCTATCAGGAGATCTGTCTGTATTGCATTAGATTGGGTCACTTCCCTCCTGACGTTGCTCTCTGTTCTGTTACTGTACAGTCTCCATTATGGCCGTCACCTGCTCTATGTTGTCACTATCAGGATATACTATTATTAGTTATTTATATTTATATGTAATTCTATGGTGCTGTACATGAGAAGAGGTTACATACAAAATACAGATATAGTTCACAGTGAACAAGTTAACAATGAGAAACGTACAGAGGGGAGAAGACCCTGCCGTTGCAGGCTTACATTCTACAGGATAATGAGAAGCCGGGGGTTGCAGCACCGCCTGTGGTGGTGAGGCGGCAGCCAGCGCTGTGGAGTCAAGGTACCTTTACACGCCGCTACGACAGGCTGGATACAACCAGCTACTTCACGTGCACGAGCACGCACAAACGGTTACAAACGGTAAATGCACCACCTTTACACGCCGCCACAAGGTGCGCTACGCTACATCTATAGCTAGATACATCGCCGGGTGTCTCAAGTAGCCATCTGTAGCTTACCTTACCTCATTTACACACCGCTACAACAAGCTAATATAGGCGGACCTGGTGCAGCAGGGACAGCACATAGGCGTGCCACAATTGTGGATTACGAGACGTCCGTACACTGATAGGACAAAGCAAGAACATCATGATTGGGCAGGCAACGCAGGAGGCTGATTAATACATGACGCTCGAGCAATTGTGTAGTGTGACTGGTCAGCTCCTTATATATGCCTCCCTATGCAGCGACTACCAATCGTCATGCAGGAGCTTCCTCCAATGATCGCTGAAGGGGCACGGTAACCCAGAACCTGTGTCACGCCCTAGCTACATACCAGGTACATAGCCTGGTGTATAGACATCCCTTCGGTTCCTTCTTTACACGCCGATACAGCTCGCTACAACCGCCTGTGTAGCCATCTGTTTCAGGGCAGTGCTCGGAAACAGATGTATCTGCTGCCGGCTGTCTCCTACCGTCTTCACACGCCGCTACTACGGGCTATATTGCCGATGCACACTACATTTGTAGCGTGTAGCTGGTTGTATCCAGCCTGTCGTAGCGGCGTGTAAAGGTACCCTCAGAGTCAGTGCCCATTTTGAGTGGAGTCGGAGTTGGATTCAGGGAAATTGAGGTGTTGGAGTTGAGGTCGGTGTCAATTTTGGTGGTCTCAGAGTCGGATTCAGGGAAATTGAAGAGTTCGGAGTCACATGTTTGGGTTACCGACTCCACAGCCCTGGCGGCAGCTCCGATGGTGGTGAGGTGGAAGTGTGATCATTACAGGCTGTAAGCTTTACTGAAGAGATGGTTTTTCATTTCCATCTAAATGATCTGAACATGGTGGATAATCGGCCATGTTGGGGCGCAGAATTCCAGAGTATGGTGGATATACAGGAGAAGTCCTGTAGGCAACTAAGTGAAGAAAAAATAAGTGTGGAGGTGAGAAGGAGGTCCTAGGAGTGCAGATTACATGGCGGAAGATATTGGGAGAGTAGTTTGGATATATAGGGAGGGGACAGGTTATGGACGGCTTTGTAAGTCAGTGATAGTAGTTTGAACTGGATTCGTTGGGGAATTGGGAGGCAGTGGAGGGATTTGCAGAGGGGGGAAGTAGGGTAGTAGCAAGGAGAGAGGTGGATTAGTCGAGCAGAGCAGCAGAGTTAAGAATAGACTGGAGATGTGTGAGGGTCTTAGGTGGGATGCTTCAGAGGAGGATGTTGCAGTAGTCAAGATGGGAGATGATGAGGACATGTACAAGCATTTCAGTAGATTGAAGGTTGAGGAAAGGACGGACTCTGGAAATATTTTTAGCTGAAGGCTACAGGATGTGGCAAGAATTTGGAGGGTTACTCCAAGGCAAAGGGGACAGGCAAAAGAATGATGTCATATTTTATAATAGAAAGATAGAAACCAGTAGGGAAGTTATATGAGATGGTACTGGAAGCCAGGGGACTTTGAGTTGTCCCAGGCCAAGGGTGTAGATGGAGAAGAGTAGGGGTTCTAGGACAGAGCCTTGCGGGAATCTTAACAGAGAGGGGGCGGGATAAGGAGGTAGCGTGGGATTGTAAAACGCTAAATGTGCAGTTAGAAAGGTATCAGGAGCTCCAGGATAGGGCAAGGTCATTGACTGCACAGGAAGAGAGGATCTGTGGTAGGAGAGAGGTGAACTGTGTCAAAGGCAGAGGAGAATGGAGAATTGTATGTTAGCTGGGACTGTAAGTAATTTGTTAGTAATTTTGGTCCGGGCAGTTTCGGTGAATGGTGGGGCTGGAATCCAGATTCTAGGTTGTCAAAGAGAAAGTTAGATGACAGGTGGGAGGAAAGTTATGCATGGACACACTGCTCAAGGAATTTGAAAGCGAACGGGAGCAGCAATATGCGGCGATAACTGGGCACAGCATTAGGGTCAAGGTTTGGCTTTTTGAGGATAGGCATGATTGTGGCATGTTTGAAAGCAGAAGGGAAGGTACCAGAAGTTAGTGATAGGTTAAAGAGGTGGGTTATAGCTTGGATGAGCGTGGTGGTGAGGATGGGGAGGAGTTGAGATGGGATGAGGTCAAATGCACAAGTGGTGAGGTGTGATTTGGAGAGGAGATGAGTAAGCTTTCCTTCAGCGATGTTGCAGAGGGAGGTTATGAGGGAAGGGCAGTAGTCTGGATTACAAGGGGTTGGGGTGGTAGAACAATAAAGGCTTGCCTTGTTTAGTCAGTCTTATTTCTGAGGTGTGTGGAAAGGTCATCAGCAGAGATGAGGGAGGGGGCAGTGGTGGGTGGGAGAAGGGAGTTTAATGTACTGAACAGCTGTTTAGGGTTGTAGGATAAAGAAGATACAAGGGTTGTGAAGTAGGTCTGTTTAGCGGAGGTGAAGGCTGATTTGAAGGCGAGTGTTGCTTGTTTTAATGCAGTGAAGTCGTCTTGTGTGTTTTCTTCTAGTGCCGCTCCACAACCCTGGATAATTTCCAAAGCTTTTTTGTGGGGTATTGTGCCAGGGTTTTCAATTGGTTGGTCATACTTTGCCATGAGCTAAATGGGCAACTGTGTCAATAGCTGATTTAAGGGTAGAATTGTAGAAAGCAGTGGCACTGTCCATGTCTGCAGTGAAGATATGGAGAACAAAGGTAGAATAGAGACTGTGTGAATGACTAGATGTCTGAGGTTTCTGCAAGGGTGTGCAAGTTGCTGGACATGGCTGGCAGGTGATGAGGACAACGAAGAGAACGTGAGTAGGTGGTGGTCAGATAGTGGGAGAGGGCAGGCTGTGAGATTAGATAGGGAACAGAGGCAGTTAAGATTATGTTAATCTTATCCTCACAGAATTGGTCGCTAGAATTGGGTTTCTGCTGGAGGGGAACTTTCTAGAACTAACCCAGATTCATACACTCCTAGAGTGAGCAATGCCATGAAGAAAGTGAACCACGATCTCTTGGGCCAGAATGGAAGGATGGCCAAGCACAGATTACCACCTCGGTTTCAGGATTTCATACGGTGACCTCTTGCTGCGAGGCAGATTCCCCTGTCTATGAGCTATGGTCCCTTTGCCACATCTACCTGAGGAGGCGATGCCCAGTCCTATACTGAGACTCATTTAGGGGAGAGCGTGTTTACCTCATCGTCTTTCATAAGGTCAATTACATTGTCCTCCTGGTAAAGGCCCTGGGAGCTTTTGAAGGGGAGATAGCTCTATGATGGATATCAGATCCTGCCTGGTCTTCATCCATACCCTTGGTATAATGGAAGTTGGCAGATAAATATATGCTATCTTGAAGCTGCATGGGACAGACATGATGACTCTCACCATAGGATTGTCCAGCCATAGGGAGAAGCACTTCACTGTTTTGGCGTTCTCTCTGGTTGCCATCAGGTTGATCTTTGGAGATCCAGTGTAATCCATCTGAACACCTCTGGATTCAGTGACCATGCTCCCAGTTGATAACCTGGTTACCGTTGACTCTGCCCCCTGAAAAAAAAAAAATCCGAGCCACCTCAGACATGAGAAGGGGAGATTTCATCACACTTTTTTATATAACGAACATAATAAAAGTGCGAACCTTCACTGTTTGACCTCTCAGGGATTTTATGAAGGCTACAAGAGTTAGATAGACGGCTTGTAATTTCTTATATCAGAGGGTAGGAGGAACTCTGTACTGGACCTTGCAATCGTACAATTTTTTGAGTGGGCTTCCCAACCTGTGTCCGAGGTAACTGTCACCTGTTTTTTCAGGTTGGTCCCTCTATCTCTGCTGTCCAAAACGTATCTACCAAGAGAATATGTGGATAGGACCGCATGGTATCCAGGTTGGAAAAAAAACCTTCTGTTCCTGCACTAAGACCCCGGGGACAGCCATAGCTGTGGAGGTTAATAACCCTAGAACCTCATAAGAGTTCTTATCAGGATTCTATGCTTCCATGTGAGAAAGCAAACCTCCTCCGCAGCTTCCTCTGGGTGGAGAGATATATAGTTTCAGCCATCTGAGGTCTGTAGGAGTAATCTGTAAGGGTTCTAGAAGGGGAGTGCAAGATGAGGCTAAGAGCAGTCAGTCATCCAGATATGGTACAACGTGTATTCCCTGAAGACAACATCTGAACCTTATTGCTAATACCAGCCTGGTCTATTATTACCATAATCGCAATTGACTGATGGTTCAGACTCACTGGAGAGTATATATTCCCACCTGTTTTATTGGGACAGATCAGGCAGAATTAGCTTCTGTATTGCCCCTTCTACAATCTTCAGTCTGGAAGGAGGGAGACTCCCAGACTCACATGCCTTCCATGGGTACAGGAGATGAAGAGCAACAACAAATCACTGATAGTACACCTTCATCATGCCCCAACCCTGCAGACAGCAAGGGACAACCAAAGTGCACAGCACATATCCTACTAGATACTCTGGTTCGATTTCCAGCCTGGCTAGCCAGTGCTAGATGTTTCGGAGGTTGATCACCAACAGAGGACTTCTCAGAGCCTGAGGGATAAAATCCAAATCTATGTGAGCATTTACAGATTCTTAAAGGGATCCTGTCACCCCCAAAACACCTCATAAGCTATTAAAAGATGTCCCTAGAGCATATTCACACTTTTCCTACACTCCTTTTAGCTCCTAAATGCATCTATTGAAAATGAAGATAAACGTTATTAAACTACCTCATTAGCGATGTTAATGAGTGACTACTGTATGCATAGTCACCCAGGTAGGCTTTCCCTCCTCATAATATCACGCCTCAATAGGCGTGATCTTCAACTCTCATTCAAATGCGCGCCTCCCCGCTCTCCTCTGCTGGCCGGGCTGCTGTGTGCGGCTTTATGACGCGAATCGCGTCATTTCCGGCTTCGGGTATGTATGTACATTCGCGCCGCTCTGTTAGCTTCAAGCCCCGCACTGCGCATGCGTGCTGGAGGCCTAACAGAGCGGCGCGGGTGTACATACTTCACCTGAAGCCGGAAATGACGCGATTCGCATCATACAGCCGCACACAGCAGCCCGGCCGGCAGAGGAGAGCGGGGAGGCGCGCATTTGAATGGAGTTGAAGATCACGCCTATTGAGGCGTGATATCATGAAGAGGGAGACCCTGCCAGGGTGACTATGCATACCATAGTCACTCATTAACATCGCTAATGAGGTAGTGTAATAACGTTTATCTTCATTTTCAATAGATGCATTTAGGAGCTAAAAGGAGTGTAGGATAAGTGATAATATGCTCTAGGGACATGTTTTAATAGCTTATGAGGCGTTTTGGGGGTGACAGGATCAGATAATACTCAGTTGCTTCCTGAAAATTATTGCAATCACAAATTCTTTGGTATTATTATCTTCATTTAATTTAATTGTCCTGCTGGCTCACAGGGGCTTGGTAAGCCCATATTGTGCTGCTGTTAATGAAGAAGATAAGGTCTAATGCATGTCCATCTGTGTTGCTGGCTATAGAGGTCCACTGTGTAAGTCCTAAGGAAGAAGTAAGCGACAGGAGTTTGAAAGCTGCCAACTGGCGGGTTGCAGATATTTAAGTTACCCTTGATGATGGTGGAAAGTCAGCAGAGAGAAAGTGAAGAAGCCAGGTGGAGAACTGGATAATAAAGTTGGTGGCTGGGTTCGGAGGATTGTATATGATGGCCATTTGGAGATTAGAGGGAGAGAAGATACAGACAGAATGCACTTCAAAAGAAGGGAGAATAAGGGAGGGTAGAAGATAGATTCGGTTGAAGGTGCAGGTAGAAAGGAGAAAACCCACTCCTCCACCATGTCTGTTGCCAGGGCAAGGATTGTGGGTAAGGCTGGTTTCACACTGCAGTTTTTTCCCTGATCAGGTTCGATCAGGTTTGTGTGTCAAACCAAGGAATGTCTCCAAAACTGAACAGCTGTCAATCTTTCAATTATAGTTTTTCTCTGCAAGTTCCTCAGGTGCTAGGGTTTGGGGATAGCGTAGGAGAGTGAGGATTAACGGAGCAATAACTGTAAGGGCATATGTAAGCATAGTGATGGAGCGAGTGTGAGTAAAGAAAGGCGAGAACAGTTAGTAAACAGTGGTAGCTCTTACCTTCTGGCCAATTTCTAGACTATTTCTGTAGTACACTTAAATAAATCGCACTTAGATGAAATTGCACACAGATCTGGGATTCCAAATTTATACATACTTAAGGCCCCTTTCACACTAGCGTTTTGTTCAAATTCCGGCAGATTTACCGCATGTGCCTCCTAACGGCCGCACTTGCAGCACCCTTACGGCAAGTGCCGGAACCGCGGCTACACCGCACTTGCCACACCTACCGCAAGCCCCATAGACAATGAATGGGTCTTGCCGCAAGGTGCTGCAAGTGCAGCCTTTAGGCGGCAGATGCGGTAAATCTGCCGGATCTGCCACAATTTGAACAAAACGCTAGTGTGAAAGGGTCCGAAGTGTTAAGGGTATGTGCACATCAGTAGTTTTCTGGGCTGTTTTTCAGCGTTTTCCGTCGGCGGTTTCCGCTCAGTTTTATGTTAATCCTAGCCTCCGGTTGGATTAACATGCTAGTCAATGGAGTTTAGAAAACGCTGTCTTCATTAGAACGTTTTTATTCTGGTCGTTTTCAGTTTCTTCAGCGTTTTTCCACCGGTTTTCAAAGATAGAGCAAGTGACTTCTTTTGGTTGTTTTTCCAGCGGTTCTAGCTTACAAGTGCAGCAAAAAACTCAGTTTTAAAAACGCTCAGAAAAACAGCCGACAAAACGCTGTATAAACGCTATAAAAAACGAGCAAAAAACGAGGGACACTGCTGAGCACAGAAAACTCAGTTTCTGCTATTCTACACCGGTTCCCGGTCGGTCTGCAGAGATGCACAAACGTCTGATGTGCACATACCCTAAGAGAATAAAACAGTTGTGTGCAGGAGGAAGGAGTCGCAAGGAGACAGATAACAGAATCGCAGCAGGGAGGAATTAAGAGAGACTGGAGTTATGAACATTTGGACTGCTAACAGCAGAAGAGGGAGACACAGAAACAGGATGGACAGATAAGAATAGGTGTGAACTAAGATCAAACAGTTGGAGGGATATTTGATTCAGGAAGGAAACATACCAATCACAGACAGATATGCAGGTGTGAATTATGCTCTGTGAATATGAAAGATATTATTAATATTCTATCATTATCTGTTACTGACGTCCCCGGTTCTGCCGTCCCGATCTTTGTGGATGTTCCCTGCACTTTATAACATTATGTCTTGTTTTGCCCATGACTGGATGTAGTGATCATGTGAAGCCGGGAACAGCTCCGGAGATTTCTTCCATGGGATCTTTATGATGTTACATCGTCATCTTCTCCCCATTCAGGTCCCTACAATATCGGATCCTCTCAGTGGAGATCTTCTATACAAGACAATTCTCCTGATTGACCCATCAAGGATGGATAAGGACAAGATGGCGGAGAGGATAATACACCTCACCCTAGAGATCCTCTTCCTTGTTACTGGAGAGGTGAGAGATTGTGATGACAATGTTACATGACATCATTCTTATCTGTGGACAGAATAACAGATGACAGAACTGGAGAGGTGAGGACTCTGGAAATGTCTGGAGACTGGAGATTTATTAATGTGTCTCTCCATAACCAGGATTACACAGTAGTGAAGAAGACCTCTAGTGAGCGCTGCCAGGACCCTGTGTCTGAGGGAAGAGCCCTGAGCCCAATCACGGGGCCTCCACCTCACCCCCTGATACATGAGGACATCAATGACCAGAAGATCCTAGAACTCACCTACAAGATGATTGAGCTGCTGACTGGAGAGGTGACACTGCTGGGAATGCTGCTGCTGGGACATTATACAGTAACGCTATGAAGGGATCGGGGGATGACAATGGTATCATTGTATGTGTCAGGTTCCTATAAGGTGTCAGGATGTCGCCGTCTATTTCTCCATGGAGGAGTGGGAGTATTTAGAAGGACACAAAGATCTGTACAAGGACATAGTCATGATGGAGGATCCCCAGCCCCTCACATCACCAGGTAATAGACAGGACTAAATACACACGGCCTATAATGATCTGTATGTAAAGAATGAATTCAGCCCCTGTATGTGTCTCCTCCAGGTCTATCCAGTGAGAGGACAACACCAGAGAGATGTCCCCGTCCTCTTCTTCCTCAGGACTGTAAACAAGAAGATCCCGATGTTCCTCAGGATGATCAGGTAGATGGAGAGAAGGTGTGATGAGATCTCCCTATGATGTGTTGACGGCTGTGAAGGTCTTGTGCTCAGTCTTGTTCTATCCCCAGTATTATACACTGAATGGGGAATTTATTAGATAAACTGTCCCAAATGGATATTTGACCAGTGAGTCCTGAGTGTAGAATAAAATCCACTGATGAGTTTTCTGAGGATCACTTGCAGTGTGAATCTATATTATAATAGAAAAATAAACTGATCTGATCGACTTTGAACATTTAGTACATACAATGGTGTTGAGAATATTGTGATAGAGATAAAACAACCTGTGATAGCGGATACTGTGAATATCGGTAACTCATCAGAGAAAGGTGTGAGAGGAACTCCTCGACAATAGAACAGGCGGTGCACAGTCATGTACTGGAGCTGAATACAACGCTGGTGCTATAGCTTTAGTTTTTTTTTGAACAAACAACTCTTCAGCTCAGGAGCTTATCTATGTTTTGGTACAATGGTCAAATATTTATGAATTGCTTCCAGAAATATGACGTTTTTTTTTGCTTTCCTGGGCTCCTAAATCTTCAGATTTGAATCCTATAGAGCATCTCCAGGATGAGGTAGAATGCATTTTACAGAGCCTGTCAGAACTTCCATTTAATTTGTGGCAATTGTGATAAGCTGTCCTAGCCTCAAGGGCCAATACTCCTGCAGAACGAAATACATAGCATGGAACTGATAATGTATATGGTTCTGAAGAACGAAGGTGAATATATGCTCCACTAAATGGGTGTCTCTAATAATATCGCCATTCAGTGTATGTTTTACACTTAGTGGAGATGACAAGATAAAGCTGATCTTAGATGTTAGGCTGAGGTCAGACTGTCATATAACATGGATGATAATCGCACTGTAATGCATGGAGTGGCTGGAGGTTCCCCTGACCTGAGCGTGACAACTGCATAGTAATTCATGAAACTAGCATGCTCAGGACAGAAAAGCCACTGGCCATTCCCTGCATTACAGTGCAATTGTCAACCATGCTATACATCAGTTTGACCCCAGCCTTGGATGTGGTCTGGTTCTTTTCACAATTTTCTGGTTATGGTTAGAATTAGGAGCTGACAGATTGGATTTGTACAGGAGATCTACAGCTACACACGTGGTCAAATTGTTGATACCCCTCGTTTAATGAAAGAAAAATCCACAATAGTCACAGAAATAACTTGAATCTGACAAAAGTAATAATAAATAAAAAATCTATAAAAATGAACAAATGAAAGTTAAACATTGCTTTTCAACCCTGCTTCCACAGAAGTAAAAAAAAAATTAAACTCATGAAATAGGCCTGGACAAAAATGATGGTACTCCTAAAAATAATGTGACAAAAGGGACGTTAATCAAGGTGTGTTTACTAATTAGCATCACAGCTGTGTACAATCTTGTAATCAGTCAGTGGCCTGTATATAGGGCTACATATACTCACTATGCTGTTTGGTGACATGGTGTGTACCACACTCAACATGGACCAGAGGAAGCAAACGAAAGGTTGTCTCAGGAGAAAGAAAATGATAGACAAGCATGTTAAAGGTAAAGGTTCTAAGACCATCTCCAAGCAGCTTGATGTTCCTTTGACTACAGAAATTTAAGATCCATGGGACTGTAGCCAACCTCCCTGGATGTGGCCTAGGAAGAAAATATGACAAATCAAAGAGATGGATAATATGAATCGTAACAAAAGAGCCCAGAAAAACTTCTAAAGAGATTAAAGGTGAACTTCAAGCTCAAGGAACATCAGTGTCAGATTGCACCATCCGTTGTTGTTTGAGCCAAAGTGGACTTCATGGGAGACGACCAAGTAGGACACCATTGTTGAAAAAAAAATCATAAAAAAGCTAAACTGGAATTTGACGAATACATGTTGACAAGCCACAAAGCTTCTGGGACAATGTCCTATGGACAGATGAGGCATAATTGGAACATTTTGGCAAGGCACATCAGCTCTATGTTCACAGACGAAAAAATGAAGCATATCAAGAAAAGAACACTGTCCCTACTGTAAAACATGGAGGAGGCTCTGTTATGTTCTGGGGCTGCTTTGCTGCATCTGGCACAGGGTATCTTGAATCTGTGCAGGGTACAATGAAATCTCAAGACTATCAAATGATTCTAGAAAGAAATGTTCTGCCCAGTGTCAGAAAGCTTGGTCTCAGTCGCAGGTCATGAGTCTTGCAACAGGATAATGACCCAAAACACATAGCTAAAAATCCCCACGAATGGCTAAGAGGGAAACATTGGACTATTCTGAAGTGGCCTTCTATGAGCCCTGACCTAAATCCTATTGAGCATCTTTGGAAAGAGCTGAAGCATGCCATCTGGAGAAGGCAAACATGAGACAAGTGGAGCAGTTTGCTCTTGTGGAGTCGCCAAAGTACCTGTTGAGAGTGCAGAAGTCTCATTGACAGTTACAGAAATCGTTTAATTGCACTGATTGCCTCAAAAGGTTGTGCAACAAAATATTAACTTAAGGGACCATCATTCTGTCCACCCTATTTCATGAGTTAAATTTTTTTAAAATTCTGTGGCAGGAGGGTTGGAAAGCAATGTTTGACTTTCATTTTTCATTTTCATAGATTTGTTATTTATTATTACTTTTGTTAGATTCAAGTTATTTTTGTGACCATTGTGGGTTTTTCTTTCATTAAACAAGGGATACCATCAATTTTGAACACGTGTATGTGATAACTACTGATGTCAGCTTTGGTTGTCCTGTTAATTTTTATTCTTTTCTGTTTTTCTACATTATTTCGTACGACTTCTCTCCATCTGTGACACTTACAATCTTTGTTTCAGGGTGAAGATCTGGCCTATATTAATACTACAGAGACATATGTGAGGGGTGATGAGCGGTGTAAAGAGGAGCTTCCTACAGATAACCGCACAGGTGAGTAGTGACCACTAAATGTAGACAAGTCCGATCCCACTCAACCAATGGTTGTAGAATTATGGGCCCGATTCATTGAGACTGGCGTAGTGCATGTCATTCAGTAAATGGGCCACTGGGTAAGAAGCACCTAATCCATTAAAGGTGTATGTCAGAGACTGGAGAATATTTGTGGAGTGAGTTATGCCACTAACGTGTGTTGAATGTTCGTGAGTAGGAGAAGTGGGCATAGCCATGTCCTGTTTTGCCCAAGCTCCGTCAATTTAGCTGGCGGAAATTGAAGTAAAAACACTTAATTCGCAATATTTTTGCTCAGCTTTAGAGTTATGCCAGAATTGTAGCATAAACACCTTAATACATCTGGGCCATTGTGTTAAACTTTGTAGGGTATGTTGCCCAGAATATTGATTTATGTTTGATATGTCAGAAAAATTTGAACCATAAATGGCAGCATTTCAAATTGACAAAACATTTAGTTTTTTTTCTCCAAGAAAAAAAAATCCAGAGTTTCATAGAAGACCATCACCTTCCCAATGTAATGCGATATCATTATATTGCACTATACAGGGCTATACTCAAATGAAGTATCATCAGGGGGAGAGGCTGCGGTTACTGCTGCATCCTCTGGCCACTCCCTGAAATGTAGTGTCAGCAGTGATACTCGTTTCAAGAGCAGTCCGGTCCCTGCGTACTGTCATTGTGCGTTTTGCACAGTGACAGTCCGCTCTGCCTTGCTGGCCCAGATTAGTCTATCCGGTCACACAGAGCAGTGCGCAAAAGATAGTGCTTCGTGTCATAGCACCCATTAGTATTAAAAGATGTTTCTGCACACCATTGGTTACTCCTACACAGTGCACTGGTGACACTTCATTTTAGGGAGGGGACAGAGGCTGCTGTAAAGACCCCTGACTCCTGATGATACTTTGTTTGAGTATCCCAGCATGCACTGGGATTCTCAAACAAGACATCATCAGACAGGAAGTAGGGTAAAAATCAATAGTAGTTTAGATAATATAGTTAGGGAAGAGTAGAGAATTTTTAATGCAGCCATATTAGAAACTGATTTCAATTGAAGGAATAAATAGATAGGGATTTAAATTACTTTCTTCAGCCTTCGGACCACCCCTTTAATGTGTGACCCAAAACAACTGTTATTTTTGTGATGTAGCCCGGAAGCACCAAAAGCTTAGACACCCTGCTCTAGAATCTAGACTAGTTTTCTGAATGTTACATGTGTACTTACATGTTTCTATAATTAGTATATTTTACATCAACACTTTCTCCAGTTGTTGTTATTCTATAGTTTTTATATGGAAAGTCATTTTGGTGGACATTTTTGGGATTTTTTGTAGGTTGACCTTTAAGTCTCCACTGAATATGTCACTATTAATAAATATTTCATATTTCACAAAAGATTAGAGACACATTGAAACATGGACATGACATAGTTGTCTTCGATAGCAAAGTCAAAAATTAAAATGGCACAAAATCACAATCTATGAGTCTCTGCTTTAGTATTTACTGCCTTCATCAGTTCATAATCGGATTTTACTACAATTTGTATGGAGCTGTTTATAAAATATACAAATGTAAATTAATATGATTTCAAGGCCGTGATATTGAAAAATAAAATTCAGTTTTATTCTTGGCAGATAACTGTACCAGCCGAATGGAGGCACATCTGATGTTTTCAGATTTTACAACACATGATCATAGTATCACAATGGGGGCTTATGATGAATGTGACAACATTCCAGATATTTCGTCAGCCTTCCACAGTAAACATTTATCATCTATTCCTTTTCAACAGCTCCTTTCTTCAGATTTATCAAGGACTGTTGAGCAAAACAAAAATAACACAAGGAATGGTGAACATCAAAGAATCACAAAAGAAAGAGGCCATATTCATGTTCAAAATGTGGGAAATGTTTTACAAGGAAATCACATGTTGTTACACATGAGAAAATTCACACAGGAGAACAACCATTTTCATTTTTCAGAATGTGGAAAACGATTTATAGAAAAATCAAGTCTTATTAAACATCAGAGAATTCACACAGGGGAGAAGCCATTTTCATGTTCAAAATGTGGGAAATGTTTTACATTGAAAGATCATCTTGTTAAACATGAGAGAACACACAGAGGGGAGAAGCCATTTTCATGTTCAGAATGTGGGAAATGTTTTAAAGAGAAATCAAATCTTGTTAACCATCTGAGAATTCACACTGGGGATAAGCCATTTTCATGTTCAGAATGTGGGAAATGCTTTATACAAAAAAATCGACTTGTTAAACATCAAAAAACGCACACAGGGGAGAAGCCATTTTCATGTTGCCAATGTGGAAAATGTTATAAGGAGAAATCAGATCTTGTTAAACATCTGAGAATTCACACAGGTGAAAAAGCCATATTCATGCTCAGAATGTGGGAAATGTTTTAGAGCAAAAAATCTGCTTGTTAAACATCAGAGAATACATACAGGGGAGATCCCGTTTTCATGTCGGGAATGTGGCAAATCTTTTACAGAGAAAGCACATCTTGTTATCCATCAAAGAACTCATACAGGTGAGAAACCATATTCATGCTCAGAATGTGGGAAATGTTTTACAGTCAAAGACCGTCTTGTTGCACATCAAAGAACTCACACAGCAGAGAAGCCATTTATATGTTCAGAATGTGGGAAATGTTTCAGAACCAAATCTAATCTTATTGCCCATCAGAGACGTCACACAGGGGAGAAACCATTTATATGTTCAGAATGTGGAAAATGTTTTCCATTGAAATCAAATCTTTGTACACATCAGAAAATGCACACAGGCGACAAGCCATATTTATGTTCAGAATGTGGGAAATGTTTTCCAGTCAAACAGCTTCTTGTTAGACATCAGAGAACTCACACAGGGGAGAAGCCATTTACATGTTCAGAATGTGGGAAATGTTTTACAACCAAATCAAATCTTCTTGGACATCAGAGAAGTCACACAGGGGAGAAGCCATTTATATGTTCAGAATGTGGACAATGTTTTTCATTGAAATCAAATCTTATTAAACATAAGAAAATACACACAGGTGACAAAGCCATATTCATGTTCAGAATGTGGGAAATGTTTTTCAGTCAAACAATTTCTTGTTAGCCATCAGAGAACTCACACAGGGAGAAGCCATTCATATGTTCAGAATGTGGGAAATGTTTTACAAACAAATCAAATCTTCTTGCACATCAGAGAACTCACACAGGGGAGAAGCCATTTATATGTTCAGAATGTGGGAAATGTTTTACAAACAAATCAAATGTTCTTGCACATCAGAGAACTCACACAGGGGATAAGCCATTTATATGTTCAGAATGTGGGAAATGTTTTACAGGGAAAGCAAATCTTCTTGCACATCAGAGACATCACATTGAAGAACAGTAATATTCGTGTTGAAAATGTGAAAAATGTTATGCACACAAATCAAATCATTGTTATACACTGTTGGCCAAAAGTATTGACACCCCTGCAATTCTGTCAGATAATACTCAGTTTATTCCTGAAAATGATGCAATCACAATTTTGGGTATCTATATCTCACTATTTTCCAATGAAAAAACAAATATTCCTGAATTGGTATAATTCAAACATAAATAGGGTGGAAAAGTATTGACGCGGCAGGAAACAGCACTGTAACTTACCTGTGGCACCTAACAGGTGTTGGCAATAACTAAATCACACTTGCAGCCAGTTGACATGGATTAAAGTTGACTCAACCTCTGTCCTGTGTCCTTGTGTGTACCACATTGAGCATGGAGAAAAGAAAGAAGACCAAAAACTGTCTGAGGACTTGAGAAACCAAAGTGTGAGGAAGCATGAGCAATCTCACGGCTACAAGTCCATCTCCAAAGACCTGAATGTTCCTGTGTCTACTGTGCGCATTTGTCATCAAGAGTTTAAAGCCCATGGCACTGTGCTAACCTCCCTAGATGTGGACGGAAAAGAAAAATTGACAAGAGATTTCAACGCAAGATTGTGCGGATGGTGGGATAAAGAACCTCGACTAACATCCAAACAAGTTCAAGCTACCCTGCAGCCCTGAGGGTCAACAGTGTCAACCGTACTATCCGTCAGGTCTGAATGAAAAGGTACTGTATGGTAGGAGACCAGGAAGACCCACTTCTTACCCCGAGACATAAAAAGCCAGGCTGAGTTTGCCAAAATTACCGGAGAAAGCCTAAAACGTTTTGGAAGAATCTTGTCTCTGTTTTGGGCAAAGGCATCAACATAGAGTTTACAGGAGAAAAAAAGGGCATTCAAAGAAAAGAACACGGTCCCTACAGTCAAACATGGCGGAGGTTCCTGATGTTTTGGGGTTGCTTTGCTGCCTCTGGCATTTGGACTGCTTGACGTGTGCATGGCATTATGAAGTCTGAAGACTACAACAAATTTTGCAGCATAATGTAGGGCCCAGTGTGAGAAAGCTGGGTCTCCCTCAGAGGTCATGGGTCTTCCAGCAGGACAATGACCCAAAACACACTTCAAAAAGCACTAGAAAATGGTTTGAGAGAAAGCACTGGAGACTTCTAAGGTGGCCAGCAATGAGTCCAGACCTGAATCCCATAGAACAACTGTGGAGAGATCTAAAAATGGCAGTTTGGAGAAGGCACCCTTCAAATATCAGGGACCTGGAGCAGTTTGCCAAAGAAGAATGGTCTAAAATTCCAGCAGAGCTTTGTAAGAAACTCATTGATGGTTACCGAAGCGTTGATCGCAGTTATTTTGGCTAAAGGTTGTGCAACCAAGTATTAGGCTGAGGGTGCCAATACTTTTGTCTCTATCCGGGACCAAGTGTCTCTAGGTCCGCGCCGCTGCTCCAAAGAAATATCAGAAACACCGGAATGTTTTGAAACAAGTAATCTTCTGCTTTATTTTCCGACGCGTTTCGGAGCCAACACCCAGCTCCTTCCTCAGGGAAGGATTAGATATTTGAATACTTTTGTCTGGCCCATTTTTGGAGTTTTGTGTGAAATGATCAATGTTTTGCTTTTTGCTTCATTCTCTTTTGTGTTTTTTCATTGAAGACAAATTAAATGAAGATAATAATACCAAAGAATTTGTGATTGCAATCATTTTCAGGAAGAAACTGAGTATTATCTGACAGAATTGCAGGGGTGTCAATACTTTTGGCCAACACTGTACATGAGAGAAGTCACTCAGAGGAAAAAAGCATTTTCATGCTTAGAATGTGGAAAATGTTTTGCATGGATATCAAATTTTATTGCACATCACAAAATTCACGATGGGAAATAGCTATTTTCTTTTTAAAACCATATTATTGTTAAATGGTACAATAAAAAAAAGATACAATGGTTATGGTTAACGAGAGAAGGAAATGTACAGTAATTTGCAATACTAACTGCCTAATATTAAATGTATGCAACTACCAATTTTTTATTGGAAAATATACTAGGCCAATGTATTAATCATATGTATTAAAGTCGCTCTTCTGACCGAACTGTTGTTGGTTGTAGAGATGCAGCTATAAGTGATCAGAAACATTGTTTAGTCAACTATTTGCAGCTGTCCTGTGAACGTAGAGCATCGTCACCACACATCTTATAATCAATTAGGTGTGACAGGTGGTGGGACAACCCATTGAGAATATCTGCTTGTAATACTGATATCCTATTGTTTGAATCAGTTTTTTATGATCCTAAAGGCCCCGTCATACGGGGCGATATCGCCACCTATTACATAGGCCACGCCCATACGTCGCCTATCGGCGGCGTCATCGCCCCTATGTCGCCTTATGTAAAGGGGCGATGTCGGCGCCGCCGGAGGTCCTGCATCGCCGCTGGGGGTTTCAGACACCCCGGCGGCGATGCCGCCTGTCTGCTCGCCGGCGTGGGGCTGGAGGTGTCGCCCCGTGTAAATGGGGGACGGCGGCGACGCTGGCGGGGCGACAAAAACGTGCGCGCACCCGCCAGTCGCCGCCGACATTCCCGTCGCCAGGTGTGACGGGGCCTAAAGTGTTGATCAAACTGGATTGATAACAAGCACTTTATACATAACGATTTTTTTTTATTTTGAAGAAATAAAAAAAAGGGACTGTCACATGCGGGCATGTAATCTGGCTTTATTTGATCATATTAACAAACATAAAGCTGTCATATTGCCCATACCATTAAAGGGAGTCTGTCAGCACAGGAAAGCTGTACAAATCAGGTGCAGGTGCTCGTACATCACGGGGCTAAACCATGTAAATACATTTTCCCACCTTTAAATAATAATAAGTAAAGCACTGGAGCTAGTCAATAAAGGGGACTTTGGGTAGTCCTAGGACTATTCAAAGTTGATTTTTAGGTGAGGTTGTAGCAGCATGAAGACCTTGGAAGATTTACCGTGTATAATTCCTCCTGTTAATAAATTGTGTAATACGTTTGTGGGTTAGGCCCAGCGCTAACAATTACCCCTTAGCAATGGCTTAAATATGAAATGAATTGACATACCTCGGGAGAAAGTTTACCGTTCTTTCGGATGTTTATTTTTTGTTGCTTATACTTAAAAATTTAAAAAATGATTCACATTAATTTTCTAACAACAATCAAACTTAAAATTCAAATTTATTAAAATAGCATAAATCTTTAATTTGTGTCCTCAACTGGGGTTACCAGTGTTGGATGTGCAGTCCGTTTCCTTTTCATGCCTGTGTTTACCTATAAAACATATATATATTGTCTGTTAATTACCCCCGGCTTTTCCAGTTATTTTTTGGAGGTCAAACGCGTTAAAAAAAAACACCATCTGTGCTGGCATCTTTAATTGGTCGCCCTACACACTAGTGTAAAAATAAATTATAAATTAAAAACAATAGTGTGGGGTACTCCGTATTTTGATACACAGCGCAGTGAAAGCAGACAGCTGGAGGCTGCAGCCCCCACCTGTGTGCTTTATCTTGGCTGGGTATCAAAATTAGGCGGGATCCTATGCAGTTTTTTTTTATTTATTTAATCAATTTTAAAAAAATGACATGGGGTTCCTTGCATTTTGATACCCAGAGCAGATAAAGCAGACAGCTGAGGGCTCATATTCTTACCCAGGGAGGCCCATGGTTGGTGGACCCTTCCCAGGCCAAAAACAGCCCACACTAGCCCCAGAATTGGCGCATCCATTAGATGCATCAAATCCTGGTGCTTTACCTGGCTCATCCCAATTGCCCTGTGGCAACCGGGGTAATATAAGGGGTTAATGACAGCTGTGATTTGACAGAAAATCACAGCTGCCACAAAACTCTGGATTAGTATTAGGAGAGGTGTCAATGAGACCCCCCCCCCCCATTACTAATCCTGTAAGTAAAAGAAAATAAACGCAAAACACAGAAAAACTCCCTTATTTAAAAAAAGCCCACACCCTCTTTCTCCAATTTATTAACCTTCAAAACAACCTTCCAGGTCCGATACAATCCACAGACACGACGAACCCGACTTGGTACGTCCTTTGGTCACAGTGCGCGGTCACATTAAAAAACATGACCTATCACTGCAGCCTCAGGAACACACTGACGGAGCTGCAGCTGTGACAGCGGTGATGACAATGAGTTTACCTGAGGTCACAGCTGGTGCTTCCCACGGTACTCCAGCTGTGACCTTAGGTGAACTCACCTCACTGGAATTGAGCTCAATGGTGCCGGATTATTGATGCCAATTTGGCCGGGTTAACCTTCATTATTTAAGTCAATTAATCTAACTTCATTGAACTCACTGCCGGATTACCAGAATATGCATGCATTCCAGTAATCCGTGATTGAGTTCACCTGAGGTGATTTCAATGAGAAAATTCTGCACCAAATCTTCATCTCCTGGCAGAACAATACACCTAAAACACAACATATTTTTAATGCCTTTTAGTGCAGTTTTGTCATAAATCTATATCCATATCCTTATGCCATCAAAGTCAATGAGAATTCAGAATTCTTGTGCACATGTTGCTTTTTTCTAACCTTGCAAATTTGGTGCAGAAATAAATCTGCAGCATGTCAATTCTTGCTGCATTTTTGCAGTGTTTCCACCTAAAATGCATGAAAAAAGCAAGAAAAATTCATGACAAAAACGTGCATAAAAAAAAGTGAAACGTGTTGTGTTTTTAGCGCCATTTTCTACCAGATGGTGGCGATAAACGCATTGAACTCAAAGCCCTATTACCGTATTAGGCTATGTTATACACCCGTTGAGTATTTGTTTGCTGAAATATCAGCAACAAATATGCAGAAAAGCGCACCAAAAGCATGATGCGTGAAATACAGCCAGGCAGCGTGGACTTGGTCCTCACAATTGGACCTGGCCTAGAAGGGAGGTTGCAGCAGTACAGAGACTTCACACGAATGTGTCAAGTGTGCATAGGATTGTATCGGCTGTGTCCCTCTAATGGTGGGTTTACACACACCAATCATTGTATCCAATCTCTGAACCAATCTCTGGTTGCAGTGAAATCATGGACACATAGTTCCATTTTGTGGCTGTGTACAACATGGAGCAATCTGTCCATGATTTCACTGCAACCAGAGATTGGTTCAGAGATTGGATACAATGATTGGTGTGTGTAAACCCACCATAAGGTCTGTAAATAAATTAACTTTGCAAATAAATACTGTTGTGGTGTGAACAAAAGCCTGGGTCACTGCCTCACTTCTTGGCTAACCAAAGCCGTTGCCGCACAAGGGTTAAATAATAAAGCCAGACTGCATGCCTTGGACAATAGTATACCCAGGGTGCAAGCATTTCTTTATAGTATAATACTATAGGACATACATTTCTAAAATTAAATCAGAACCAGTTGTTTAAGGCTGGCTTCACACCACGGCGCAATCCGAACCGTTGCTGTCCGGTGTAAACTAGACAGCCCCGGACCGGATTTTGGCCCCATAGTATCCTATGGAGCCGGATGGCAGCTCTCTGCCATCCGGTTTCCATCTCTCCGGAAGAATCCAGGAGAATTCGGATTTTTCTCTCGGACACAAAAATGCTGCTTGCAATGTTTTTGTGTCCAGGGAGAAAAATCTCCTGAAATTGCCATCTCCCGGATCCTCCCGGATCCGGGCCAATCCGGCACTCCCTAACATGGGAGCCTATTAGCCCTCCGGTTCTGTGTGCTGATCTGGTCCAGGACTGTCAGGTTCATCCCTGACAGCCCCGGATCGGACGCTGCCGTGGTGTGAAGCCAGCCTAAGACATGGGAGTGATAGATCGGGAACAAGGACATTGCAGAAACGATCTTACAAGGTTGGGAACTGTTAAAAAAAAATCCATTCTCTGTGAAAGATGGAGGGAAATGTACCGTATTTTAAACACACACAGCATTGTATGGTTTCAATATTCCACCCTCTCTCAAATTACATCGTGTCCAAATATGGAACGTCTGAACAAATCTCCGGCACAGAGTGTGGGAACTCAGCAGTTAAAACGTACAGGAAGCAGGTTCAATCATGTTGGGGAGTACATCATCTACAAAAGCCTCAAGTTCTGCGCTTCTACCAATTAAGACCTCCAGAAGTACACCCCACAAGAGATAAAATAAAGCTTCCTAGAAGCATCCACACATTTTTTATTGTAGCCCTATGTAGTATATATGGGGATTGGCTTAAACCAAATAACCCATCAATGCTGTCAATAATATCCCAGATGAAGTATTTACTTGGGAATCAAACAACTAAGGCTGCCTTCAGATTTGCAGATGCCTCCGCAGCGTTTTGCGGAGGCATCTGCAAGCATCTGCATGCAGACCGCAGCCCCTATGTTTATAATGGAGCGCACGGCGGTCTGCAGATGCTTGCAAACCGCCGTGCGTACCCATTCACTCCTATATGTGATCTGTGCGCAGGCGGATGCCTGCGTACAGATCACACACTCTCGGCCGCACCAGGGACGCGACATGTTGCGTCCCTGGTGCGGGCAAGAGTGTGTGATTTGTGCGCAGGCATCCGCCTGCGCACAGATCACATATAGGAGTGAATGGGTGCGCACGGCGGTCTGCAAGCATCTGCAGACCGCCGTGCGCTCCATTCTAAACATAGGGGCTGCCGTCTGCATGCAGATGCCTCCGCAAAACGCTGCGGAGGCATCTGCAAATCTGAAGGCAGCCTTAAGGTGGAAAGGAGCAAGGAAAAATCACCTTGTGGGCCGGGTAGCTACATCAGACTGCAGCTGCAGCGTGTCCATTATGCCTCGGTCCTCCGGGTCTCCAGAGGCATCCAGAGTATCGGTGCCAGGCCTCTCCAGGTGATGTGGACCACCATTTTCCTGTGTGTCGGGTGGTGTATGCTAGCAGTTTTGGCAATGTTCTTTAGTAAAGGCCCTTTAGACAGACTCACCAGAGATCAGGACCAGCGAGCGCGCTGGTATCCAAGGTAAACAGCGGATAACTAAGCGCCACGCTCTGATTAGTTACCCGCTGTTTACCTTGGATTCTAGCTCCCAGCGCTTGCTGTGAGGCGCTGGGAGCTCGCTGATCGTTGCTCTCCCGCTGCACGTCCAGTGGGCGGCCAACGACAGATTTATCAACTGGTTCATAAATCTGTGATCAACGACGTATCGTTGATACGTGTCACACACAATTATGTCATTTCGATATCGCCGCAACGACACAAAGACAGTGATGTTGCAACGATATCATTAGCGATATCGTTGTGTGAGACGGGGCCTTAAGATCCGTGACAGGTGTGGGAGTTCTTCTTCCTTCCTTCTACATCTTCAGCGCCAGAACTGAAGTGTTGCTTATTTTTTTAAGGCTGGCTCACAATACGGCTGGGATCCGATCCGTGGCTGTCTACTTGAGGCAGACAGACCCAGAATGGATCAGCACACAGAACTGGAGGGCTAATTTATTTATGGTGATCATTAAAAAACATGAAATGATTGATACTTTTTAATGGGTTAATTGGAGAAAAATAAACAAAAATGAAACATGGCAGCTTTGGTACTGCTTTCTTTCACCACATGTCCTGCAGGTGTCACCCCTATTAACACAACAGCAATCTCTGATCTTAACGTGTTTGCTGAATTTCCTTTAGGTACCGTTACACGCTTCAATGTTGTTTAGATATCACCAACGGTCTCGGTCGTTAGGACATCTTTTTGACATCGTTGGTGAGCTGTCACACGTGTAGACATCGTGGACGACACACCAATGATCTAGCGAGCAGCTATCGTTCGCACAACCCAGCAAACGATACTTGTTCACTGATGTGAATGGACGAAGTCGTGAACGACATCGTTATCGCGGTGTCACACACAACGATGCAGCAGGTTGGCTGATCGTGGATCGTTTGATTTGAGAACATGTTCTCAAATCTGTGATCACCGATTCAACGATTTATCATAATTGAATCTCAGTGTCACATGCAACAAAGTAGTAACGATGTCGCTTGACCGACTCCAAACCCGTGACGTATAAGCGATATCATTAACGATCTCGTACCATGTAACGGTACCTTTTGTGTTGTCTCCCTTATTTGATGCGCTTTCAGAGCAGATTAAACTCCACATTTTTAATACTTTTTAAGGCTATATTCACACAGTGCATTTTTGCTGTGGATTTGGGGGTCAGGTTGTGCCTTGATTTTATGTAAATCTATGCTAAGGCTACCTTCACATTTGCGGACCCCTCCGCAGCGTTCTGTAGAGGTGATCCGCAATGTGACTGCAGCACCGCAAGCCCCTATCTTTATAATGGGCGCGCACGGTGCTGCGCTTGACTGCGCATGACCGTGCGCACCCATTCACTGCCATATGTGATCTGTACGCAGTCGGATGCCCGCGCACAGATCACCCAGTCTCGTCCGCACCACGAACGCGACATGTTGCATTTCTGGTGCGGACGAGACTGTGTGATTTGTGCGCAGGCATCCACCTGCGTACAGATCACATATGGCAGTGAATGGGTGCGCACGGTCATGCGCAGTCAAGTGCAGCACCGTGCGCTCCCATTATAAAGATAGGGGCTTGCGGTGCAGCGGTCACATTGCGGATCCCCTCCGCAGAACGCTGCGGAGGGGTCCGCAGATGTGAAGGTAGCCTAAAGCTTTCCTGTGTTTTTATTTCCCAGCAAAACCTATGTGATTTTGGGATTAGCTGTCCACACACATTGGTTTTATTTCAATGTAAAAAGTGTGAACGCCTAGAATTTGCTTTGTTCTATGGCTAAAATGCAGAAAAAAAAACACGGCAACCAAATCCGTGGTAAAAATACGCACCAAATCAAAGCAAATCTGCAGCAAAAAATGCAGCAAACATCCTGTGAAAAATTCAGAAGTTGGAAACACTTCAGGTTTGCTGCGGGTTTGCAAAAACCAACGTGTCTGGACATAGCCTAATAGTACAGAAACACTTTAATTTTGCGCTTAAAGGGACACTGTCAGGTCATTTTTCAGTATGATACTAATATTACCCTTGAATAGGGCCTGGACAGACCTTTTAAAACACATGTAAAATCATTATTGTTTAATGAAGTGATAACGGCAGCACTCACCGATCTCCAGAGGAATGCATTGTAAGGGGGATGCAGGGGGGAGGATGAGAAACATTTCTCATCCTCCCCCCTGCACCCCCTTACAATCCATCTGCTGTACCTGCTGTAAATATGCTGTCGCATTAATAAAGGATTCCTCTGGAGATTGGTGAGTGCTGCCGTTATCACTTCATTAAGCAATGTCTGGGTCATATGATCGGAAGTGCACCACACGTGTTTGAAGGAGGTCAGCAGTGCAGTGCCAGACAGCAGCTGTGAGAGGCTCCAGCACGGAGCGAAGATCTCCTGATAAGGTACAGGATTGCAGCGGTGCCCGGCCTCTAAATCAAGTAAGTAAAAGCATTATTGTACCTTCTGTACTTTCCATGTTATCATCATTGTCAGACAGTGCAGTGAGCTCCTGGATTAGTCCTCTCCATTATAACTAAACTGGAATAGTCCTGTGCTGTATAAACTGTCATGTAATTATGCACACCCTCTCAGCAGCCCTCTCCTCCCTTTGCTAACAGTGCAGTGCCAGGTTTCACTTACAGGAGGTCTGTTCTGAAGAAGGAGGGAGAGAGCTATTGCTGATATGACTTATCTAGACTCTATCTGATTCTGTAAGCAGGAATCCCTGTTGTGACAGTTTTTGTGTTGTATTTCACCTCTTTCTTGGCTACAGACATGGAGATCAGAGAGGAGAATTCAGCCTCTTCTGCCCCAGTGATCTGTGCAGTGATGTGATGTGAATATGTGATATGCATATTCATCTTATGGGTAGTGGACAGCAGAGAACTAAGTGGATCATTCACTGTGAGTGACAGACGGAATTAATCTCTTTTTTTGAAGTTTACAGAAGATACGAGGGAAACATAAATAAAAGAGATACATCAATAGAGAGAGTTTAGAGTGAGGAATTAGAAAATGTTAGCAGTGTGGTGATGTGGCCCCTGGCCGGGTGCATCACACGGGTTATCGGTGCAGGTCTCTGTTCACATGGGCCGGTTTTCCTGTGTGTGTTTGCTGTGCGAAACCTGTCTGGTGTACAGTGGGTTAACAGCTGAAGGGTTTTCATGAGCTGAGTAAAACAGCTGAGTGTAAGTGCTGAAGATCGGTGAGATTCATGAGCGTCCGGCAGCTGGATCCGATTTTCTGTTGGATCCTGTGCGATCCGGCACCCATAGCCTCCCATTTTAGGGGGCGCCGGATCGCACCGCATCCGGGAGGATCCAGCAGGATCCAATTTTGTCATTTTTGCCCCAGACACATGAATCTTGCAAGCTCCGATTTTATGTCTGGGACAAAAATCGAATGCAGCCTGATGCTGCCGGACAGGGACAAAACCGGATGGCAAATCACTGCCATATGGCTTCATCCGGCACCATAGGCATACATTAGAACAAAATCGGGTACGGGGCTGTCAGGTTCACATTGGACAGCCCCGGACCTGAAAAAATCGTGGTGTGAAGCCGGCCTAAGACACAAGAGAAGCTCCACAGCAAATAGAGCTCGCTGATAGATAGGAACTCAAAGGTAATTACTGAAAAGGAAGACCCCTCCTGAATCTGCAGAGAAAGGTGCGATGTCACTTCCTCCCCCATAGGACTTCACAGAATGCTGCTAGACACACAGGAGCCAGTAAAAGAAGTATTAATATTTCACTACACTTAGGCGGCCGTCACACGCTTCAATGTTTTGAGCGATATTGTTAGCGATCACGTGCACGCGCGATCGCTAACAATATCGTTCACATCGCTGGTGAGCTGTCACACAGACAGACTCACCAGCGATGTGGAGCAGCGAAATCGCTGGTAACTAGGGTACACATCGGGTTACTAGGCGCCGCGCGGCGCTTAGTAACCCGACGTTTACCATAGATACCATCTCCCAGCATAGGCTCTGCCGCTGGGAGATCGTTCATCGTGGTGTCACACACCACTATGATGCAGATTGAACAAGCGTTTATCGCTTGATATGAGCTCCGGCTCACATATCTGCGATGTCACGATCAAGCGATTTTACATTGTAAAATCGCTTGATCGCACGCAGCGACGCACAAACGATATCGCTTAAGAGATCAAAACGCAGATCGCTTAAGCGATATCGTTCAAGAAATTGATGCGTGTGACGGCTGCCATAACTCCCATAAATATCACACCTGGAGACATAAAGGATTGTAATGCATTTTTCTACTTAACTGAGCGACATTCCTAACTACCTCAAAATGAATATTGGCCAGTGGGACGACCACAGACAAGTCGTGTGTCCTAACCAAAAATATGAGAGCAATATCTTCCACCTACGACGCTCCCAGGCACAAACGAGAAGCTGGTGGCGGCTATTGGTGCTTGTGTTATTCAGGACCTCTATCAGTGACGGAGGGGGCTAAAGAGCTGCGAGATTCGGTGGCAAATTTGTCACAGCCTCTTTCGTCACCCTTGACTCTGCCTTATCAATCAATCTGCAAAAGCTCTTACCTCCTGCTGCCTCCAACTCAAAACTATTTCCAGAATCCTTCCTTTCCTTATCCCTGAAAGTCGGAAAACGTTAGTGCATGCCCTCATCATTTCCCGCCTCGACTTGTACATAATCCTCCTCTGTTGCCTCCATGCTATCAGTCTCGCACCTCTTCAATCTGTCATTAACTATTCTTCCCAACTAATGCACCTCTCTCCTCACTACTCCCTCATTTTTCCCTTCTGGAAATCCCTTCATTGTCCCGCAGTTCTTCAAAGTATTCAGTTTAAACTACTAACCCCGACCTACAAAGTCATCCATAATCTGTCTCCTTCATATATCGTCGATATAACCTCCAGATATAATCCCACCTGTAACCTCTGGTCCTATTAAAACCTCGTTCTCTCCTCACCCAATCACCTTCAAGACTTCTCCCAATTATCCCCCATCCTCCGGAATTTTGATCCCCAACACATCAGATTATCCCCCCCCCCACTTTTGACTTTCAGACTTAGGCCGGCTTCACACCACGGTTTTTGACTGTCAGGTTCTGTCCGGTGTTTTGCAGGATGCACCGGACAGAACCCAGCCACGGACGAGCAGAACCGCTTTTGCCGGCTTCATTGCTGACGCTGTCCAGTGCTGAAATTTCAGCACCGTGGCTGCAGGGGAGCTGGCCGTGGTGCTGAAATTTCAGCTATGGAGCTCTCCAGGTGGTGAAATTCAGCCCCGGCTGCTTTTAACAGCCGCCGCTCTTTCAACACCCAGCGTCCGGGACCAGATCGCTTTTTTGCCGGATCTAGCACGATCCGGCGCCCGTAGACTCCCATGCTATGGGCGCCGGATTCGGGAGGATCTGGGTTTTGTCCGATTTTTGCATCAGAAGCAAAAGATCATGCAGACTCCGGTTTTGTGTCCGATGCAAAAATCGGGCAAAACCAGATCCTCCCGGAAAACCAGCAAACAGAACACCAAATGGGATAATCCGGTGCCATTTGGATGCATGGGGGGCAAAACCGGATTCGGGTCTGTCCGGTTCACACCGGACAGACCCAGACAAGAAGAACCGTGGTGTCAAGCCAGCCTTAACTGGAAAATCTCTTTTCTAGAAATCTTACAGCCTGGATTGATCCCGCTGCGACTTCATCACCACCAAGGCTGCCACAACCCCCACCGTCTCCTTCCACATTATATACCGGTAGTATATAAGCTTGAAGGACAGGGCCATCTCCCTCGGTTCCAGTTTGTCATTCTTACCTTGCTCACTGATATTTTGTATGTATCCTCTTTCTTATGTATAGAACCACACAATCAATGATACTCTAAAACGTAAATAAGGAACAACAACCGAATAAAAGTGATAGAAGTACACGCAAGGCTCCACCACGTACACGTTGAACAGACACAGCTCCGCTCTATACACATATTAAACACACGGCTCCACTTCGTTCATGTTGTACACTCGCAGCTCCGCACCGTACTACTCGCACACACACAGCTTCTCTCCGTATATGTCGCGCACATGCGGCTCAGCTCCGTATATACAGGGCTCTGCTTCGAACGTGTCTTATACACAACGTACACATACAGCTCCACTCTGTACACATCATACACACAGGGCTCCGCTCCGTACACATCATACACACAGGGCTCCGCTCTGTACACATCATACACACAGGGCTCTGTACACATCATATACACAGGGCTCCGCTCCGTACACATCATACACACAGGGCTCTGCTCCATATACATCATACACACAGGGCTCCGCTCCGTACACATCATACACACAGGGCTCCGCTCTGTACACATCATACACACAGGGCTCCGCTCCGTACACATCATACACACAGGGCTCCGCTCTGTACACATCATACACACAGGGCTCCGCTCTGTACACATCATACACACAGGGCTCCGCTCCGTACACATCATACACACAGGGCTCCGCTCCGTACACATCATACACACAGGGCTCCGCTCTGTACACATCATACACACAGGGCTCCACTCCGTACACCTCATACACACAGGACTCTGCTCCGTACACATCATACACACAGGGCTCCGCTCCGTACACATCATACACACAGGGCTCCGCTCCGTACACATCATGCACACAGGGCTCCGCTCCGTACACATCATACACACAGGGCTCCACTCCGTACACCTCATACACACAGGGCTCCGCTCTGTACACATCATACACACAGGGCTCTGCTCTGCACACATCATACACACAGGGCTCCGCTCCGTACACATCACACACACAGGGCTCCGCTCTGTACACATCATACACACAGGGCTCTGCTCTGTACACATCATACACACAGGGCTCCGCTCTGTACACATCATACACACAGGGCTCCGCTCCGTACACATCATACACACAGGGCTCTGCTCTGTACACATCATACACACAGGGCTCTGCTCTGTACACATCATACACACAGGGCTCTGCTCCGTACACATCATACACACAGGGCTCCGTACACATCATACACACAGGGCTCCACTCTGTACACATCATACACACAGGGCTCCGCTCCATACACATCATACACACAGGGCTCCGCTCTGTACACATCATACACACAGGGCTCCACTCTGTACACATCATACACACAGGGCTCCGCACACATCATACACACAGGGCTCCGCTCTGTACACATCATACACACAGGGCTCCGCTCCGTACACATCATACACACAGGGCTCCGCTCCGTACACATCATACACACAGGGCTCCGCTCTGTACACATCATACACACAGGGCTCCGCTCCGTACACATCATACACACAGGGCTCCGCTCTGTACACATCATACACACAGGGCTCCGCTCTGTACACATCATACACACAGGGCTCCGCTCCGTACACTCATACATCAGGCTCATTCACATCATAACCAGGGCTCCGCTCGTACACACATAACACAGGTCATCCATACACTCATAACACAGGGCTCCGCTCTGTACACATCATACACACAGGGCTCCTCCGTACACATCATACACACAGGGCTCGCTCTGTACACATCTACACACAGGGCTCGCTCCGTACACATCATACACACAGGGCTCCTGCTCTGTACACATCATACACCAGGTCTGTACACATCATAACACAGGGCTCCGCTCTGTACACATCATACACACAGGGCTCCGCTCTGTACACATCATACACACAGGGCTCTGTCGTACACATCATACACACAGGGCTCCGCTCTGTACACATCATACACACAGGGCTCCGCTCGTACACATCATACACACAGGGCTCCGCTCCGTACACATCATACACACAGGGCTCCGCTCCGTACACATCATACACACAGGGCTCCGCTCCGTACACATCATACACACAGGGCTCCGCTCCGTACACATCATACACACAGGGCTCCGCTCCGTACACATCATACACACAGGGCTCCGCTCTGTACACATCATACACACAGGGCTCCGCTCGTACACATCATACACACAGGGCTCCGCTCTGTACACATCATACACACAGGGCTCCGCTCTGTACACATCTACACACAGGGCTCCGCTCCCTATACACTCATCACACAGGGCTCCACTCTGTACACATCATACACACAGGGCTCCACTCCGTACACATCATACACACAGGGCTCCGCTCTGTACACATCATACACACAGGGCTCCGCTCCTGTACACATCATACACACAGGGCTCGTACACATCATACACACAGGGCTCTGTACACATCATACACACAGGGCTCCGCTCCGTACACATCATACACACAGGGCTCCGCTCTGTACACATCATACACACAGGGCTCCGCTCGTACACATCATACACACAGGGCCCTCTGTACACATCATACACACAGGGCTCCGCTCTGTACACATCATACACACAGGGCTCCGCTCTGTACACATCATACACACAGGGCTCCGCTCTGTACACATCATACACACAGGGCTCCGCTCGTACACATCATACACACAGGGCTCCGCTCTTTCACAATCATACACACAGGGCTCCGCTCGTACAACAACATCTCATACACTCACACAGGGCTCCGCTCTGTACACATCATACACACAGGGCCTCCCGCTCGCTGTACACATCATACACACAGGGCTCCGCTCTGTACACATCATACACACAGGGCTCCGCTCCGTACACATCATACACACAGGGCTCCGCTCTCTATACACACATCTACACACCACAGGGCTCCGCTCCGTACACATCATACACACAGGGCTCCGCTCTGTACACATCATACACACAGGGCTCGTACTACACATCATACACACAGGGCTCCGCTCTCGTACACATCATACACACAGGGCTCCGCTCTGTACACATCATACACACAGGGCTCCGCTCCGTACACATCATACACACAGGGCTCCGCTCTGTACACATCATACACACAGGGCTCGTGTACACATCATACACACAGGGCTCCGCTCCGTACACATCATACACACAGGGCTCCGCTCTGTACAACATCATACACACAGGGCTCCCGTCCGTACAGTCTTACCATCATACACACAGGGCTCCGCTCTGTACACATCATACACACAGGGCTCGCTGCTCTGTACACATCATACACACAGGGCTCCGCTCCGTACACATCATACACACAGGGCTCCGCTCCGTACACATCATACACACAGGGCTCCGCTCTGTACACATCATACACACAGGGCTCCGCTCTGTACACATCATACACACAGGGCTCCGCTCCGTACACATCATACACACAGGGCTCCGCTCTGTACACATCATACACACAGGGCTCCGCTCCGTACACATCATACACACAGGGCTCCGCTCTGTACACATCATACACACAGGGCTCCGCTCTGTACACATCATACACACAGGGCTCCACTCTGTACACATCATACACACAGGGCTCCGCTCTGTACACATCATACACACAGGGCTCCGCTCTGTACACATCATACACACAGGGCTCCGCTCTGTACACATCATACGCACAGGGCTCCGCTCTGTACACATCATACACACAGGGCTCCGCTCCGTACACATCATACACACAGGGCTCCGCTCTGTACACATCATACACACAGGGCTCCGCTCTGTACACATCATACACACAGGGCTCCGCTCTGTACACATCATACACACAGGGCTCCGCTACATCCACACTGTAAATCCCTCCTGACCCCACACATAACCTTCACCTCATCCATCACCATGACAACCAGCACAGCCGACGCCTGAATACGCTGAGGAACAGATCATGTGACCCCTGACTCCTCCCCTCCATGTGACATCATCACAGGTCCTGTCAGCACAGAGCAGCCTTATATGTAGTGTGCGGCTCTGCAGGTGGAGCTCTATGTTGTCTTTATTTCATTATGTTTTATCTTCTGATTTGTTTCCCTTTATTATCTCCAGTTATTGTATTCTTCCATGGGATCTTTATGATGTTACATCGTCATCTTCTCCCCATTCAGGTCCCTACAATATCGGATCCTCTCAGTGGAGATCTTCTATACAAGACAATTCTCCTGATTGACCCATCAAGGATGGATAAGGACAAGATGGCGGAGAGGATCTTACACCTCACCCTAGAGATCCTCTTCCTTGTTACTGGAGAGGTGAGAGATTGTGATGACAATGTCACATGACATCATTCTTATCTATGGACAGAATAACAGATGACAGAACTGGAGAGGTGAGGACTCTGGAAATGTCTGGAGACTGGAGATTTATTAATGTGGCTCTCCATAACCAGGATTACACAGTAGTGAAGAAGAGCTCTAGTGATCTGTGCTGTCAGGACCCTGTGTCTGAGGGAAGAGCCCTGAGCCCAATCACGGGGCCTCCACCTCACCCCCTGATACATGAGGACATCAATGACCAGAAGATCCTAGAACTCACCTACAAGATGATTGAGCTGCTGACTGGAGAGGTGACACTGCTGGGAATGCTGCTGCTGGGACATTATACAGTAACGCTATGAAGGGATCGGGGGATGACAATGGTATCATTGTATGTGTCAGGTTCCTATAAGGTGTCAGGATGTCGCCGTCTATTTCTCCATGGAGGAGTGGGAGTATTTAGAAGAACACAAAGATCTGTACAAGGACATAGTCATGATGGAGGATCCCCAGCCCCTCACATCACCAGGTAATAGACAGGACTAAATACACACGGCCTATAATGATCTGTATGTAAAGAATGAATTCAGTCCCTGTATGTGTCTCCTCCAGGTCTATCCAGTGAGAGGACAACACCAGAGAGATGTCCCCGTCCTTTTCTTCCACAGGACTGTAAACAAGAAGATCCCGATGTTCCTCAGGATGATCAGGTAGATGGAGAGAAGGTGTGATGAGATCTCCCTATGATGTGTAGACGGCTGTGAAGGTCTCGTGTTCAGTCTTGTCTTATACACCAGTATTATACACTGAATGGGGAATTTATTAGATAAACTGTCCCAAATGGATATTTGACCAGTGAGTCCTGAGTGTAGAATAAAATCCACTGATGAGTTTTCTGAGGATCACTTGCAGTGTGAATCTATATTATAATAGAAAAATAAACTGATCTGATCGACTTTGAACATTTAGTACATACAATGGTGTTGAGGATATTGTGGTAGAGATAAAACAACCTGTGATAGCGGATACTGTGAATATCGGCTCATCAGAGAAAGGTGTGAGAGGAGATCATCGACAATAGAACAGGCGGTGCACAGTCATGTACTGGAGCTGAATACAACGCTGGTGCTATAGCTATAGTGTTTGCACAAACAACTTTTCGCCTCAGGAGCTTACCTAGGGCTTATTTCAATGGTTGGAGAGTCATAAATTGCTACCAGAAATATGAAGGTTTTTTTTTGCTTTCCTGGGCGCCTAAATCTTCAGATTTGAATCCTTTACATCATCTCCAGGATGAGGTAGAATGCATTTTACAGAGCCTGTCAGAACTTCCATTTAATTTGTGGCAATTGTAAAACATTGTCCTGTCCTCAATATTCCTGCAGAACGATATACATAGATTGGAACTGATGACATATAGAATTGCTATAGTTCTGAAGACCGAAGGTGAATGTATGCTTTACTAAATGGGTGCCTCGACTACAGTGACTATTCAGTGTATGTTTTATACTTGGCAGAGATGACAGAATAAAGCTGTTCGTCGACATTAGGAAGGGGTCAGACTGTTGTATAACACAAACGACGATCACAGGCTCCCCTGACCTAAGTATGACAGCTGCACAATAATTCATGAAACTGCTACACTCGGGACAGGGGAGCCACCGGCCACTCTGTGCATTACAATGCGATTGTCAACCATGATATACATCAGTCTGACTCCAGCCTTAGATGTTGTCTGGTTCTTCTCACAATGTTCTGGTTATAGAGACTGCTGGTTAGAATTAGGATCTAATGGTACCGTCACACGCGTCAATGTCGTCAGCGATCTGATCGCTGACGACATTGACGTCTGATCGCTGGTGAGCTGTCACACAGGGAGACTCGCCAGCGCTCAGTACCAGCGGGCACGCTGGTATCCACGTAAACAAGCGGGTAACTTAGTGCCGCGCAACGCTTAGTTACCCGCTGTTTACCATGGATACCAGCTCCCAGCGCTTGCTGTGCGGTGCTGGGAGCTGGCTGATCGCGTGTCTCCCGGTGTCACACGCAGCGATGCTGCGTGTCCACCGGGCAACCATCCCCAGGTTTTAGAGCAGGCTCTAAAACCTGGCGATCATCAACCAGCGATTTATCGCTGGTTAATGCGCCCTGTCACACGCAGCAATATCACTGCAACGTCATGACAGGTTGGATTATACAGGAGACCTGCAGATATGTGATATGTACTGATGTCAGGTTTGATCGTCAAGTTCATGTATGATATTTTCTATACATCTGAAAAATTTAAGGCAACCTTTCATCTGTGACTTTTACAATCTTTGTTTCAGGGTGAAGATCTGCCGCATATTAATACTACAGAGACATATGTGAGGGGTGATGAGCGGTGTAAAGAGGAGATTACTACAGATAACAGCACAGGTGAGTAGTGACCACTGAATGCAGAGAAGTCAGACTCTACTCAATCACTGGTTGTAGAATTATAGACCTGATTCATTGAGACTGGTGTTGTGGATGTCAGTCAATAAATAGGCCAGTGGAGTAAAAAGTGCCTAATCCATTAAAGGTTTACGTCAGGGACTGGAGAACATTTCTGGAGTGAGTTATACTACTTAAACAAAGCATCATCAGGGGGCAAAGTCTGCAGTAACTGCTGGATCCTCTGCCCACTCCATGAAATCAAGCGTCATTAGTGAAACTCGTTTCAGGAACTGGTCTGGTCCTTGTGCAACTTGCACAGTGACAGCACACTTTGTGTTGCTGGGTCAGATTAGTCTAGCCGGTCACACAGCAGTACACAAAAGTTCCATCCTGTCGTTGCACCCAACGGCTTTCATAAACCTGCAGCACCCCTGAAGTGATGTTTCTGCACACACACAGTGCACTGATGACTCTTCATTATAAGGATGGAGGATTTTCAATAAAAGGACTTTCCAGTCAGCAGAGTCCTCAGCTTTGTTTTGGAGCGCTCAGCACGAGACCGTGCAAATTGAATTCACAAATCTTCATTATAAGGGACAGAGGCTGCTGCAATGCCTGCAACCTCTGACCCCTGATGACACTTTGTTGAGTATCCCAGCTTGCATTGAGATCCTCAAACCAAGCGTTATCAGAAAGTAGAGACAAGAAGCAATAGTAGTTAGGGAAGGGTAGGGAATTCTTATTGCAGCTTATTTGAAATTGGTTTAGATTGGGGCAATAAACAAATAGGGATTTAAATCCCTTTCTACAGCCTTCAGACCACCCTTTTAATGTGTGGCCCGAGAATACTCTTCTTTTCTGATGTGGCCCAGAAAAGCTTAGACACCACTGCTCTAGAATCAGACTAGCTTTCTGAATGCTCTAGAATCAGACTAGCTTTCTGAATGCTCTAGAATCAGACTAGCTTTCTGAATGTTCACGGCTGCTTTCACACTGGCATATTTTCAAATCCGTGTCCATCTGTTTTGGAACGAATGTCCACAGATTTGACCTCCCGTGTTACCTTATGGGCATGGATTGGTCCTAAAGTGGCCATCCGTGAGTCTCCATTTTGTCACAGATCCGTTGGTGTCCGCAATTTTCATGTACCCAGAAATGGAAACTACTGTTTCTCTAGTCACCTTCCACGACAGCATAGGAGGTAGCCTCGCCACGCCCTAATGGGGACAGAAACACAAGAGAGGTTAAAAGGCCCCTCCCACCTCCCATTAGCCAGTGTCTTTCCTGTCCCCATGGGGCATGGAGAGGTTTTTTCTGTCTCCTATGCTGTGGGGCCGGCGACTGCAGCATACCTGGATAGCCGGGCAGTGTTGGTCGGTGCTGCGGCTCCCCTCCTCCTACTGCTCCTGCTGCGGGCTTTGGGCGGCAGGACCGTCCTCCACTCCTCCGGATCCTCTGCGGAGGTGATGCGGGGTGGGGGAGCCCCGCTGGCGGCCTCTCGGTGTTCCCTGGGCCCGCCGGCTTCCCCCCTGCGCGCGCACTGTCGCGCCGGCCGGATGTGACATCAGCGGGCGTCACTTCCGGTTCCCGTGCTCCCGATGACGGCGCTTCCGGTTCCGGCGGTCGGAGCCGGAATGACAGCGTGCAGAGCACGCCCGGCGGTACTGCAGCCTGCTCCGGACCCTGCAGGGGGGATGGGGGCAGGCTTAAGTAATTTAAGCTGCCCTGAAGTCAGCAGTCAGGTGAGCACCTCTATTTTTCAGGATGGCTGATCCAGCTGCTGAGACCAGCTCTACCCCAGCCACAGTGAGTCTGTGCCGAGGGGGGGTCCGTGTGCCTGTATACAGGCAGATGCTTATGGCACCCTCTCTGTGTTTTACAGGGAGAGAAGCCAGCAGTTAAAAAGCCCGGTGGGAAGCATTGCCCGGTCTGCAATAAGAAGTTTTCTTCCCCCTGGGATAAGAAACTCTGCCAGGAGTGTACAGATCATGTGGTTTGGGCTGAACACCCCTCCCTAGTGGAGGAATTGCGCTCCATGGTGAAGCATGAGATTCGGGCCTCTTTGGCTTCCCTGCCTACGGGTGCTCCCACCCCAGTCCCGGCTCCTCCGTCTCCCAAAAAGAGGAAACGGCAGCAGGACCCATCTGACTCCGAGGGCCAGTTAGACTCGGGCTCGGATAATTGGGATGATGGTTCTTCCTCCAGGCCACCTGACTCTAGCAGATTCCTGTTCTCCTCAGAAAATTTGGCTGAGCTCATTAGTGCAGTCCGTAGCACTATGGGTTTGGAGGAGGAGCCGGTCCTCCACTCTGTCCAGGATTCTATGTTTTCTGGCCTTCGTCCTGTCAAGCCGGTGGGATTTCCTGTCCATCCTAACATTCAGGATCTCATTGCTCAGGAGTGGGAATTTCCTGAGAAGAGGGTTAAGGGCGGTTTGAGGAATCGGTTTCCCCTGGAGGACACCCCATTTTCTTGGGATGTCCCCAAGGTGGATGTCCAGGTCACTCGGGTGGCTAAAAAGACTGCCCTCCCTTTCGAGGATACGTCCCAGCTGAAGGATCAGATGGACAGGAAAATTGAGGAGCTGATGAAACACTCGTGGGAAGCGTCATCATCTGCCTTACAGGCAAATATCGCTTCCACCTGCGTTTCCCGTTCAATCCTCAGGTGGCTAGATCAGCTTGAGTGCCATATCTCCCAGGGTACCTCCCGGGAGGAGCTCCTAGAATCCTTGCCATTATTAAAAAAGGCTTCTGGATTCTTGGCTGACGCCTCGGCGGAATCGGTACGCATGGCTGCCCGTACATCCGTACTCTCCAATTCGGCTCGGCGGGCTCTATGGTTAAAGATGTGGGCGGGGGATTCCACATCTAAAATGCGCCTTTGCTCCATTCCCTTTAAGGGGGATTTGGTTTTTGGGCCCGCCCTGGATGACATCCTGGAGAAGGCCTCCGATAAGAAGGCGCTTCCCGAACCCCGCGTGGGGGAAAAAGTCATTTTTTCGTCCCCAGGTGCCTCAGGCCTCCCAGCCCAGAGGTAAGGGGAAGGGGGGTCGTTGGGCCTACACGAAAGGTCGAGGGAGGAACATCTTCGTTCCTCCCCAACAGCGTCCTCCACAGGACAAACAGTGACTCGGTGCAGGTAGGGGGACGGCTCTCTGCCTTTCTCCCCCGCTGGCGAGACATTACCAACTGCCAGTGGGTGCTAAACATCTTATCGGAAGGTCTCTTGATAGAGTTTGTGTCTCCTCCCCCTCCGGTCCTTCGAGTCACTACCCTGCCCTCGCGGGGATCTCAGGATCTCCTGTTTTCCAACCTGCTGGAACTCCTGGCTTCCAATGTCATCTCCAGGGTTCCGGAGTCGGAATGCGGCAGCGGACATTACTCCCGGCTCTTCATGGTGAAGAAGCCATCAGGGGCTGCCCGGATTATAATCAATCTGAGGCAGCTCAACCATTATGTCCGCTACCGCAGATTCAAAATGGAATCAATCAGGTCAGTGATCCCCTTGATAGGGCCCCACTTCCAGATGGCCACCATAGATCTGAAGGATGCGTATTTCCATGTGCCGATTCATCCTCGGCACAGGAAATACCTGCGGTTTGCGGTGTCTTACCGGGGGGATATACACCACTTCCAGTTCGACGTTTTGCCTTTCGGCATCTCCTCTGCTCCTCGGATTTTTACAAAAATCATGGGGGAGGTAGTGGCCTTCCTAAGGTTACAAGACGTCTGTCTGATACCATACTTGGACGACCTTCTTCTGGTCGCGCCTTCAGAGGAGGTCCTCAAGGCGGACGTGGACAGGGTGTTGGGCATACTTCGGTCATTGGGGTGGCTCCCCAATCTGTCGAAGTCTCAGCTTTGCCCCTCCTCAGTCAGGAGATTCCTGGGGGTGCTTCTGGACTCGGACAGACAGGTGTCTCTTTTGCTAGAAGATCACAAAACTTCCCTTATGTCGAGAATCTCTTCCCTGAGGGCTCAACGGTCCCCCATGCTCCGGGAGTCCATGTCGGTCCTGGGGTCTATGACGGTGTGCATCCCGTCAGTCATGTGGGCCCAGGCGCATTCCAGGTGCCTTCAGGACCACATTCTGATGCATTGGAATCGTCTCCCCTCCTCTCTCAACAAGAAGGTTGGCTTGTCGGGGAGGGTGGTATCCTCCCTCAGATGGTGGTTGTCCCCGGTGAATCTGGCCAGGGGAGTCTCTTGGTCTCGGACTCCTCTGGTTACTGTGACGACGGATGCCAGCCAACGGGGCTGGGGGGCGGTGGTATCGGGGTCCCCGTTTCAGGGTATCTTGGGTCCTCTGATAAGCCCTCGATCCTCCAACTTCCGCGAACTCCAAGCAGTGGAGGAAGCTCTTCTGGCTGCGCAGGATCTGGTCCGGGGGTCACATGTGTTGGTGTATTCAGAAAATGTGACCACGGTGGCCCATATTCGTCATCAGGGCAGCACCAGGTTTCGCGACCTGAAAGTCATCTCCAGCCGCATCTTCCTCTGGGCCGAGAGGTCTCTACTGTCTCTCTCGGCAGTCCATCTCAAGGGAGACTTGAACTCTCAGGCGGATTATTTAAGCCGCAAGGATCTCCATCCAGGGGAGTGGAGCCTCGACCAAGCGGTTTTTTGCAGCCTGGTGGGGCGCTGGGGAGTCCCGGAGGTGGATTTGTTCGCCTCGGGCCTCAATTGCAAAGTAGGAACATTCTACTCCCTCAATCCCAAGGACGGGGCAATCGGGGTGGATGCCTTCTCCCACGCTTGGCCGTTTCATCTAGCCTACGCGTTTCCTCCGCTCCCTCTACTAGCCCGGGTAATGAGGAAGATCAGGGACGAGAAGGTTCCTACTATCCTAATTGCCCCCTTCTGGCCAAAGAGGAGCTGGTTCAATCTGGTCAGGTCTCTCAGGGTGGACGGTCCTGTGCATCTGGGGGAGGACCCAAGCCTCCTCTCACAGGGTCCGTTCTTCCATCCGGCTCCGCAGCGTCTCAGTTTGGCTGCTTGGCTTCTGAGGCCCGAGTGCTGAAAGCCCAGGGCCTTTCCGATAAGGTTATCGCGACCTTACAAGATTGCCGTAAGCCAGTCACTAATTCCATATATAATAAGATTTGGAAGAAGTTCTCCTCCTGGTGTGGGGCCCGGGTGCCGGATCCTTTTGCTCCTAATGTTTCTCAGATCTTGGACTTCTTGCAGCAAGGTTTGGATCTGGGACTTAGGCCTAGCACCCTTAAGGTCCAGGTTGCAGCCCTGAGTTCGGTGTTTGACGTGAGACTGGCCGATCATCGTTGGGTCAAACGATTCATGGTGGCGGCTTCCAGACGGTGTCCCTGTCGGAGGAGTGTCTCCCCCTCGTGGGATCTGAATATTGTGCTTACGGGCCTGACTCATTCTCCTTATGAGCCCCTGTCGGATTGCTCCATGAGGTCCTTGTCTCACAAGCTCGCTTTCCTGGTGGCTATTACTTCAGCGAGGAGAATTGGTGAACTTCAGGCCTTGTCCATACGTGAGCCCTATCTGACGGTGCGGGATGACATCATTGTTTTTCAGTTGGATCCGTCCTTTCTGCCGAAAGTGGTGTCGGAGTTCCATCGATCTCAGTCAATCGTTCTACCATCCTTCTGTCAACATCCTAGATCGGCGAAGGAGGTGGAGTTTCACTCCCTGGATGTCCGTCGCCTGGTGTTACGCCAGGGAGCCGTGACCTCCAGGTAGTGTATCGACCAGAATTTATTCATTCAGCATTTTGGTCGCCACAAGGGCCGGAAGGTGGCTAAAGGCACTATCGCCAATTGGATAAAGAGAGCAATCACGGATGCCTATCTCGGGCAAGGCCTCTCGGCTCCTACTGGTTTTACGGCCCATTCTACCCGGGCCACTTCGGTTTCCTGGGCTGAGCGTGCTGGGGCTTCTCCGGAGCAGCTCTGCAAGGCGGCTACGTGGTCTTCGCTACATACCTTCACCAAGCACTATCGTTTGGATGTGATGGCTGGCAGGGACTTGGCCTTTGGGCGGAAGGTCCTGCAAGCTGTTGTCCCTCCCTAGGTAAGGATTCGTGGGCATTCCTCCTATGCTGTCGTGGAAGGTGACTAGAGAAAATAGAATTATTCTTACCGTTAATTCGGTTTCTAGGAAACCTTCCACGACAGCACTTATTTCCCTCCCTAATTTCCTGGTTTATGGATTTTATGCTTGTTTCTTATGCGTTCTGGGTTCGTTGTAAGACACTGGCTAATGGGAGGTGGGAGGGGCCTTTTAACCTCTCTTGTGTTCCTGTCCCCATTAGGGCGTGGCGAGGCTACCTCCTATGCTGTCGTGGAAGGTTTCCTAGAAACCGAATTAACGGTAAGAATAATTCTATTTTCTGGGCTTCCTCGAAAGTCACAGATACCAACAGACATACGCGAATCCGTATCTGTCCGTACCAAATTAATATGGAGCTCTATGGAGGACAGATCTGTACAGATCCATGAAGAAACCGGATCCTTGAAACAGATCTGTTTTGCTGTACTGAGCATGCTCAGAAGCAGGGTGCAGCTCCTCCCACCCATTAAAAAAAAAACGTTCTATGGACATCAGTTGACATCCTTTTTCACAAATCCGTCCATGACTACATATGAATTTCATGTAAACAGACGGATTTGAAAATAGCCAGTGTGAAAGCAGCCTAAGCAGTTAGTACCTTTTGCTTATCTGTATCGTTACACTGTACTTACATGTTTCTATAAGTGTTGTATATTTTACATTAACACTTTCTCCAGTTGTTTGTTATTCTGCAGTTGTTATATGGAAAGTGAATGTGGTGGACAGCTAAGGGCCGCTTCACACTGCGGCGTGATCCGGTCCGGGTCTGTCTGGGAGGACCCTGACAGCCGCGGACCGGATCAGCACACAGGACTGGGGGGCTATTACGCCCTCTGGTCCTGTGTGCAGCGCACGCCGCTGACAGGTCAGGACCGCGGCGCTCGCGGTCCTGACTTAGCAGCAGCGGGAACTGCATGCGCTGCACACAGGACCGGAGGGCATAATAGCCCCCCAGTCCTGTGTGCTGATCCGGTCCGCGGCTGTCAGGGTCCTCCCAGACAGACCCGAACCGGATCACGCCGCAGTGTGAAGCGGCCCTTAGAGGATTCTTTGTACGCTGAACTTTGAGTCTCTACTGAATACTTCACTAAATATAAATAAATATTTAATATTTCACAAAAGATCAGAGACTTTCACACTGAAACATGGACAAATGACATAGTTGTCTTAAATAGCAAAATTAAAAGTGGCCTGGTGGCCTACTCTAATATTTACTGCACTCATCAGTTCATAATTGAATTTTATTACAATATGTACAGAAATGTTATAAAATATACAAGTATTATAATTATTTGATTTCAAGGCTGAGATATTGAAAAATATAATTTGGTATTATTCCTGGCAGATGACTGTACCAGCAGATTGGAGGCACAACTGATGTATTCAGATTTTACAGCACATGATCATAGTATCATAATGGGAGCTTATGAAGAATGTGACAGCACCACAGATATTTCTCCAACCCTCCACAGTAAACATTTATCATCTGATCCTTTTCAACAGCTCTTTTCTTTGGAGTCATCACGAACTGTTAAGCAAAACAAAAATATCACAAGTAATAGTGAACATCACACAAGAAAAAGGCCATATTCATGTTCAAAATGTGGGAAATCTTTTACACGAAAATCACATGTTGTTACACATGAGAAAATTCACACAGGAGAGAAAGCATTTTCATGTTCAGAATGTGGAAAATGTTTTATAGAAAAATCAAATCTTGTTAAACATCAGAAAATTCACACTGGTGAGAAGCCATTTTCATGTTCAGAATGTAGAAAATGTTTTACATTAAAAGATCATCTTAATAAACATCAGAGAACACACACAGCGGATAAGCCATTTACATGTTCAGAATGTGGAAAATGTTTTAAAGAAAAATCAAATCTTGTAAAACATCTGAGAATTCACACCGGGGAGAAGCCATATTCATGTTCAGAGTGTGGGAAATGTTTTGTAGCAAAAAATCTGCTTGTTAAACATCAGAGAATACATACAGGGAAATCCCTTTTTCATGTCAAGAATGTGGCAAATGTTTTAAAGAGAAAACTCATCTTGTTATCCATCAAAGAACTCATACCAGTGAGAAGCCATATTCATGCTCAGAATGTGGGAAATGTTTTACAGTCAAAGACCATCTTGTTACACATCAGAGAACTCACACAGCAGAGAAGCCATTTATATGTTCAGAATGTGGGAAATGTTTTAGAATCAAATCAAATCTTATTGCACATCAAAGAACTCACACAAGGGAGAAACCATTTATATGTTCAGAATGTGGGCTATGTTTTTCATTGAAATCAAGCCTTAGTAAACATCAGAAAATGCACACAGGTGACAAGCCATATTTATGTTCACAATGTGGGAAATGTTTTACAGTCAAACAGTTTCTTGTTACACATCAGAGAACTCACACAGGGGAGAAGCCATTTATATGTTCAGAATGTGGGAAATGTTTTACAATCAAATCGAATCTTCTTGGACATCAGAGAAGTCACACAGGGGAGAAACCATTTATATGTTCAGAATGTGGACAATGTTTTTCATTGAAATCAAATCTTATTAAACATAAGAAAATTCACACAGGTGACAAGCCATATTCATGTTCAGAATGTGGGAAAAGTTTTACAAACAAATCAAATCTTTTTGCACATCAGATAATTCACACAGGGGCGAAGTAATATTCATGTTCAAAATGTGAAAAATGTTATGCACACAAATCAAATCTTGTTAAACATGAGAGAAGTCACTTGGGAAAAAACTTTTTCATGTTCAGAATGCGGGAAATGTTTTGCACAGATATTAAATTTTATTGCACGTCACAAAATTCACAATGGAAAATGGCAATTTTCTTTTTAAAACAATATTATTCTCCACAACCTGACTGGTACTGTTAGTACATACGTCTTTGTATAATCCATGTTTCATGCAGGATATATGTGTTGTCCCTGTAAAGCAGTGGTGGGGAACGTCCGGCCCGCCATATTACCTGATCCGGCCCGTGGCCACTTTGCTTTTATTTGTAGCGCGGTCCCTTTAAATCAGCAGCGGTGCGTGCCGGAATTGTCTCCGACCTGAAACATAGTCAGCGTGAGGCGTTCTGTGAAGCAGGAGCCTCTGCACTGTCCAGCTCAGCACCCTGGAGGATTACAATCACCTCCTGCTTATCTTAAATAAACAATTCCTCCACCTCGGGAAGTCCGTGAGTAAATCTAAAGGTGTTAGATAAGTAAATAAATAAAGTGTCTGCTCTGTGATCGTCGGCTGTGCAGGGATGAAAACTGTCAGCAGTATAAGAAGGAGCTGCATCCAGAAACATAGCCAAGGGAGGGAGATAAAAATCATGTGAAGCCATGTTAAAATCATATATGTCCACATTGATTTTTATCTACCTTCATTTGGATGTGTTGCTGGATCTCTTTTTGTACCTTGTACTTTGTGTACCTGTGTGTCTTATACTTCAGGCCCTGTGTACCCATGTGCCATATGCCTCAGGCTCAGTGTATCCATGTTCTGTGTACCCATGAGTTGTATGACTCTGGCCCCATGTACCTGTGTGCCATATGCCTCCGTCTCAGTGTACCCATGTACTGTACGCCTCAGGCTCAGTGTACCCATGTGTCGTACACCTCAGGCTCTGTGTTCCCAAGTGCCGTATGCCTCACGCTCATTGTACCCATGTGTCGTATTCCTTGTGCTCCATGTACCCGTGTGCCGTATGCTTCAAACTCCATGTACTCATGTGCCGTATACCTCAGGCTCTGTCTACCCATGTGCCATATACCTCTGGCCCTGTGTACCCACGTGCTGTGTACCCCATGCTCTGTGTACCCATGTGCTGTATACCTCACGCTCCGTGTAACCATGTGCTGTATACCTCACACATTGTTCCACTTGTACACAGCCACAAAATGGAACAATGTGTCCAGTGAATTGCAAGCAATATACCTGTGTGTGTAAAGGTACCTTAATACTACTTTATTGTTGACTAACTTCTTATGTTTGCATTTTTACTGTTCTAATACTTTAATAAAAAGAGATTGAACAAAAAAAATAAAACAATATTACTGTCCAATGGTACAATAAAAAAAGATACAACGGTTATGTTTACATGAGAATGAAATGTTATTTGCAATACTAACTGCTTAGTATTAAATATATGAAACTACCAATCTTTTCTCGAAAAATAAACAGGGGCTAGCTGTTCCAATAATGTAGAGCATATTCTTCACACAGCTTATGTCAAATCAGGTGTGATAGGTGGTGGGACAACCCTTCTAAACACCTGCTTTTAATACTTCCTTTTCTGTGAATCTGTATTTTTTTTTATGAATCTAAGGCCCCTTTCACATCAGCGGTAAACGCTGATCGCGGCAGTTGCTGTGAAAAAAACCGCAACTGCCGCGATTACCGCATAATGGCCGCGATCACGGCACACTTGCGGCCAGCCCCATACAATGTCTATGGGGCTTGCGGCAAGTGAGGTGTAGTTGCGGTTTCGGCACTTGCGGCAGATGCGGCCGCGAAAAAATCGCGGCATACCACGGTTTTTTCGCACCTGCCGCAAGTGCCGAAACCGCAACTACACCTCACTTGCCGCAAGCCCCATAGACATTGCATGTGGCTTGCCGCAGGTGAACCGCAAGTGCGGCCGTTATGCGGTAATCGCGACAGTTGCGGTTTTTTTCACCACAACTGCCGCGATCAGCGTTTACCGCTGATTTGAAAGCAGTCTAAGTGTTGATCAAACTGAACCCAGAGCAGCGCGGACCGTGGTACACCATCACTCCCATCATTTTCTTGGATTATACCACTATCCAGTGGTAGGTGGAGGTTCTGCAGCAGCTTGGAACATTTGATTCCGAAACGCCTTCAAACCAGTTGTGGGGATCACAACTGGACCAGGTGAGCGGCTCCATAGCACCACCATATTACACTAGTGTCACTAGTGATAGGGCAGTATTGCGCCTCTTGTCCCCCTCCCCTTTATATTTTACAGATCAAACTGGATTGACATTCATAACAAGACATTTATACATCTACATAGAAAAATATACATACATATGTGTGTCTTCAGTAGTTGGGTCAATATTAAGCCTGATGAAGAGGCCATAGAGTCTCAAAAGCTTGTTATTTTTTACCATCTTTTCAGTTCGCCATTGAAATGTATTAAAGGGAACCTGTCCCCCTCCCCCCGGACATCAAAAGCTAAACATGTTGATGTTTGATGATGCAACGTGTCTGAGGGGGAGTGAGCTGATGTTGGATGGGGGGTTGGAGGTGCCCGGGATGCTGTGCCGGACTGTGGGATGGTTGCTCACATCAACTGCTTCTTTATATGGGGATGTGCCCTGTGATCTGGCGGGATGGATGGCAGAAAGATATGTCATCACTTTGATAGGGGTATGTGAGGTGGTGCAGATGGCATCCTGACATCCACTTATAGTCTGTGGAACAGAAAAAAGTGAAGTCCATAATGCTTTAAGTAGTGTATAAAGCCAGAAATACACTACAGCATACTAAGAATGTATTGTTTTAATTGTTTTAGCTGCTTAAGGATACGTTCACACATTGCGCTTTTTTTGCGTAAAAAAATGCAGTGCATTCACACACCGTGTTTTTTTACAGGCGCACTTCTCCCTCAAAAGCGCGGGAGAGAAGTAATGTCACAAAGGGGAGGAGGAATCCTGTGTTCCTCCCCTGTGTGACAGCTCCTTTTGGGTTTCGTAGTGTATTAATATACACTGCGAAACCTAAATAAAAGTAATCCAAATGTATTCAAAATAATAAAAATTGCATACTTACCCTCCGCTGGGTGTTCGGGGAGCCGGGAGCCGAGACATCCACATGTACTGACCTTCCAGGACCATTCAAGATCTGTGATTGGTCGCTCGTGGTCATGTGATATGTGACGTGCATATCACATGATCGTCAGCGGCCAATCAAAGATCTTGCCAGGCCCTGGATGGAAAGAGGATGTGGATGTCTCAGCTCTGGATAACCCGAACACCTGGTGGAGGGTAAGCAAATTTTATTATTTTTTAATACATTTGGATTACTTTTATTTAGGTTTCGCAGTGTCAAGCCCACTGGGACGGGGTACTCGGTACCGGACCGGGTCTGCTGCTGGGGAAGTCACGGGTGGTCCTGGTTCGGACCTTGTCCCTGGCTTGACAATGGAATAGGGGATATTTACAGGGAAATGTCAGTCGTGACGCCACCCACTGTGTGCGGCCAGTTGTGGGGCCGCCGCTGCTGCAGAACCTCCGGGGATGATGTAATAGCAGCGTAGATGGAATAGTTCCCATGCGCAGAACTGTGTTCCCCGGGGCAGTGATGGTGAAAGTCTATTGTGTAGTGTGCAGACCTGGTGCTGAGTGCAGTACACTTACTGTCCAAATGCTGCAGGAATCCTCCTTCAGTGTTGGAGCCTGCAGGGGGACTAAATCCTCCTGGTTGGTCCGGGCTTTCTCTGTTACACTTTAGATGAATAGCAACTTTGGACTCCGGTGCAGGTGGGCTAAAGGGATACCAGGTGTGTTCCCTTCTTCTTTCTTCCTACTTCTTCCACTGGCCCCTGTCCCTAGGGCGCTGCACAGCGGGGTCAGGTTTCCTGGTTCTGGGCCTGGCCAGGACTTGCAAGGTGTAGAGAGTCGTCCCCGCATTACATAAGCACGTGTCACAAAACATCATACGTGCCCTTAACAACGTAGTTTCAGGCAAAGTCCACCTAACCACGGACACGTGGACAAGTGCTTGTGGGCAGGGCCTTCCGGCACCAAGGATTGCAGGCCGTAACTCAGTCAGGGTTTCACCCACAGTGTACAGCTCTGGCACGTCATGCTCCTCAGCCTCCTCCTCCTCTTCCTCCACTTCACCCTCCACACCAGTCTCGAGCTGGAAGCACTGCAGCACTGCCTCGGCTAAGTGGCAACAGGCTGTGCTGAAGCTAATATGCGTAGGTGATAAACCCCACAACACTGAAGAGTTGTGGACAGCTCTGAAACAGCAGACATATCACTGGTTCACACTGCTGAACCTACAGCCTGGCATGTTCGTGTGTGACAATGGCCGGAACCTTGTGGCGGCTCTGAGGCGAGGCGAGCTGACACATGTTCCATACGTGGCCCATGTGCTCAACCTCGTGGTTCAGCTGTTTATTAAATCCTACATGGAGGTGTCGGATCTGCTCGTCAAAGTACGCCACTTGTGTGCCAATTTTAGAAAGTCACCCACTGTTTCTGCCGGCCTTGCCGGCTTTCAGCGGTGTTTGCAGATTCCGTATCACAGACTGCATTGGAATTCCACACTGCACATTTTGGTCAGGATTTGTGAGCAGAAGAGGGCAGTTGTTGACTACCAGCATCAACTAGGCCGTCGGTATACGGTTCAAACTCCACACATAAGACCTCAGGAGTGGACATGGATGTCTGACATATGTACCGTCCTCCAAAAATTTGAGGACTCCACCAAGATGGTGAGCGGCGATGACGCCATCATGAGCGTCACCATCCCTCTTCTCTGTCTTCTAAAACGCTCTCTGCTCAAAATCAAAGACGATGCATTGCAGGCGGAGCAGGATGACTTGCAGCAAGAGACCGTACTGGGTGATTACATACAGCCCAGCCTCATCTCATCCCAACGTGCATTGGAGGACTATGACGAGGAGGAGGGATGAAGAAATTGAGCTACTTTCATGCGGAATTGACGGTAATACATGCACAACCGTCAGACCGTCGGTTCAGCGTGGATGGCCAGAGGACAGGGGAGAGGAGGAGGAGGTCAGTGAGGCGCCCCTGCGACCAGGAGGCCACAAAGGGAACTGCAGCCAGGTAGGAGGCAAGACAGTTGGAATACAACACCCTCACAGACAACCCACAACCACTAGAGGGCAGCACCCAACCCGGAGCCCGGGAACTCTAGGCGGGCAAGGGGTGTGGGTTTAGAGACAGTGGGTGGGCTGGCAAGCAGGTCAGGTGACAGAGGGTAGATATAGAGAAGGGGAGAAGGAAGGAGTCAGTAGGCCGGTGTAGGCTGAGATACAAAGACAAGAAGCACACGTCCTGGAGGAGTGGGGTGTAAGGAGCACAGAATCTGGAGAGCTAGTGTGGAGCCACAGAGAGAAAGCCCATCCGAAGCCAGCACCCCAGGAGTGTGAGGAACGAGAGAGCCAGTAGCACTGGTTCCTAGAAACACGGCTGAGACTGCAGGCGGAGTAGCCCTCCTATTGAACCTGAAGTACACGGTTAGAAGGAGCCTGATAGAGCCTCACTCAGCAGGACTATTGGAGACTAGGCTAGCAGCAGAGTGTCGGCTCTGAAGGGGACCGATGATCTACCCGGTATCCCCAGATTAACTGACGGGGGACTCTAGCTTCAAGTTAGGGTTCCTACCCCAAAGGAAGGGCAGTTCAGTGGCAACCATGAGGGCCCACAGGGGTCCGAGCCACCGCCATACCGTCCGGAGACACGCACCAAGTAGAAAAGAGAGTAAAAGCCTGGAAAGGACAGAGAAGGTGTGAGGGGTCACAGAGAGGAACAACCTGGCTGCAGGGCATAAAGGAACCCAGAGGGGAGAGTTGTGCCCGTGTAAAGACTTGTGACTGTGAACTGTGACTGAACTGTAACTGAGAAAGCTGAGAGGTAAACACGGTGAACCCTGCCACTGACTCCCTTGCATGATTCTACCTGCACATGATTCCCTCCAACAGGTCTGCAGAAGATTACAACCTGAAGAGCCACAACTTGTCAGCTCTGAACCCTAAAGATTCTGCAGCATCAGGACAGTAAGTAAACTGCACTCCTCACAAGCCTACACACTACACCATAGACTTTATCATCACTGCCCCGGGGAACTCAGTTCTACCCGCGGAGAACTATTCCATCCCAAGCTGCTATAACATCATCCCCGGAGGTTCTGCAGCAGCAGTGGTCCCCGTTATTGACCACAAGCCGTGGGTGGCGTCACGACAAACTCAATCCCCTGTAAATATTCCCCTTATTATTGCCAGGGACACGGTCCGGACCAGGACCCCCGTGACATCCCCAGTAGCAACCCGGTCCGGTACCGAGTACCCCGTCCCAGTGGGCTCGACATCAGCATGGACAGTCATGCTGTTGGTGAGGATCCTGAAGTCTTGCCTGTTAACAGTCTGGCGCACATGGCTGACTTTATGTTATGCTGCCTGTCTCGTGACCCTCACGTTACTAAGATCTTGGCGGACACTCATTACTGGTTGGTGACACTTTTAGACCCACGCTACAAAGAGAACTTTATTTCTCTTATTCCCGAGGCGGAGAGGTCTACAAAAATGCTGCAGTATCAGAAGGCCCTAGTTGCGGAATTAGTCAAAAATTCCCTTCTGAAAACGCTAGCGGCAGAGGTCACGATTCAGTGGACAACCAAGGCGTCCGGCCGCGAGAGGCACAAGTCCAATCCAGCAGAGGTAGGGGAACACTCTCAAAGATCTGGGACACTTTTCTCAGCACCTCACCGTACCACAGGCCCTGAGGTGAGGGGTAGTGTCATAAGGACTGCAAAGTTTGCCAAGATGCTGAGGGAGTACCTTGCCGATCGTACTCAAGTGCTCCTAGACTCCTCTGTGCCTTATAATTATTGGGTATCCAAGCTGGACATGTGGCAGGAATTGGCTCTCTACGCCTTGGAAGTCCTGGCCTGCCCTGCCACTAGTGTTTTGTCAGAGCGTGTTTTTAGTGCCGCAGGTGGAATCATTATGGCCACTTTAAACGCGGCAACAGGAAGATAGAAACCGGCAGTTGTCGGAGACAATTGTACCTTTTACCTTCAAAACACCTTGAAGTGGCTGCGTGTAATTCAGGTATCTGCAAGGTGTTTTGAAGGTAAAAGGTACAATTGTCTCCGACACCTGCCCGTTTCTATCTTCCTGTTGCCGCGTGTAAAGTGGCCATTACAGATAAACGCACCTGTCAACTGAAAATGCTGACAGGCTGACTTTAATCAAGATGAACAAGGGTTGGATTGGGGATAACTTCACCACACCACCACCAAATGATAGCGGAATTTAAATTTTGTGCCGGTAGATTGCCATGCACCTCCGCACACCCACACATGGGTACACACTTCCTGTCTTTGGCTACTTGCTGTACTGCTCCTCCTTCTCCTGATCCGCCACCATCATATGATCAGTGTGACCGTGGTTCATGATGCCACAAAACCATAATTTTTTTACATCATATTTATGATGATGATGACCCTAACCGTTCAAAAGTTAGGCATTAGTTTCATGTATACCCCCCAGGGGTAAATGTTTTAGTCCATGCTTACAGAATGGGCATTAAAAGTACAGGAGACCCTCTCCTTTGTAATGGGAACAATTTTTAGAGGCTCTCCTCCATGTTTCTTCCCAGGGGCATCGCAATGCCTCCCGATTTTTGGCAGCCCTGCCTAGGGCAATCCTACAAAAGACCCACTTGCTTAAAATGGGCACAATATTTAAAGAGGCCCTCATGTACGTCTCTTCCCAGGGGCATTGTGGTGCCTCCCAATGTTTAGCAGTCCTGCCTAGGGCAATACTACAAAAGACCCACTTCCTTACAATGGGCACATTATTTAAAGCGAACCTGTCTCCCCCCCCCCCGGACATGAAAAGCTAAAATAGCCACGTTCTGCAGCACTAAGGCTGCATTCAGAGAAGGTGTCTATAGCCTTTTGATGCCCTATATACAATGAACTATGCACTTAGATAAATGCTCACACTTAAGAAGACCAAAGACCGGGGAGGGGGTTTCACGCTCCTCTGACCCGCCCCCACTTGTCAATCATCGTGCTCGCCTGCTGCTGCCTCCCCTCACTGTGTAAAATGAACGGGCGCCTATTTACAATGTAATTGTAAAGTTAAAATTTTCTTTGACATACGGTATGTGGTAGCGATACACAAGCTATATTTTGACTGTAATTAGAGCCAAATGCATACAGGTGCAATAAATAAATACCAATTATAGGATTATATATGATTTTAATTCACCGGATCGATTTTTTAAAACTTAATCTTTGGATTTCACATTGTTATTAATGTAAGCACTTTATTGTAAAGGAAGCACATTTGGTCACTATTTATTACTGTGTAAAAATAGCTTTGTAACTTAATAATGTAATCACTATTGGATGAAATTACCCCTGTGTGGGTCTTATATATATGTGCACGTTTACTTAGACTGTACTGCTTGAGGAAGGCTGACATATAGCCGAAACGTCGCAGTCCAGGAATAAATCCACATATACTTTTGGAAAGGATGTGCTGCTGTCCGTTTTAGATTATATATATGTATATATATAGAAAAAAACTCTCTGCAGCACTCAGCTACTACCAATGCCCTGCTGGCACCAGTTCACATTTTGTCTGTGAGTGATGTGCAGTTTTTTCTGTTTATATATACTGTGAACCGTACTACATATATATACAATCCCTCCCCACAAATATAATCCCTCTGTGAGCCTTTCTTCCCCTGTGCGCTGTGTCTCCCCAACCTGTGCCTGTCTCCCCCTGTGTGCCTCCCCTGCATGATGTCTCTCCCCCCTGTGTGTGCTGTTTCGACTCTCTGTGCCTGTCTCCCCTGTGTGCTGTGTCTCCCCTCTCTTTGCCTGTCTCCCTCCTGTGTACTGTCTCCCCCTAAGCACTGTCTCTTCCCTGTTTAATGTCTCTCCCCCATGTGTGCTGTTTTTCCTCTCTGTGTCTGTCTCTTTCATCTCCCTCCTTTCTGTGCACTCACTTGCTCTCTTTTTCTCTCTCTCTCTATCTCCCTGTCTCCCAGAAACATTAATTTGGTAGAGTCTGGAACAGAAATTAAAACAAAAGCACACCTTATCCGCAGCAAAAAAAACCACACCATTGGCACAGCCATTTTTCTGTTGCAGTGACAGCAAAGCACCCCGGACAGCAGAGCTCACTGACAGCAGAACATAGTGACAGCAAAGCACACCGGACAGCAGAGCACAGATAGCAGAGCTCACTGACAACAGAACACAGTGACAGCAAAGAACACTAGACGGCAGAGTACACACAGCAGAGCCCACCGGTGGCAGCAGAGTTCTCTAGTCTACACCTGTGCTCAGCACAATGCAGCAACCAGTGCACAGAGCAGGGCTGGTGGGGTGGGTTGCAATGTTCTGCAGCCCCTGCACATCACATGCACATAACTGTAGCAGAATAGCTGAGCAATGGACAAATTACGTGATCTACAGAGCAGTGGTCAGACAATCTGCAGAGCAGTGGACACTGGACACACTCTGCAGAGCGGTGGACACACTCTGCAGAGCGGTGGACACTCTCTGCAGGGCGCTGGACACACTCTGCAGGGCGCTGGACACACTCTGCAGGGCGCTGGACACACTCTGCAGGGCGCTGAACACACTCTGCAGAGCGCTGGACACACTCTGCAGAGCGCTGGACACACTCTGCAGAGCGCTGGACACACTCTGCAGAGCGCTGGACACTCTCTGCAGGGCGCTGGACACACTCTGCAGGGCGCTGAACGCACTCTGCAGGGCGCTGGACACACTCTGCAGAGCGCTGGACACACCCAGCAGAGCACTGGTATCCCCTCTGCTGTGTAGTTGTTCCTGACATGGGGGCCCCCTGTGTGCTTAATCCTCAACCCCCCCCCCCCAGCTCTCCCTCCTACCCTGTGTGGCAGACGCGATATTACAATGCCTGTCTGCACTTAGCCGGCAGCAAGACTCTATGATCTCCTGCAGGAAGTGCTGGAGGTGCAAGAGATCAGAGTTCTGCCACTGCTTAGTGCAGATGGGCATTGTGATATCGCTTCTGCCGCACAGGTTAGGAGGGAGAGCGGGGGAGGGGGTGTGAGGGGGATTTTGCAACACACAGGGGGCTCCCGGGAGCCCACTGTCAGGGGCACATACACAGCGCCCAGGGGCCCACAGCCATCGGAGGATACAGGGCAGGGGATGCTGTCCTGTGGCAGATGGCGTGGGCCGCCCCCAGGCACTTCAGGGCCCCAGGACTTGCCCGGGTGCCGATGCCGGCCCTGATTGTACGGTCTTGGACATCATGTGGCTGTTGCAATCTTCCTATAACCTTGTCTATTTTTCATGTAGAACAATACTTTTTTTAGATCCTCAGTTGAACTTCCAGTGACCACTATTAAGAGATAACACCACATTTACTACGCGTGCTCCACCTTCTCACCTCAGACCTTGTCACACTAATGAGCAGGCCCGGACTGGCAAGCAGGAGCATAGGGAGTTCTCCCGATGGGCCGTTGATTGTGGAGTGGGCGGGGCCTAGTGTCAGACTGGGCCATGGAGCAATGAGTTTGTCCTTTATGGACCATTCAGGGCCGCCAGGTACACTGGTAACTTTGCATATTGAAATCACCAGCAGCCACATTATAATCTGTACAAGGCTACAAGCCTCCAGACTGTGATGTGGCTGCTGGTGATTGAAGTGCTGCACCGCTAGCACCGTAGCCGCTGAGCAGGGATTATGTAGGGCCGAAGTCCTCGACCATGATCGCTGCTGGCCGGCATCCTCTCCTCCTCTCCCCTCCATTAGACAATCTAATCAGCTGTTGGAGGGAGAGGGGGAGGGTTGTGTGAGGGGGGTCGTCGCACCTTCATATGCCTCACACACAGAGAGCTGAATGACCCCGGAAGTAGCAGCTCTTGCACTTCTGGGGTCATCATTCAGCTTCCTGTGTCAGAGGAGCTGCAGCTGCTTCAGTGTGTGTGGAGTGAGGTGACATCATCTCACCACACACTGCAGGACGTCAACACAGAGTGAGGAGGAGGAAGACGATCCCGGAGCTGAAGGACACAGGAGAAGGAGCAGGTGAGTGCACAGCTCCTGGACCTGAAGATGGGGGAGATGGGGCAGGAGGACTAATACTGCAGGCTGGACGGGGGGATGGGGCAGGAGGGCTAATACTGCAGGCTGGAGGGGGGGGGATGAAGCAGGAGGACTAATACTGCAGGCTGGAGGGGGGGATGGGGCAGGAGGGCTAATACTGCAGGCTGGAGGGGGGGATGGGGCAGGAGGACTAATACTGCAGGCTGGAGGGGGGGATGGGGCAGGAGGGCTAATACTGCAGGCTGGAGGGGGGGATGGGGCAGGAGGACTAATACTGCAGGCTGGAGGGGGGGATGGGGCAGGAGGGCTAATACTGCAGGCTGGAGGGGGGGATGGGGCAGGAGGGCTAATATTGCAGGCTGGAGGGGGGGATGGGGCAGGAGGGCTAATACTGCAGGCTGGAGGGGGGGATGGGGCAGGAGGGCTAATACTGCAGGCTGGAGGGAGGGATGGGGCTGGAGGGAGGGATGGGGCAGGAGGGCTAAAACTGCAGGCTGGAGGGGGGATGTGACAGTAAGGATATTGCTGCAGACTGGAGGGGGGATGGGGCAGGAAGGCTAATGCTGCAGGGGGGATGGGGCAGGAAGGCTAATGCTGCAGGCTGGAGAGGGGGATGGGGCAGGAAGGCTAATGCTGCAGGCTGGAGAGGGGGATGGGGCAGGAAGGCTAATGCTGCAGGCTGGAGAGGGGGATGGGGCAGGAAGGCTAATGCTGCAGGCTGGAGGGGGGGATGGGGCAGGAAGGCTAATGATGCAGGCTGGAGGGGGGATGGGGCAGGAAGGCTAATACTGCAGGCTGGAGGGGGGGATGCGGCAGAAAGGCTTATGCTACAGGCTGGAGGGGGGATGGGGCAGGAAGGCTTATGCTGCAGGCTGGAGAGGGGGATGGGGCAGGAAGGCTAATGCTGCAGGCTGGAGGGGGGGATGGGGCAGGAAGGCTAATGATGCAGGCTGGAGGGGGGATGGGGCAGGAAGGCTAATACTGCAGGCTGGAGGGGGGGGATGCGGCAGAAAGGCTAATGCTACAGGCTGGAGGGGGATGGGCAGGAAGGCTTATGCTGCAGGCTGGAGGGGGGGATGGGGCAGTAAGACTTATGCTGCAGGCTGGAGGGGGGATGGGGCAGTAAGACTTATGCTGCAGGCTGGAGGGGGGATGGGGCAGTAAGACTTATGCTGCAGGCTGGAGGGGGGATGGGGCAGTAAGACTTATGCTGCAGACTGGAGGGGGGATGGGGCAGTAAGACTTATGCTGCAGGCTGGAGGGGGGATGGGGCAGTAAGACTTATGCTGCAGGCTGAAGGGGGGATGGGGCAGGCAAGCTAATGCTGCATGCTGGAGGGGGGATGGGGCAGGCAGGCTAATGCTACAGGCTGGGGGGGGGATGATTGAGAGGCTAATGCTACAGGCTGGGGGGGGGGGGGTGATGGGGAAGCTAATGCTGCAGGCTGGGATGTTGATGTTGAGGGATCATGCTGCAGACTAGGGGGCTTATGGGGAGGCTAATGCTACAGGCTGGGGGGATTATGGGGCAGGAGGGCTAATACTGCAGGCTGGAGAAGATTATGGGGCAGGAGGGCTAATACTACAGGCTGGGGGGATGATGGGGAGGCTAATGCTACAGGCTGGGGGGAATGATGGGGAGGCTAATGCTGCAGGCTAGTAGGGGGATGATGGGCAAGAAGGCTAATGCTGCAGGCTGGAGGGAATGGTGCAAGAAGGCTAATGCTACAGAGGGGCAATTGGGCAGGAATGTTTATGCTATTGGCTGGGGATGATGGGGAGGCCGATGCTATTGGCTGGGGATGACGGGGAGGCTGATGCTATTGGCTTGGGAATGATGGGGAGGCTGATGCTATGGGCTGGGGATGATGGGGAGGCCGATGCTATGGGCTGGGAATGATGGGGAGGCCGATGCTATGGGCTGGAGATGATGGGGAGGCTGATGCTGTAGACTGGGGATGATGGGGAGGCTGATGCTATGGGCTGGGGATGATGGGGAGGCTGATGCTATGGGCTGGGGATGATGGGGAGGCCGATGCTATGGGCTGGGGATGATGGGGAGGCCGATGCTGTAGACTGGGGATTATGGGGAGGCTGATGCTATGGGCTGGGGATGATGGGGAGGCCGATGCTATGGGCTGGGGATGATGGGGAGGCCGATGCTGTAGACTGGGGATTATGGGGAGGCTGATGCTATGGGCTGGGGATGATGGGGAGGCCGATGCTATGGGCTGGGGATGATGGGGAGGCTGATGCTATGGACTGGGGATTATGGGGAGGAAGGGTAATGCTTTAGACTGGGGATAAGGGGTCATATTACTGTAGACAGGGGGGCTATTACTATAAAAAAAAGTTTTTAGAGTAGCTTTTATCATATGCTAGGGTTTATGAGGTGGCTATTACTGTAGATTAGGGCAGAGAGGGGCTTTTACTGTAGACATGGGATTAGGGGGTCTTACAGAGTGAGGGATAATGCAAGGGACAAAATAGATGGAGGACAATGTGCAGGGCTCAGTGTGAAATGGAGCAATGTAAGGGACTCAGTATGAAGAGTGGGACAGTGTGGGGGTCTCGGCATTAGGCGTGAGGTAGCGTGGTGGTCTCTGTATGGAGGGGAGACAGTGTGAGGGGTTTCATTATTGAGAAGGAGCAGCATTGCGGGTACAGTATAGAGGGAGGCAGTGAGGGCGCAGTATGGAGTTGGGACAACATGAGTGGGACATTGTGAAGAAGGAGCAGCGTGATGTGAGGACAGTGTGGAGGTCATAGTTCATAATTGAGGAAGGTGTGGTAGGTATAATTTATAAGGGGCACAGTGTTGAGATTATTAGGGGTCAGTGTGACGGTCATACTACACAAGGGTGGATGGTGTGTTGGTATTTTATAGGTGAGGCTAGTGTGGAGGCCATGTACCGTAAAAGGGACAGTGAGGTGAGGAGTAATTATTTATTTGCAGGGGCACAGCATAGGGCTTAGTTAAGACAGCATGGGTGGTTATTTTTTATTCAGGAGCATTATAATGACAATGTTGTTTTTTAAGGGCATTGTGTCGGGATGTGCTGCAGAGAATCGGAGAAGAGGGAAACCTGCAGAGACGAGCTGTGGATGTGAAATCATTATGGAGTCGGGCACGTGACAGAACAGCGATTGGTGAGTATATTATGACAGAGACCTTAAACTACACTAACATTTACACAGATTTAGGGGGCTTTTTTAAATATTTGCAGAAACATCTATTTTATTTAATATTCAAATGAGGGTGCTTTGTTGCATCGTTTCGCCCTCATATTTGTACATTAAAGCAAGTCTTTTGTCTTTATTGACAGGACTCCGTAAGTGAGTGTCTAAAATCGGCTTGGCACAGTACCACTTCTCCTGTCCTGTATACTGGGTGTAATTCTCAGTATCTGTATTATTCTGTATATATACACTGCACAGTACCACTTCTCCTGTCCTGTATACTGGGTGTAATTCTCAGTATCTGTATTATTCTGTATATATACACTGCACAGTACCACTTCTCCTGTCCTGTATACTGGGTGTAATTCTCAGTATCTGTATTATTCTGTATATATACACTGCACAGTTCCACTTCTCCTGTCCTGTATACTGGGTGTAATCCTCAGTATCTGTATTGTTCTGTATATACACACTGCACAGCACCACTTCTCCTGTTCTGTATACTGGGTGTAATCCTCAGTATCTGTATTGTTCTGTATATACACACTGCACAGCACCACTTCTCCTGTTCTGTATACTGGGTGTAATCCTCAGTATCTGTATTATTCTGTATATATACACTGCACAGTACCACTTCTCCTGTCCTGTATACTGGGTGTAATCCTCAGTATCTATTATTCTGTATATATACACTGTACAGTACCACTTCTCCTGTCCTGTATACTGGGTGTAATCCTCAGTATCTGTATTATTCTGTATAAATACACTGCACAGTGCCACTTCTCCTGTCCTGTATACTGGGTGTAATCCTCAGTACCTGTATTATTCTGTATATATACACTGCACAGTACCACTTCTCCTGTCCTGTATACTGGGTGTAATCCTCAGTATCTGTATTATTCTGTATAAATACACTGCACAGTACCACTTCTCCAGTCCTGGATACTGGGTGTAATCCTCAGTATATGTATTATTCTGTATATATACACTGCACAGTACCACTTCTCCTGTCCTGTATACTGGGTGTAATCCTCAGTATCTGTATTATTCTGTATATATACACTGCACAGTACCACTTCTCCTGTCCTGTATACTGGGTGTAATCCTCAGTATCTGTATTATCCTGTATATATACACTGCACAGTACCACTTCTCCTGTCCTGTATACTGGGTGTAATCCTCAGTATCTGTGTTATTCTGTATATATACACTGCATAGTACCACTCCTCCTGTCCTGTATACTGGGTGTAATCCTCAGTATCTGTATTATTCTGTATATATACACTGCACAGTACCACTTCTTCTGTCCTGTTGTCAGAGGTGGTATTGGACTTTGATTTTCAGCATTTAATTGTTGTTTAAATTAATTACCCCCAATATGGGAATCATCACTTCTCTTCTGTATAGGTGACAACTGTCCCATCACTATGGATCTGACCGCTGGGACCCACAATCCTGAGAAACATGGCTTTGTAGATCACCATGTAAATGGAGCTGCGGTTGATTATTCCCTCTGCTGCACCATTCACATGTGGCTCTTCAGATAACTCCTGTAACAAAAAGTGATGTGGCCAATGCAACGTAAAAGCAAAACTCAAAGATCGGGCTGATGGGTGATATAGTGTGTGGGCTGGTGAGGCTTGTTTTCCAGGGCTGCTTTTTGGTCCCAGTCCGGCCCTGCTAATGAGTCACATGACACCGGGGAGGTGTAATGTCCACACGATATGAGGCATTCACAAGAGTAAACTTTAACTGTACTTTATTCTTGTCTTCTATCTTTCTCCATCATATAGCAGAACAGTCTTTTCCTGCAGCATGCTCTAAAGTGAAACCAAAACTTAACTCTCCACCTCCTTCTCCTTACCCATCATACAACAGCCTAGTTTTCTTAAAGAGGCAGATCTAATTATTGTACATTACATCATCCCCTTTTTTTTTTTTTTTTTACAACTTAGAATAAATACACTGACAATATAACCATGTGAATATGTCCAATAAATATATATGTCGGTTTTGGCCTATTTAGTCTATTCAAATCAGGCACCGAAAAGAAACAAAGAAAAAAAACACAAAAGACAACAAAAAAAAACAACAACCAAAAAGAACTCTGTATGTTTTCTGTTCTTTTCTCTTTTATACTTCTTCAATAAGCCGCGATGGAGCCCTCCTTTCTCGTGTTGGATAGCGTCTGGGCTCAGTGAGTGTGTCCATTATTGAAGAATTGTTCACTTCCGGGTGGTCCTCTCCACCGAGCACCAAGTCTTCCACCAGAGGAAGATCATTACCATCATTTTGCGGTATGATTTTAAAATGTGAAGAATTTCGAGTTATGAAGTGTCCATTTCGCTCAGCCGTGACCATGCTGCCTTTCTTATCAGTAACATTGTATTGTGCAGGATTATAAGTAGCTGAGGTCTTGTTGGTTGGTTTTTGACGCACGACGACAACATCCCCTTTTTTGATGGCACTTGGCTGTGCCCTTCGCCTTCTGTCTGCATAACGTTTCATAGCTTGTTTGTTAGCAGAGTCTGCTGATCGCACAGAAGAGTCACTTGGTAAGGGATGACTGGTCACATCAGGGATACGTATCCGTGGAGTTCTGTTGAACATTAGATGAGCTGGAGCAGCATTAGTAGTAGAATGTGGTGTATTGCGATAATTGCGCATGAATTTGTATAATGACTGTTTCAGCGGGGTGTGCTCCAGACTCGCTGCCTTGACTCTTTTCCCCATAGTGCGCATGAAACGTTCTACTATACCATTGGCTTGTGGCCAGCAAGGTGTGATTTTCCTGTGACTGAACCCCAAGTATTCAGAAAATTGTGTAAACACATGTCCATTGAACGGAGGTCCATTGTCTGTTTTAACCACTCTTGGAATGCCATATGCAGAGAATATGTCATCCAGTTCTGGTATGACACTAGTGGCAGAGGTTGAAGATATGAAAGAAATGACAGGGTATCTAGAATATTCATCAATTGTTACTAGAATGTACTGGCCATTGGGTAATGGTCCATATATGTCGACTGCCACTTCCTCCCAGACAGCAGTGGGTAGCGGAGACATTTGCAGTGGTTCTAAGTTTGATGATGGAATAATGAATTGACAGGTGGAGCAATGTCTAATCTTCTCTTCCACCAATTGATCCATGTTTGGGAACCACACTTTTTCTCTAAGTAATTTTTTAGTACCAACAATTCCTAGATGACCTTCATGTGCGATCTGTATGACTAAGTTGCGCAAAGACTTAGGTACAACCAGTTTGGTACCTCGAAGAATGAGGTGTTCTTCAGTGACTGATAATTCATCCCGTACACTTGAGAATAGTTTTAATTCTTTCAGATCAATCTCAGAGTCGGGAAATTTTTCTTTTTGAATTTCATGCCACCTTCGATTTTGTATGATTTGTATTAAAGCACATAGCGTTTTGTCACTTGTTGTTGCATTCACAAAGTGATCAATAGAGAGTGCTTTAGGCACTGCATGAGCTGTAATGAAGCGTATGTATTCTTCAATAGAGGATCGCTCAGGTGAGGCATCATTCATAGGATGTCTTGAAAGATAGTCAGCCGGATTGCTGTATTTTCCAGGTTTGTGAACAATTTTGTAGTTATAGTCCTGTAGACGTAGGCCCCATCTTTCAATGCGTGCAGGCATTTTAGCTCTGGGATTTCCAAAGATTGTAAGGAGTGCTTGATGGTCAGTGACAATGGTGAAGGGAGCTCCATAGAGAAATAAGTGAAAGTGTTCACATCCCCAGACAACTGCCAAGCTTTCTTTTTCAGGTTGTGAATATTTCTTTTCAGTGCTTGTTAAACTTTTACTTGCATAAGAAATGATGTGAGGATCTTGATTATTATCCTTATATTGTGCTAAGATAGCACCCAGCCCCACGGGACTGGCGTCCACAATTAATTCGGTTTGAAGTGCCGGATCAAAATAAGCCATGGTAGTGGTTGAGCAAAGTTCATTTTTAATTGCTTCAAAAGAGGTCTGACAGTCTTGGGACCATTGAAAAACACAATTTTGCTTTGTAAGTTCTCTTAATGGACTGCTGATAGTTGAAAAATTTGGAATATATCTAGCACAGTAGCTTGCCATTCCAAGAAAAGAGCGTACTTCACTGGCAGTTTGTGGAATTGAGGCTGTCTTGATGGATTCTACTTTCTTAGGGTCAGGTTGTACTCCTTTTTCCGAGAAGATGTGACCATAGAACTCTAATGAACTTCTATCAAATTCGCACTTTTCTTTGTTTAAAGTGAGTCCAGCAGAGAGCAGGCATTCGAAGATGTTGTATAGAGCACGATTATGTTCAGCTTGAGTTTTACCAAACACCAGTATGTCATCACTGTAATTAAAGGCATTTGGAACGTGTTGAATGACGCTCCTTATCGCATCCTGAAAAATTTCTGCTGCTGAGCAGACTCCAAAAGTCAATCTTTTATATCTTCTGAGGCCCACATGTGTGGAAAATGTTGTTAAGTATCTGGATTCTGGACTCAGTTCTAATTGGTGATAGCCTTTATTGAGGTCGAGCTTTGAAAAGACGGTCGCTCCATTTAATAAATGAATGATGTCATCAATCGTGGGTGAGATATGTCTTTCTCTCTGGATAGCGGTGTTGGGTAGGCGCATGTCAACACACAGTCTCACCTGCTCTGGAGTCTTTGGTTTTGGAACTACCACAAGTGGAGAGACCCACGGAGTGGGACCAGTAACAGTTTCAATGACGTCCTCATCCATGAGGAATTGAAGTTCTTTTTCCACCTTCTTTCTCAGGTGAAAAGGAATGCGTCTATGTGGTTGGGCTACCGGACGAACGCTGTCGTCCACATGAAGATGTATTTGAGAGTCCTTTAATTTCCCAAACCACTAAATAAGGAGGGAAAACTGTTTACCATGGCCTGTACATCCATGTCTGCTGGGTCAGTTATGGTATGAATAATCTGGATGAGACCTAGCTTCAATGCAGTGTGATAGCTGAGAAGACAGCCTCCCGATCCTTGTAATGTGTGAAAAGTGGTTTTATGCCTGTTTTCTTTATAGCTGATTTCCGTGTCAAATTGTCCTCTTGTGGCTAGAGGTGTTGTAGATCCATATGGGAAGATTTTTGTGTTCACTTGCTGTAAAACTGGCTTATTTTTCAATTGTTCATATGCAGTGCTGTCTATAATATCCACTGAAGCACCCGTATCTATTGTAAAGGTGATATTGGTGTTGCAGAGTGGGAGTGTGATGCAGGGAGACTGTACGGAGCCAGTGGCAGAAGTGGTGAACACATAGTTTTCCGTCCCGGACATTTCTTCTGTGTCCTGATTTATCATTTTTATATTTGCGGGCTTTGTCAGAGGCAGAGAAGACTTGTATTGTGCTGACCTGCAGACAGCTGCAAAATGATTCCCTTTTCCACATTTACTGCATGTCTGTCCTATAGCTGGACATTTGTTCAGGTGGTGAGGGAAATCCTGTCCACATCTATAGCATTTCCTCTGTTTTGGGGTTTGCTTGTCTTGGGCATTCTTATACTTGAGATTATGCACATGTAAATGATCCCCACTCTCCATTGCAGTAGCCTGATGATCTGCTGTTTCTATAGCGCGGGCCATTTTGAGTAAATCATGTAGAGAGAGATCCTGCTGCAGAGCCTTGCGCCTTATGTTATTGGATGAGCAGGTGACAATTACTTGGGTTAGAATTTCATCATCTACATCTGTGAATGCACATCCATGTGCCAGCTCTCTCAGCCGGGTGACATAGGTGTCTATGGATTCTTCTGGGAGCTGCTTAGCAATTCTGAATTTGTATCTTTCATATCTGATATTTTGTTTGGGATTGAAGTAGTCAGTGAGAGCTTTGGTGCAATTCCTGTATGTGTCTGTCTCGGCTGCAGGTAATGTGCTGTATACATCATAGACTCCTGAGCCTGCACAATGTAAGAGTACAGCCTTCCTTCGTTTCTCCTCTTTTATGTCCACGGCTTCTAGAAAGTTCTCAAATCTGTTTAGCCATTTTCTCCAGTTATGGGAGAGATTAGTAGCATCAGTCATATCAAACTGTGGAAAACTGTGTAAGTATTCAGCCATGATAGAGTCTCTCAGTGATGCTGGTGTGTGAAGCAGTAAACAGGGATCATCAGTACTCACAGCAGCCGGTGGTTATATCATCCCATCCTCGTCGCCAGTTGTAATGTCCACACGATATGAGGCATTCACAAGAGTAAACTTTAACTGTACTTTATTCTTGTCTTCTATCTTTCTCCATCATATAGCAGAACAGTCTTTTCCTGCAGCATGCTCTAAAGTGAAACCAAAACTTAACTCTCCACCTCCTTCTCCTTACCCATCATACAACAGCCTAGTTTTCTTAAAGAGGCAGATCTAATTATTGTACATTACAGGAGGGAAAATGGCTAATTGGGCCTAATTTGGTCATTTTCATTTAGGGATTTACTCACATTAGTTTCCAGCAGTTTAGACATTAATGGCTCCGTACAGGGCTCCGCTCCGTACACATCATACACACAGGGCTCCGCTCTGTACACATCATACACACAGGGCTCCGCTCTGTACACATCATACACACAGGGCTCCGCTCCGTACACATCATACACACAGGGCTCCGCTCCGTACACATCATACACACAGGGCTCCGCTCTGTACACCTCATACACACAGGGCTCCGCTCTGTACACATCATACACACAGGGCTCCGCTCTGTACACATCATACACACAGGGCTCCGCTCTGTACACATCATACACACAGGGCTCCACTCCATATACATCATACACACAGGGCTCTGCTCTGTACACATCATACACACAGGGCTCCGCTCTGTACACATCATACACACAGGGCTCCTCTCCGTACACATCATACACACAGGGCTCCGCTCCTTACACATCATACACACAGGGCTCTGTACACATCATACACACAGGGCTCCGCTCTGTATACATCATACACACAGGGCTCCGCTCTGTACACATCATACACACAGGGCTCCGCTCCTTACACATCATACACACAGGGCTCTGTACACATCATACACACAGGGCTCCGCTCCGTACACATCATACACACAGGGCTCCGCTCTGTACACATCATACACACAGGGCTCCGCTCTGTACACATCATACACACAGGGCTCCACTCCATATACATCATACACACAGGGCTCCGCTCTGTACACATCATACACACAGGGCTCCGCTCTGTACACATCATACACACAGGGCTCCACTCCATATACATCATACACACAGGGCTCTGCTCCGTACACATCATACACACAGGGCTCTGCTCTGTACACATCATACACACAGGGCTCTGCTCCTTATACATCATACACACAGGGCTCCGCTCTGTACACATCATACACACAGGGCTCCGTACACATCATACACACAGGGCTCCGCTCCGTACACATCATACACACAGGGCTCCGCTCCGTACACATCATACACACAGGGCTCCGCTCTGTACACCTCATACACACAGGGCTCTGCTCTGTACACATCATACACACAGGGCTCCGCTCTGTACACATCATACACACAGGGCTCCGCTCCGTACACATCATACACACAGGGCTCTGCTCTGTACACATCATACACACAGGGCTCTGCTCTGTACACATCATACACACAGGGCTCCGTACACATCATACACACAGGGCTCGACTCTGTACACATCATACACACAGGGCTCCGCTCCGTACACATCATACACACAGGGCTCCGCTCTGTACACATCATACACACAGGACTCTGTACACATCATACACACAGGGCTCCGCTCTGTACACATCATACACACAGGGTTCTGCTCCGTACACATCATACACACAGGGCTCCGCTCTGTACACATTATACACACAGGGCTCCGCTCTGTACACATCATACACACAGGGCTCCGCTATGTACACATCATACACACAGGGCTCCGCTCTGTACACATCATACACACAGGGCTCCGCTCTGTACACATCATACACACAGGGCTCCGCTCCGTACACATCATACACACAGGGCTCCGCTCTGTACACATCATACACACAGGGCTCCGCTCCGTACACATCATACACACAGGGCTCCGCTCCGTACACATCATACACACAGGGCTCCGCTCCGTACACATCATACACACAGGGCTCCCCTCCATATACATCATACACACAGGGCTCTGCTCCGTACACATCATACACACAGGGCTCTGCTCTGTACACATCATACACACAGGGCTCCGCTCCGTACACATCATACACACAGGGCTCTGCTCTGTACACATCATACACACAGGGCTCCGCTCCGTACACATCATACACACAGGGCTCCGCTCCATATACATCATACACACAGGGCTCTGCTCCGTACACATCATACACACAGGGCTCTGCTCTGTACACATCATACGCACAGGGCTCTGCTCCGTACACATCATACACACAGGGCTCTGTACACATCATACAGACTCGGCTCCGCTCCGTACACATCATACACACAGGGCTCCACTCCGTACACATCATACACACAGGGCTCCGCTCCATACACATCATACACACAGGGCTCTGCTCCGTACACATCATACACACAGGGCTCTGCTCCGTACACATCATACACACAGGGCTCCGCTCCATACACATCATACACACAGGGCTCTGCTCCGTACACATCATACACACAGGACTCCGCTCTGTACACATCATACACACAGGGCTCCGCTCTGTACACATCATACACACAGGGCTCCGCTCCGTACACATCATACACACAGGGCTCCACTCCATATACATCATACACACAGGGCTCCGCTCCATATACATCATACACACAGGGCTCGGCTCTGTACACATTATACACACAGGGCTCCGCTCCGTACACATCATACACACAGGGCTCTGCTCTGTACACATCATACACACAGGGCTCCGCTCCGTAGACATCATACACACAGGGCTCCGCTCCATATACATCATACACACAGGGCTCTGCTCCATACACATCATACACACAGGGCTCTGCTCTGTACACATCATACGCACAGGGCTCTGCTCCGTACACATCATACACACAGGGCTCTGTACACATCATACAGACTCGGCTCCGCTCCGTACACATCATACACACAGGGCTCCACTCCGTACACATCATACACACAGGGCTCCGCTCTGTACACATCATACACACAGGGTTCTGCTCCGTACACATCATACACACAGGGCTCCGCTCTGTACACATTATACACACAGGGCTCCGCTCTGTACACATCATACACACAGGGCTCTGCTCCGTACACATCATACGCACAGGGCTCCGCTCTGTACACATCATACACAAGGGCTCTGCTTTGTACACATCATACACACAGGGCTCCGCTCCGTACACATCATACACACAGGGCTCCGCTCTGTACACATCATACACACAGGGCTCCGCTCTGTACACATCATACACACAGGGCTCCGCTCTATACACATCATACACACAGGGCTCTGTACACATCATACACACAGGGCTCTGCTCCGTACACATCATACACACAGGGCTCCGCTCTGTACACACCATGCACACAGGGCTCCGCTCCGTACACATATGTCGAGCACACTGGGACGGAGATACTCGGTACCGGACCGGGTCTGCTACTGGGGAATGTCACAGGTGGTCCTGATCTGTACCGTGTCCCGGGCCCTGGCAATAATAAGGGAATATTTACAGGGGATTGAGTTTGTCGTGACGCCACCCATGGCTTGTGGTCAATAAGGGGACCACCGCTGCTGCAGAACCTCCGAGGATGATGTTATAGCAGCTTGGGATGGAATAGTTCTCCACGGGTAGAACTGGGTTTCTCGGGGCAGTGATGATAAAGTCTATGGTGTAGTGTATGGTGCAGGCTTGTGATGGGTGCAGTGCACTTACTGTCCTGATGCTGCAGAATCTTCAGGGTTCAGAGCTGACAGGCTGTGGCTCTTCAGGTTGTAATCCTCTGCAGACCTGTTGGAGGGAATCATGTGCAGGCAGAATCATGCAAGGGAGTCAGAGGCAGGGTTCACCGTGTTTGCTTCTCAGCTTTCTCAGTTACAGTTCACAGCCTTTACACGGGCACAACTCTCCCCTCCGGGTTCCTTTACTCTCTGCAGCCAGGTTGTTCCTCTCTGTGACCCCTCACTCTTTCTCTGTCTTTTCCAGGCTTTTACTCTCTCTGCTACTTGGTGTCTCCGGACGGTATGGCGGTGGCTCGGACCCCTGTGGGCCCTCGTGGTTGCCACTGAGCTGCCCGTCCTTTGGGGTAGGAACCCTAACTTGAAACTAGAGTCCCCCGTCGGTTAATCTAGCGATACTGGGTAGAATTCAGGGGTCTCAAACTCCAGGCCTCGAGGGCCACACACAGTGCAGGTTTTCAGGATTTCCATAGCATTGACAGTTGGTAATCAAATAACCAACTGTCAAATTCTAAGGAAATCCCGAAAACCTGCACTGTGTGCGGCCCTCGAGGCCTGGAGTTTGAGACCCCTGGATCATCGGTCCCCTTCAGAGCCGACACTCTGCTGCTAGCCTAGCCTCCAATAGTCCTGCTGGGTGAGGCTCTATCAGGCTCCTTCTAACCGTGAACTTCGGGTTCAATAGGAGGTCTACTCCGCCTGCAGTCTGCCGTCTTAGCCGTGTTTCTAGGAACCAGTGCTACTGGTCCTCTCGTCCCTCACACTCCTGGGGTGCTGGCTCCGGATGGGCTTTCTCTCTGTGGCTCACACTGGCTCTCCAGATTCTGCGCTCCTTCCACCCCACTCTTCCAGGACGTGTGCTTCTTGTCTTTGCATCTCAGCCTACACCGGCCTACTGACTCCTTCCTTCTCTCCTTCTCTATATCAACCCTCTGTCACCTGACCTGCTTGTCGGCCCACCCACTGTCTCTAAACCCACCACCCCTTGCCCGCCTAGAGTTCCCGGGCTTCGGGTTGGGTGCTGCTCTCTAGTGGTTATGTGGGCTATCTGTGAGGGTGCTGTGGTGCAACTGTCTTTCCTCCTACCTGGCTACAGTTCCTTTTGTGGCCTCCTGATCGCAGGGGCGCCACATTCCCCCGTAGTTAAACCAGCGTGTCCTCACGCTGCCTGGCATGGATCCCTCTGAAAACATTTATATTTTATCAAAATTCAACAGTAAGTATTCTTGGTTCTTCCCATCCAGGGGGTACGATTCTCTTTAAACGTTGTATAACTTAACTATCTACACATAAATAACATTACTTTGTAGCAAAAGTATAAAACATAGTAACATAGTAACATAGTTTTTAAGGTTGAAGGAAGACTTTAAGTCCATCTAGTTCAACCCATAGCCTAACATGTTGATCCAGAGGAAGGCAAAAAAAAACATGTGGCAACACTAAGCTCCACATTGGGGGAAAAAAATCCTTCCTGACTCCAGATATGGCAATCAGACTAATTCCCTGGATCAACGCCCTATCAAAGAATCTAGTATGTATAACTGATAATATTATAGTTTTCAAGAAAGGCATCCAGGCCCTTCTTAAATGTTAGTAGTGAGTCACTCATTACAACATCATGTGGCAGAGAGTTCCATAGTCTCACTGCTCTTACAGTAAAGAATCCGCGTCTGTGATTATGATTAAACCTTCTTTCCTCCAGACGTAGAGGATGCCCCCTTGTCCCAGTCTCAGGCCTAAGAGTAAAGAGATCATTAGAAAGGTCTCTGTACTGTCCCCTCATATATTTATACATTATTATAAGATCCCCCCTAAGCCTTCGTTTTTCCAAGCTAAATAACCCCAAGTTTAATAACCTGTCTTGGTATTGCAGACCCCTTAGTCCTCTAATGACTTTTGTCGCTCTTCTCTGGACCCGCTCTAGTTCAGCTATGTCTTTCTTATACACCGGAGACCAGAATTGTACACAGTATTCTAAGTGTGGTCGCACTAGTGACTTGTATAGAGGTAAAATTATGTTCTCCTCATGAGCATCTATGCCTCTTTTAATGCATCCCATTATTTTATTTGCCTTTGCAGCAGCTGCCTGACACTGGCCACTAAATGTGAGTTTGTCATCTACCCATACACCCAGGTCTTTTTCAGTGACAGTTTTGCCCAGTGTTTTACAATTAAGCACATAATTATACCTTTTGTTTCCTCTGCCCAAGTGCATAACTTTACATTTATCCCCATTAAAGCGCATTTGCCATTTAGCAGCCCAAGCTTCTAGTTTACATAAATCCTCCTGTAATATAAAATTGTCCTCCTCTGTATTGATTATCCTGCAGAGTTTAGTGTCATCTGCAAATATTGAGATTCTACTCTGCATGCCCCCTACAAGGTCATTAATAAATATATTAAATAGAAGCGGGCCCAACACTGACCCCTGTGGTACCCCACTGTTAACTGTGACCCATTCTCAGTGTGTTCCATTAATAACCACCCTTTGTTTCCTATCACTAAGCCAGTTCTTAACCCACTTACACATATTTTCCCCTATCCCCATTGCCCTCATTTTATGTATCAACCTTTTGTGTGGCACCGTATCAAAAGCTTTTGAAAAGTTCATATACACCACATCCACTGCATTTCCTTGGTCCAGTCCAGAACTTACTTCTTCATAGAAGCTTATCAGATTAGTTTGACAGGAACAGTCCCTCGTAAAACCATGTTGATAATGGGTCATGAGGTTATTTTTCTTCAGATACTCCAGTATAGCATCTCTTAGAAAACCCTCGAGGATTTTACCCACAGTAGAGGTTAAGCTTACTGGCCTATAATTTCCAAGTTCAGTTTTTGTCCCCTTTTTGAATATTGGCACCACATTTGCTATACGCCAGTCCTGTGGTACAGACCCTGTTATTATGGAATCTTTAAATATTAAAAATAATGGTCTATCTATGACAGTACTTAATTCCTGCAGCACTCTGGGGTGTATCCCATCCGGGCCCGGGGATTTGTCAATTTTAGTGATTTTTAGACGATGCCGTACTTCCTCTTGGGTTAAGCAGGTGACATTTAATTGAGACTTTTTGTTATCACTGATCATATTGTCTGTCATGGGATTTTCTTGTGTAAATACTGTTGAAAAAAAGTCATTTAGCATATTGGCTTTTTCCTCATCCTCATCCACCATTTCACCCAGACTATTTTTAAAGGGGCCAACACCATCATTTTTTAGTTTCTTACTATTTATGTAGTTAAAAAATATTTTGGGATTCTTTTTACTTTCTCTGGCAATGAGTCTCTCTGTCTCAATCTTTGCTGCCTTGATTTGCTTTTTACAAATGTTATTTAATTTTCTGTATTTATTTAATGCTTCATCACTACCTACTTGCTTTAATTCCCTAAATGCTTTCTTTTTGTCACATATTGCACTTCTTACCGCTTTATTTAGCCATAGTGGTTTCCTCCTATTTCTAGCATGCTTATTCCCATAGGGTATATATTGTGCACAGGTCCTATTCAGGATGCTAATAAACATCTCCCATTTGTGTTGTGTACTTTTATGTCTCAGGACATCGTCCCAGTTTATTGCACTAAGATCATCTCTCAACCGTTGGAAATTTGCCTTCCTGAAGTTTAGTGTCCTTGTAGCCCCTCTACTACACGTCTTAGTAAAGGATACTTGAAAGCTTATTAAGTTATGATCACTATTACCCAAGTGACCTCCCACCCGTATATTTGATATGCGGTCCGGCCTGTTGGTTAATATTAGGTCCAGCAGTGCCCCCCTTCTTGTTGGGTCCTGAACCAGTTGTGAAAGGTAATTGTCTCTCATAGTTTTCAAAAACTTATTACCTTTGCTGGAATTGCAGGTTTCTGATCCCCAATGTATTTCAGGGTAGTTGAAGTCCCCCATAATAATGACTTCTCCCTGAGTCGCTGCTTCATCTATTTGCTTTATGAGGATATTCTCCCCCACTTCCATTATTGTTGGGGACTTATAACAAACCCCTATCAGTAATTTATTATTTTTTCCCCTCCCCTTATCTCCACCCACAGGGACTCTACATTTCCATTAGATTCACCTATATTATCACACAGGATGGGTTTTAGGGATGATTTACATATAAACAGACACAGACACCTCCTCCTCGCCTATTTGTACGGTCATTTCTGAACAGACAATAGCCCTGTAAATTAACAGCCCAGTCATGGCTCTCGTCCAGCCAAGTCTCCGAAATCCCCACCATGTCATAATTATTTTCCAACAAAATCAATTCTAATTCCTCCATTTTGTTGGTGAGGCTTCTGGCATTAGTGTACATGCACTTTATGCATCTCTCTTTACCTCTATTCCTTCCTACTATATTGACTGTTCTAACCCCACCCCCAATTTTATTACTTGTGCCCAGGTTACTATTTACACTATCTTCCCCTCTTGTACAATGAATACCCTCCCCCCCAATCCCTAGTTTAAACACTCCTCCAACCTTCTAGCCATTTTCTCCCCCAGCACAGCTGCACCCTCCCCATTGAGGTGCAGCCCGTCCCTAGCATAGAACCTGTAGCCAACAGATAAGTCGGCCCAGTTCTCCAGGAACCCAAACCCCTCCTTCCTACACCAATTCCTGAGCCACTTATTTATCTCCCTAATCTCCCTTTGCCTCTCTGGTGTGGCACGTGGTACAGGCAGTATTTCAGAGAATACTACATTGGAGGTCCTTGCCTTAAGCTTGCAGCCTAATTCCCTGAAATCATCTTTAAGGACCTTCCACCTACCTCTAACTTTGTCATTTGTGCCAATGTGCACCATGACCGCTGGGTCCTCACCAGCCCCTCCCAGTAATCTGTCAACCCGATCAGCGATGTGCCGGACTCGAGCGCCCGGTAGGCAGCACACTGTTCGACGATCCCTGTCTTTGTGACAGATTGCCCTATCTATTCCCCTAATAATTGAGTCCCCCACTACCAGCACCTGTCTGGCCTGCTCTACTCTCCTGTTTTCCCCCTTACTGGAGCAGACACTCCTCTGGCTTTCAGAGGTCATACCCTGCTGCAGCAGTGCTGTACCTGAACTCACACCCCCCTCATCTGCCAACATAGCAAATTTATTGGGGTGTGCCAGATCAGGGCTAGCCTCCCTGGCACCCTTCCCTCTACCCCGCCTTCTAACTGTCACCCAGCTAGCTACCTCACTGTCCTGCAGCTTCATGCTACAATCCTCCCCCACATCTATCCCATTGAGCAGCTGTTCAGTGAGCAGCAGACTCCTTTCCATATTGTCTATGGATCTCAGCGTTGTCAGTTGTTCATTTAGATCCAGTATCTGGGCTTCCAAATGCACAATGTACTCACATCTCACACAGCAGTATGCACCCTCGACCGGCTGGTCTAGGAATGCATACATGTGGCAAGAGTTCTGTTCTGTTCTGTTCTTCAAAAATTCAAAAACTTCAAAGTTCAAAAAGTGCGAAAGTTCAAAGTCTCAAGCAGTCCAAAGGCACAAGTGCTTTAAATACCTCGCATAGCACTCTGCAGTTCAGGTCAAAGTTCAAGCACAGTCTTTCAAGTGCTAAGTGGCCTTAAAACCAAAGGGGAGCACACAAGGTGCTCAACTATATACAGTATAAAGTTCGTACCAGCTCATTGTTCGTGGTATCAATTGTTCAAATAACATATAAGACAGACAAGGGAAAGCTAACACTCATTCAGGATTGGGATGGGGATAGCAAGGATTACATCGCATTCACACTTACAAGTCTTCTTCTTTCAGGATCCGGGTCTTCCCTTCTTCTGCTTCCAGGGTAAAGTCTGCGGTGTCCTCCTTCTGGGATACATCTCCAAGTCTTGTAATGCGTTAACAAGCAAGTAACTTTCTGGAGTCTGAGTAACAGCGTCTACCATGGACTTTATTGCAGCAGTCTCAATAATAATTACAGGATCCGTGTTAGTGGCAGAATCCGTGTATTCTGACAAAGCTGGGCAAGCAACTGGTTCTGTATTCTCTAAGGCAGGGGTTTCATCTTCCTCTGATGCATCTAGGCAGAGTCTCTTGACTTTTACGCCATATGGGCCATGTTCTCCTTGTACAATATGGTACGATACCCATTCGCCGACTGTTACTCTCCTATCCGGGTGCTCTGAGGGTAATTGCTCTTCTACCTCCCGTCTGTTAATAAAGATATCTCTTGGTGCGCCTGGTTCTCTGGTAAAGGCGAAACCTTTCTCTTCAATAATCTTTACAATCTGTCCTTCATGTCTTGGGGCTTTCTGTACCTCTTTATCACGTCTGGCTATGTTCTTAGCTTCCTTGGTGCGAGCAATCATAATTTGCTTTTGGACTTGTCTCTCTACCTCTTCCTTTTCCCATTTCCGTACACATCGCCGTATATATTCTTCCTGTGTTATTATTTCTGCTGGTCCTACTGTACCGTTTGGATCTCCCAGAAAGCACATTAGGTCTTCACAGCCCTCATCTCTCTCCCACCAGCAGCGGAGCTGCTCCCCTTTCACCTCTGAGGTTGTAGGTGCTGGTATTAGGGGCTCCGGTAGGGACAACCATCTCTCTTCCAGGGCTCCTAGTGGGTCGGTCTCTTTCATTGCAGGGCGCGGTGCAGCTCTGGGTACGGACAGATCAACCAAGGTCGCAGTGCGGCATCTCTCCTCGCTTTCTGTGCGACTACGGGTAGCGCCAACCCAGCCGGGTTACGTGGACAAAGTCTGCTGATTATGTCGGATATCGATTTGAATCCGGGTCCTGAGCTCCTCTTGGGCCCGGGTCATCTGCAAGGGCAGCAGCCACAGCACACCTCGCCGGGTGTCTCGAATCTCTGGACGCTCTCTTCCGCCATGCCGTCACGATCACCGTCGCTCTCTCCCTGGCCGGGTTCCTCCACTAATGCGTTCTGTGGGCCCTCTGGGATCACTTCGGGTCTCTTGGATACAGCGCTCTCCTCGGCGTCCTCTGCTTCCGTCCTCGTGTACTTCAATGGCGACTGCTTCTCTTCCGGTCGTCTGTCCAGCCTCTTCCTGATGACGATTTCCTGTTCTTCACCCGCCAGCTTTTCATTGGTAGAAGGGTTTAGAGATGGGAGACTCTTCTTTGGGATTGATGGCTAGCTCCCCCGGAGTTAATGGGAGCCAGGGCGGGTCCTTCTTTTCGCGCCTTGGACCGGGCCAGCCCACGATGGGGGTCTGGGCACGCCTCCTCTGCACATGGCTTTAGACTTTTATGGCCGCCATTAAGCCCAGATTTGGTGGGAAAGTCCAGAACACGTTAATTAGGCACACGGGGTCCAATTCTTTTGAACCGGGTACATCCTGTTCGTGACGCCAGGTTGTCGAGCCCACTGGGACGCGGATACTCGGTACTGGACCGGGTCTGCTGCTGGGGAATGCCACAGGTGGTCCTGGTCCGGATCGTGTCCCGCGGGAGTCCCCGGAGCCAGGAGCTGCACTAGATGTTCTGAGGCAGCTTAGTTACCTTTAGTATGCGGAGTTAGACAGTTCTAAAAAAGGCACGGACACCAATAGTCTCTGTAACGGGTCTTTTACTGTATCACGCAGATGATACATGGTATACAGGTAATGGGTAACGGACTGGGTGGACTTAGCAATGACCGGTGTGGTTTCAGAGCTCCGCGGTATTCCTCCGTTCTAAACTTGTTCTAGTGAGTTGCCGATGTCGCCTTAGTGTGGCAAGTTCGGGTACAAGGGGCTACTTCAATTTCCCTGCCAGTGTGTATGTTCCGGTGTGAGGGGAGCCTGGGTCCTTTTGGTGGGTACTCCGCTGGCAAGACGGCTCTGTTTGCGGCAGCGGTGGGGTACTTCTGTAGAGCGGTCCCTCCACTCCTGGTTTGCATAGCAGTGATAAACGACTTGCTAGCTTCGGAACCAGTGATCCGGTGGTAAATGGGCGCGGGTGTATTTTGACCCATAAGTGTTCGCCCAGGGACCGGTTGTTAGGGCACCGAAGTAATGGCGCCAACCGGTAGGTGGTCTCCGGGGCTGCACGGAACTGTGCAGAGCCCCCCTCTCCTACATTCCTCCCGACCACTTCCTTCTTCTTTCTCCTCCTCCTACATTCTTCTCACACACTCTACTCCTACACTCCGCCCACCAGGACCTTACTGGCCCTCTATGCTGGTGATGCATGTACGGTATGGAGCTCTGAGTTTTAACCATGTCATTGCTTAGTCAGAGAATATTGCATCTGCAGTCAGGGATTCAATACCCTCCTGTGACGCACTCGTTGCGGGGCGCCACATACACATTATACACACAGGGCTCCGCTCCATACACATCATACACACAGGACATTGCTCCCTACACATCATACACAGAGGGCTCCGCTCTGTACACATCATACACACAGGGCTCTGCTCCGTACACATCATACACACAGGGCTCCGCTCTGTATACATCATACACACAGGCCTCCGCTCTGTATACATCATACACACAGGGCTCCGCTCCGTACACATCATACACACAGGGCTCTGCTCCGTACACATCATACACACAGGGCTCCGCTCCGTACACATCATACACACAGGGCTCCGCTCCGTACACATCATACACACAGGGCTCCGCTCCGTACACATCATACACACAGGGCTCCGCTCTGTACACAACATACACACAGGGCTCTGCTCTGTACACATCATACACACAGGGCTCCGCTCCGTACACATCATACACACAGGGCTCTGCTCTGTATACATCATACACACAGGGCTCCGCTCCGTACACATCATACACACAGGGCTCTGCTCTGTACATATCATACACACAGGGCTCCGCTCTGTACACATCATACATACAGGGCTCCGCTCTGTACACATCATACACACAAGGCTCTGCTCTGTACACATCATACACACAGGGCTCCGCTCCGTACACATCATACACACAGGGCTCCGCTCCGTACACATCATACACACAGGGCTCCGCTCTGTACACATCATACACACAGGGCTCCGCTCTGTACACATCATACACACAGGGCTCCGCTCCGTACACATCATACACACAGGGCTCCGCTCCGTACACATCATACACACAGTGCTCCGCTCTGTACACATCATACACACAGGGCTCCGCTCTATACACATCATACACACAGGGCTCCGCTCTGTACACATCATACACACAGGACTCTGCTCTGTACACATCATACACACAGGGCTCTGCTCCGTACACATCATACACACAGGGCTCCGCTCTGTACACATCATACACACAGGACTCTGCTCTGTACACATCATACACACAGGGCTCCGCTCTGTACACATCATACACACAGGGCTCCGCTCTGTACACATCATACACACAGGGCTCAGCTCTGTACACATCACACACAGGGCTCCGCTCTGTACACATCATACACACAGGGCTCTGTACACATCATACACACAGGGCTCTGTACACATCATACACACAGGGCTCTGCTCTGTACACATCACACACACAGGGCTCTGTACACATCATACACACAGGGCTCCGCTCTGTACACATCATACACACAGGGCTCCGCTCCGTACACATCATACACACAGGGCTCCGCTCCGTACACATCATACACACAGGGCTCCGCTCTGTACACATCATACACACAGGGCTCCGCTCCGTACACATCATACACACAGGGCTCTGCTCCGTACACATCATACACACAGGGCTCCGCTCTGTACACATCATACACACAGGGCTCCGCTCCGTACACATCATACACACAGGGCTCTGTACACATCATACACACAGGGCTCCGCTCCTACACATCATACACACAGGGCTCCGCTCTGTACACATCATACACACAGGGCTCCGCTCTGTACACATCATACACACAGGGCTCCACTCCGTACACATCATACACACAGGGCTCTGTACACATCATACACACAGGGCTCCACTCTGTACACATCATACACACAGGGCTCCGCTCTGTACACACTGTAAACCCCTCCTGACCCCACATTAACCTTCACCTCATCTATCACCATGACAACCAGCACAGCAGAGTCCTGCATACAATGAGGAGCTGATCATGTGACCTCTGACTCCTCCCCTCCATGTGACATCATCACAGGTCCTGTAAGCACAGAGCAGTCATATATGTAGTGTGCGGCTCTGCAGGTGGAGGTATGTATATTCTCTATTTCTTTATGTTGTACACATTTTATCTCCTGATGTTTCCCCTGATTATCTCCAGTTATTGTATTCTTACATGGGATCTTTATGATGTTACATCGTCATCTTCTCCCCATTCAGGTCCCTACAATATCGGATCCTCTCAGTGGAGATCTTCTATAGAAGACAATTCTCCTGATTGACCCATCAAGGATGGATAAGGACAAGATGGCGGAGAGGATATTACACCTCACCCTAGAGATCCTCTTCCTTGTTACTGGAGAGGTGAGAGATTGTGATGACAATGTCACATGACATCATTCTTATCTATGGACAGAATAACAGATGACAGAACTGGAGAGGTGAGGACTCTGGAAATGTCTGGAGACTGGAGATTTATTAATGTGTCTCTCCATAACCAGGATTACACAGTAGTGAAGAAGAGCTCTAGTGATCTGTGCTGTCAGGACCCTGTGTCTGAGGGAAGAGCCCTGAGCCCAATCACGGGGCCTCCACCTCACCCCTGATACATGAGGACATCAATGACCAGAAGATCCTAGAACTCACCTACAAGATGATTGAGCTGCTGACTGGAGAGGTGACACTGCTGGGAATGCTGCTGCTGGGACATTATACAGTAACGCTATGAAGGGATCGGGGGATGACAATGGTATCATTGTATGTGTCAGGTTCCTATAAGGTGTCAGGATGTCGCCGTCTATTTCTCCATGGAGGAGTGGGAGTATTTAGAAGAACACAAAGATCTGTACAAGGACATATTCATGATGGAGGATCCCCAGCCCCTCACATCACCAGGTAATAGACAGGACTAAATACACACGGCCTATAATTATCTGTATGTAAAGAATGAATTCAGTCCCTGTATGTGTCTCCTCTAGTTCTATCCAGTGAGAGGACAACACCAGAGAGATGTCCCCGTCCTCTTCTTCCACAGGACTGTAAACAAGAAGATCCTGATGTTCCTCAGGATGATCAGGTAGATGGAGAGAAGGTGTGATGAGATCTCCCTATGATGTGTAGACGGCTGTGAAGGTCTTGTATTCAGCAGGGCTGTGGGGTCGGAGTCAGTGTCCATTTTATTGGAGTCAAATTCAGGGAAATTGAGGAGTCGGAGTTGCATTTTTGGCTTACTGACTTCACTGCCCTGGTGTTCAGTTATGCTTTTTTCCTTTAGTATTATACACTGAACAGCCAGTTTCTAATGGGGCCGTCACACGCGTCAATGTTGTCAGCGATCTCATCGCTGGCAACATTGATGGCTGATCGCTGGTGAGCTGTCACACAGGCAGACTCACCAGCGATCAGTGGACCAGCGACATCGTGGAAATGATTTAAATATTGCTTCCACGATGTCTTGCTCCCGCTGCCAGGCTGCGGTAAGCGGGAGCAAGCTGGTCTCCAAGGTAAACTGCGGGTATCTAGGCAGCGCGCGCTGCCTAGATACCCTATGTATACCTTGGTTACCAGCCTTCTCCGCTCACCAGCTGGTATCCAAGGTACACAGTGGGTAACTAGGGTACCAGTTTACCATGGACACCAGCTCCCAGCGCCAGGTTTTAGAGCAGGTTCTAAAACCTGGCGACCATCAACCAGCGATTTATCGCTGGTTGATGCGGCCTGTCACACACGTCAATATCGCTGCAACGTCATGTTTAGCAGCGATATTGACGCGTGGTGTGACATCCCCATTAGGGACACCAGACCTTGACCAGTGACTCCAAAGTGTTGAATAAAATCTATTGATCAGTTTTCTGAGGATCACTGAGGGTACCGTCACACCTGGCCATGTCGCTGGAGATATCACCGGTGACGCACGGGGGTGTGCACGTTTTTGGCACCCCGCCAGCGTCACCGTCATGTGTTTACATGCGGTAATACCTCCGGCGACGTACCGGCGATGTTACAGGCGCCATCGCCGCTGGGGTGTCCACAAACCCCAGCGACGATCCTGTAACATGGGAGCCTATGGCTCCCATCGCCTGTAACATCTGCGATCACCATATTACATGGGGCAATGTGTACACATCGCTCCAGAATGCTCGCCTGGTTTCAGAGCAGTGCTGAGAAGCCAGACGACCACTCTAGGGTGATATTTGGCGTTGATATCGCCTCTTTACACCCGGCGACACACCGGCGGCGATAGGCCACGGCCCTGCGTTGCCTATGAAATCGCCGCCGATATGGCCAGGTGTGACGGTATTCTTACAGTATGAATCTGTATTATATGAGGAAAATAAAGTGATCTGATTAACTTTGAACATTCAGTACATACAATGGTGTTGAGATTTTGCAGAGAATATTGTAATAGGTGAAAAACATCCAGTGGAAGTGGATCCTGTGAATATCAAAAACTCATCAGAGAGAAGTGAGAGGAGCTCATCAATAATCATTCTGAATACAACTATGGTGCTGCAGCTAAAGTGTCTGAACAAATAACTCTTCAGCTGAGGAGCTCACGTAGGCTTTGTGACAATGGTCGGATATTCATGAATTGCTTCCTGAAATATGAAGTTTTTCTTGCTTATTTGGGCTCCTCAGTTTTCAGATCTTAATCCTATAGAGTATCTCCAGGATGAGGTAGAACGGGTTGTTCAGAGCAAGTCAGTTCCTATCTTATTTGTGGCAACTGTAAAAAACTGTCCTGTCCTCAAGGGCCAATATTCCTGCAGAACAATCAACACAGACTGGAATTGATGATGTATAGATTTGCTATAATTCTGAATATCGAAGGTGAATGTATGCGCTGCTAAATAGGTGTCTAATAATGTGTCCATCCAGTGTATATTCTATACTTGGTGGAGATGACCGGATAAAGCTGATCATAGACATTAGATGTCTGGATCTTCTCACAATGTTCTGGTTATGGAGACGCTGGTTACAATTAGGAGCTGACAGGTTGGATTATACAGGAGACCTGCAGATATGTGATATCTACTGCTGTCAGTTTTAGTCATAATGTTAGTTTGTTGTCTTTTCTGTTTTTCCACATTATTTGTTACGACTTTATTTATCAGTGACATTAACAATATTTATTTCAGGGTGAAGATCTGCCCCATATTAATACTACAGAGACATATGTGAGGGGTGATGAGCGGAGTAAAGAGGAGATTATTACAGATAACAGCACAGGTGACCACTAAATACAGAGAAGGCACAGATTCTACTGAAGTCAATCATTGTAGATTTATGGGCCCGATTTATTGAGACAAGTGTCAGTCTTAATAAATAGATTGCAAAGTATTCACTGATCTCAGGGAGACCAGTCCAAGAAAACACTGCGGGCAGCTGGCTAAAGCGCTCAGTCTTAATAAATAGGGCCACTGTAGTAAGATGCGCCCAATTGATTTAAAGGTGAATTTCGGGGCCCGGAGAACATTTTTGGAATGAGTTATGCAACTAAAATGTATTGAATTTTCATGATTAGTATAAATGGGCATAGACATACCCTGTCCTGCCCAATGCCCGTTCATTTAGCTGGCAGGGATTGGAATAAAAACACAGCAGTCACAATATTTTAACATAAGTTTAGACTTATGCCAGAATTGTAGCATACACACCTTAATGCATTTGGACCATTGTGCTGAATTTTGTAGGGTATGTTGCACATAATAATGATGTGTGTTTGAAATGGCAGAAGAACGTGATGCATGAATGGCAACATTTCAAATTGACAAAAAATGTTTTGATTCCTACACAAGAAACAAAAATCCAGGGCTTCATAGGAGACCATCACCTGCCAACATAATACAGTATCAATGTGTTACACTATGTAGCACTGTGCTCAAACAAACTGTCATCAGGGGGTAGAGGCTGCTGTCACTGCTGCATCTTCTGTCCCCCCCCCCCCCTTCCCCGAAAGGAAGCTCGTTTCAGGAGCTGGTCTAGGCCTTGCACACTGTCATTGTGTGATTTGCACAGTGACAGCACACTCTTTGTTGCTGGCTCAGATTAATAGGGCCAGAAACACAGAGCAGTGCACAAAAGTTAGTGTTGAAGTACCCAGCGGCGTTCTGAGACCAACACAGCCCCCAAAGTGACATGTCTGCACACCGTCGGATGCTCTGATTACTTTTTTTTTTTCAGGAAAGGGACAGACCACAGCCTCTGCCCCCTGATGATATTTTATTTGAGTATACCAGTATGCACTGGGATTCTCATATGAAGTGTCATCAGACAGAAAGTAGGGAAAAATAAACAATATTAGTTAGATCGTGAAGTCAGGCAAAGGTATGGAATTTTCAATGCAGCCATATTAAAAATGAGTCTACATTGTGGGCCAATAGATGGGGATTTAAATCAAATTTTCTTCAGCCGTCACACCATCCCTTCAATGTGGCCCAAGATAATAGTTCTTTTTCTGATGTGGCCCAGAAATGACAAAAAAAATTAGGCTGGTTTCACATCAAGATTTTTTGGCATCCGTGCCTATCCTTTGTAAAACAGATAGCCACGGATCCGTTTTGCTCTCCATGTATCCCTATGGGCAATGGATCTGCACGGATTTTTCCTTAATGGCATCATGACAGCGTCCGTTGGTATCAGTTTTTCTGATGGTTACAAAAATCGTTGCCTGCAGCGTTTTTCGTGTCCATCAGAGAAATCAGACACAAACGGATCATCACGGTCCTCCGCCCTTTAACACTGGAGTCTATGGACCGCGGATCCATCAAAAAATCGGATCTGATGTCGGCTCCGTTGTTATGTACTGAGCATGCTCAGAAGCTCTACTCAGTACTTAACTGGTCTCTCCCTCTTTTCCTGTCTCCCTGCTCCTCCCTTCTCCGTCTCTCCTGTCTCTTCTCCTCCCCCCCTCCCCTCCCTTCTCCTCCTGCATGGAAAAAAAAATATCCTCACCCGGCTCCCGGAATTCGACTGCCTCCACCTCCGATGGGCTGCCAGTCACCTGACCAGCCCGGTTAGCTGACATGTCACATGACCGAGGTGGAGGCGGTCGCATCCTGGGAACCAACGGACAGGTGAGGTATCCTCACTGAGGATATTTTTTTTTTCATGCAGGAAGAGAGGGGAGGGAGGAAAGAGAAGAGACGGGAGAAACAGAGGAGGGAGGAGTGGGGAGACAGGAGAGATGGAGGAGTGGGGAGGGGAGGAGAAGAGGGAGAGAGCTGGATCCAAACAAATCCTGCAAAAAAATCAGAAACGGGTGCCTGTTTGTCGTCCGATTGCAGGCATTCGTTTGGATCCGTTGCTGTCCGGAGGATTCTGCAAAAAAAAAAGAATCACCTTGGACAGCAACAGATCTTGATGTGAAACCAGCCTTAGACACCACTGCTCTAGAATTAGACTAGCTTTCGGTATCTTAATTGGATAGGACATGTTTTGCTTCTGCGTTTTGTTAAACTGTACTTGCAAGTTAATGTAAAGGTACTGTCGCACGTGGCAACATTGCTTGCAATTTCACTGGCAATTTGCTGGTTGCAGTGAAATCATGGACACATTGTTAGATTTGTACACAGCCACAAAATAGAACAATGTGTCCATGATTTCACTGCAACCAGCAAATTGCCAGTGAGATTGCAAGCAATATTGCCACTTGTGACGGTACCTTAAGTGTTATAAGTGTATATTTTACATAAACAGTTTCTCCAGTTATTGGTTATTTTAAAGTTGTTCTATGGAAAGTGAATGTGGTGGACATTTTTGAAGAATCTCCACTGAACATTTCACTAACTATAAATGAATATCTCATATTTCACAAGAGATTAGAGTTTGACGCATTAATACATGGACCTATGACGTAGTTGTCTTCAATAGCTAAGTCAAAAATGAAAAGAGCACAAACTTGATGGCCTAACATACCGTAATCCATACTTGCTGCTTTGGTATTTAATCAAACAACTTGTATAGAAATGTTATTAAATGTATAAATACTATAATTAATATGATGTTAAAGCTGTGTTATTGAAAAATAATATTCTGTTTCATTCTTGGCAGATGAATGTATCAGCAGATTGGAGGCACAACTGATGTGTTCAGATTTTACAGCACATGATAATAGTATCACACTGAGTGCTTATGAAGAGTATGACAGTATCCCACATATGTCTCCAGCCCTCCACTGTAAACATTTATCAACTGATCCTTTTCAACAGCTCCTTTCTTCGGATTCACCACGGACTGTTAAGCAGAACAAAAATAACACAAGGGATGGTGAACATCAAAGAGCCAACACAGGAAAGAGGCCATATTCATGTTCAAAATGTGGGAAATGTTTTACAAGAAAATCACATCTTGTTACACATGAGAAAATTCACACAGGAGAGCAACCATTTTCATGTTCAGAATGTGGCAAAAGTTTTATAGAAAAATCCAGTCTTATTAAACATCAGAGAATTCACACAGGGGAGAAGCCATTTTCATGTTCAGAATGTGGGAAATGTTTTACATTGAAAGATCATCTTGTCAAACATCAGAGAACACACAAAGAGGAAAAGCCATTTTCATGTTGCCAATGTGGAAAAAAATTTAAAGAGAAATCAACTCTTGTTAACCATCTTAGAAATCACAGTGGGGAAAAGCCATTTTCATGTACAGAATGTGGGAAATGCTTTATTCAAAAATATCTACTTGTTAACCATCAGAGAACACACACAGGGGAGAAGCCATTTTCATGTTTTCAATGTGGAAAAAGTTTTAAAGAGAAATCAAAACTGGTTAAGCATCTGAGAATTCACACAGGTGAGATCCCTTTTTCATGTCAGGAATGTGGCAAATGTTTTACAGAGAAAGCACGTCTTGTTATCCATCTAAGAACTCATACAGGTGAGAAGCCATATTCATGCTTAGAATGTGGGAAATGTTTTCCAGTCAAAGACAGTCTTGTTACACATCAGAGAACTCACACAGGGGAGAAGCCATTTATATGTTCAGAATGTGGAAAATGTTTTACAGAGAAATCAAGTCTTATTAAACATCAGAAAATACACTCAGGGGAAAAGCCATATTCATGTTCAGAATGTGGGAAATGTTTTACAGTCAAACACCTTCTTATTATACATCAGAGAACTCACACAGGGAGAAGCCATTTATATGTTCAGAATGTGGGAAATGTTTTGCAGAGAAATCAAGTCTCAGGAAACATCAGAAAATCCACACAGTTAATAAGCCATATTCATGTTCAGAATGTGGGAAATGTTTTACAGTCAAACACTGTCTTGTTACGCATCAAAGAACTCACACATGGGAACAGCCATTTATATGTTCAGAATGTGGGAAATGTTTTACAAACAAATCAAATCTTGCACATCAAAGAACTCACACAGGGGAGAAGCCATATTTGTTTTCAAAATGTGAACAATGTAATGCGCACGAATAAAATCTTCAGTCTTTGGATTCATGTATTTATGATTTTACCTTGCATTCACCTACTGGGAAATGAGTCCCATAAGTCGTGCAGGTTCACATCTGACTTTATTATGATTTTACCTTACCATTTTTAGGAGACCTCAATATGCTATGATGCTTTTTTAATATGATGGAATAGAATTATTTGTTTCTATGGGCTCTGAACGCTGAATCTTTTGTAAATGATATATTTATCTCAGAGTTGCACCACTGTGTTCCTTACGGATGGACTTCCATGTGGGTGAGCTGAAGTTGTTCTTTATATTCCAAATACAATCTTGTTATACATGAGAGAAGACACTCGGGAGAAAAACATTTCCATGTTCAGGATATGAGAAATGTTTTAATGTTTTGTACGGATATTAAATCTCATTGCACGTCACACAATTCACAATAGGAAATTGTAATTTTCTTTTTTAAACCATTTTATTGTCAAAATGGTACAATAAAAAAGATAAAACAGGTCTAGTCTATGAGCGAAGTAAATGTAATTTACAATGCTAACTGCTTAATATTAAATGTATGCAATTACCAATATTTTTTTATTAAATCAAAGAGGAGTTACTCATCACGCGAATGTATCTGTCATGCCACGGACTGAGGTGTGTCTGGATACAGTGAGTGTCCGGTGCACTACACACGGCAACAGACAGGCGAAACACCGGGGGCACAAATACAACGGAGGGCCCTGCTCGTAGGGAATGGGGGATGGAGACCTCCTGTACTCACCTGTGGCTGTGCCCTGATCTCTCTATCATCTCCCTATATGGATTCTTTCACTCTGTCACAGAGCAGGATACCTAGTCTTTCGCTGGCCCTGATGTTAGCCCTCAATAGGGAGATGGCCTGGTCAACTTCTTTAGAGTAGCTCCTTCACCTAAGGTAGTTAGGCCAGGAATGAAGTTCAGTCACCAGCAAGGAATGCTGGATCATGTGACCATATAAAGGAGATGGGAGTGATCACAAAGTAGCCAAACCTGGGAAGAGAACTAAGGAGCTTTGTAAACAACAGAAACTGGCATTAACTCCTACACTGCCAAAGTAAAGAAACACATTTAAAATAAAGTCTCAATACAGGAATGAGACGTAGGTCCCAAACCTGTCACAAGTCACCAAAGTAAAAGAGACCATCATGACAGTACCCCCCTTTAACAAGGGTCCTCAGGGCCCTCAAGACTGGATATAGTCTGGCTAACACCTATGAACTACTAGCTGCGAACAACCTGCATTCACTTCCATAACCACCTGTCCCTTAAGGTACCTTCACACTCCGCAATCTCGCCTGGCAATCATAAAAGCGATATGTCATCCCGGAGCAATCGCCGTAAAATTGCCTCAGTTGTGGCGTGTGATTGGGGAATTTTGCGGCGATAAATCGCCTCTCTGCCATCGCCTGATTCCTGAACAGTGCTCCGAAATCAGCCGCAACCATGAAGGCGATATTTCTGTGTTGTGGCGTGTGATAGAGCGATAGTGATGGATAGAGCGTCGCCTAGGATTTCCCATAGGCGTGGCTCAACCGTTCTGTAGTCCACGCTCCATCTGCGATGATTGGTGTTGGCTACTGTGTTCCCATTGGCTGTCAGTTGACAGGGCGCCATATTTGAAGATCTGTCTGTTCAGCACCACACACCTCTTCAATGGCGTCATGTATTAGCCAGCCTTCCAGAGCAGGCTGCCCAATCGTAACGCTGTTGCATTGTCCAATAAGCGCTTATGGGGCGCGGTGTAAACCACTGTGGCACATCTATCTCCTCGCCGCGCTGAACATGTACGCCCACATTGCCTTTGAAATTGCGGCGTGTGAAGCGGTGATGGAATGAGGCAAGATTGTTTCCGCTGTAGGGGAGGCGATTTCTGGAGCGACACATCGCCTTACTTTCAGGGTGAGATTGCAGCGTGATGCCGCCATCAGCGATCTGAGGCGACCATGAAAAACGTGCACGCGCACGTTAGATCGCCTCATATCGGCAGGCGAGATTGCGGCGTGTTAAGGTACCCTTAAGGTTATCACCTGCGCAGCAAGGGAAAGATGTTGCCCACTTGGTCAGCCAGCTTAAATACAACATCATCAAGTGCTATAGCATACTGCAAACATACATGTTCTTCAGAACTCAGGTTATCCTTATATATGTATTAGATGGTATTTTTTCAAACTCTTGGGAAACTATCTGTACAAATATGTCAATATTGGGAGAGAGAGATAATGGGGGGAATTTGTTTGATATCTGCCTAATTGATGCCATGACCTTACCTAAGGAGGGATCTTCATGTTGCACAGCAAGCTCCTCTAGGTCTTGTAAAACAGCCTGTTCATTAGGTATGGGAAAAATTTTTTGTAGATCCTCATTGTGGTGCCATTTGTAAAAATTGAGAGACCTGCCAAAAATATTGATATCTTTAATAGCAATGAATGGGTCAAATCATATACTGGGAGATGAGATGTTTAGATAATAAAGATAATTCTACATCTAAGAAGATATGGTGATGAGATTCACGCAACATCCGCTCCTCCCAAGAACTCCTCCTCTGCTTCCCCCTCTTCGCACAACCGCGTCCAGGACTTCTCCCGGGCATCTGCCTTACTCTGGAACTCCCTGCCCGAACACGTCAGACACTCTCCTACCCTGAGAAGCTTCAAGTGTCACCTGAAGACTCACCTATTCCGTCAAGCCTACAACCTGCCATGAGACCCAGGCGATCGCCCCATACCTGACATTCCCCCATCCTACTGTATCCTAACCCACCCCTCATAGACTGTGAGACCTCGTGGACAGGGTCCCTGCCCCTCCTGTACCTGTACGTCCCGATTGCCTAGATTTAGTGTACTTGTTCTTGTCTCCCTCATCCTCATGTAAAGCGCCATGGAACCTAATGGCGCTATATAAATAAATAATAATAATAATGAGATTGATTACATTTGGTACATTCCCGGCCAATTCGTTATCTTTTTAAAACATGTTAAGGCTAGCTTCGCACCATAGGTTCTGTCCGGCTCTGACAAAAAGTGACAGCACAGGGCACAGGATGAGCAGAAAGTGTGGCCAAATATATCCTCCTTCGATCCTGTTTTTTGCAGGGTTCCTTTTCTGCTGCTGCCCACGGTGCTGATCTGTCATCTGCCATGTGTGCAGACTGCTACAGGCCGCCCCTAATGTCACCACCCACCTCAATTGTACAGTGGTCTCCTACTACACTGACACACTGTGCCGAATCCGCACCTCTGAAGGAGATTCGGTACACTGTCAGTGCAGGAGGCGAACGCTGCATGTGTGTGCGGCCACCCTGTGGCCGTTGTCAGTGGAGCCGAGGTCCGCAGCCCGGGTGATGCTCCCTCTATACCTCCTGTACCATACAGCGGGGGACAGAGCTGGCGGCTGTGGTAGAGAGAGGACTGGCTCTGTGCCCCGCTCTGGTACAGGAGATACAGATTGAGGAGCAACTCCAGGGCACAGAGACCTGGGCTGCGGACCTCGGCTCCACTGACAGCGGCCACAGAGTGAGCGCACACACACATTCAACGGTCCCCTCCTGCGCTAACAGCGTACCGAATCTCCGTCACAGCTGCAGATTCAGCACAGTGTGTCAGTGGAGCAGGGGACTGCTGTGTACAATGGGGGTGAGTGGTGACATTAGGGGCTGATGTGGGCCTGTAGCAGTCTGGGGGTGGGTGACCATACTGTAGACTGGAGGAGGGGGCGTGCTTGGAGGAGTCTCGGCGTAACGTCCAGTTCTGCATTTCCATGCAGGCTCCAACACAAATACGCCTCCTGGACAATCACTGGGTGCCGCAAATAGGTGATATCTGGGTAACTATGCAAAATGTTGACAGGATGTGTATTACAAACTGTCAAAATTTTGCAGCCTGGATACACATAAAAATTATCCAAAAATCCCGGACAACCCCTTTAATGTCAGATTTGCTGTGAGGGGTGCTCAGCTGCTGGTTGATGTGAAGCTTAGGTGTGACTCACCTGGCATGTGTTAATCAATACCATTATTGCGGTGACACACAACTCTACACATTTCTTTTTACAATTTTCCTTATTGACAGACTTCATGTATGCTTGTGACCCTTCAGTATGCCACTCCCCCAGAAAGAAGACACTCTGCTGAAACACATGTTGGGAGAAGGGTATCGTTACAACTATATAGGTAACATGCTTAACATTTACCTATGACTATTTCTGCATTAATGTCTAATTAGTTTGGCCAGTTTGCCAGTTATTATTCTATTGATACAGCACTAGTCTTTACTATATTATTATATTTATATATGGTGTGTTGGTGTTTTGCCAATTGGTTTGACAAACAGGTTCGGATACGACTTTAAAGAAGGTAATCAAGTAATTTTATTAAAAAGGCTAATTTTGAATACAAAGCTATAAAAACGACAGTATGATATTGCATACACTATTTATATAGTCCGCACATAAAGATTTTGAATACAAAACTATAAAACATTAGGATATTGCTTACACTATTTGAACCATCAACACATAAAGGTTATGCATTTACTTACATCACATCACCACGGAGTTGCACATCATCTTGTCTTGTAACATCAATCGGAGAAGCACGATGAAGACAGGAGAGCTCAGTGGGAAAACACAACACTGAATTCAGGTACACAAAATGACTTCTTCATCAAGGAGCTTATGAGCATCATCTGTCCAATTGACAGAGAATTCCGGAGAAGTCACCACCAAAAATGCTTCTGTCTGTATCATGATTCCAGCGACTTTTATAAGGCTTAAACAATGGCCTGATTAATGTTTATAAGCTTTGACTTGTCGATCAAACGGAATTGGCCAGATTCTGTAATCTCGAGAAGTTTACTTACAAACATTATTCTAGACAATCGATCTGTGTATTTCTCATGGAACATAATGCATACATATACATACACTATTTGAACCAGGATTTTAGTTCCAATACCACTGTTTGTCAAAGCAAATATCACAGTGGTCACTTGTGTACAAATTAGGATAATGAATCCTTGAAACACACAGCTTCAAAGACCACTGAACAATTGACATTGTCTTACTGTATCAACACAGAGCAAACACTCAGTTTGTGGATGGCAGACATCAAGACAGTTCATTTGAATTAACTAGTTTCTCAATATCAATATATATCAATACACTGTAATATATTGCAATATATAGTGCTTGGATTCAGACAACCATATTTCATATTTGCAATACATTCCACCCTTGGTCTAGTGACCACACTTTATCAAAGCATATAAGCAATATGTTACATAATGTAGGCTATAAGATATCCATATTTTTTATTAGCAATACATTCCACCCTTGGATATCTTATAACCACACATTATTTATCCAACCACAACAATCCAATGCATGCATAGCAAAAACGACTCCTATTATATCATCAGTTAATAATACTACATCATAATTGCAGTTTTCGCATAAGGTAGCAAATTCCCGCTTTATATGGGGAGTTTTATGAGCTGGGAATAAAGACATAATTAAAGTTAACCTAGAGCTAACACATGACCCACTAGTTATATTATTTGGAATATAACTAAAAGTGATATTTCCAAAGGAAATCATCCAACCTCTAGGCAATCTTACATGTTCTGTATATGATGGAGAGATCACTATACTGTTACACATCATATCTTTGCCCGCCCTCATACTTTTACACTTTTTATCTGAACTGGAGCCACATATAATAGGCCTATCCCCATCCCCAGTCTGATTCAACATGGCTTCTGCCTCTTTTATGTTTGTCACAAGTCCACTGACAGCATGGGTCAGCTGGCATAATACTTGGGATCCTTATATTAATCATGTCTTCCATTAGAAATCTTCTTCCGTACAGTTCACACTTTGAGTCACATCTTCTTGGATATATCACCATACAAGTTTCTAATATATATATTGGTAGCAGTGATCGTCTTTGCCGTTCAAAAATGGCTAGTGTTCATCAACTGAGCCAAGTAAATCCATAGATTCTGTTTGGTTTTCAGAAGTCCACACTTTCCGTAGTTGGTATCCGTTTACTGTCTGAAGATTGCTCAGCTCTTGACAGCAGTCACACATGGGGACAGCAACAATGCAACACTTACAGGTCAGATTTTGATCTAAAGGGAAATAAAAACACATTATTGTCTGAGATCACACTGACGGCTACTTGAGAAATGACTTGAGCAGATTCAGGACGCCTAATTGATTCAACCAAATACACTGACTGAGCTATTCTATCTTCTTTCTGTATTATTGACATGTCACTTTAGTCAATATTCATACATTTCTCATGGATAATTCTGATCCATCACATTACCTCAATACTTTGAAATATCAAACTTAAATGATCAAGATGCACTTACAAATGGGGTTTACAAACCTATTGTGTTCCTGATTGAAAATAAAGATTAAGACAATACATAACCACAACTTTTAGCTTCATCACAATGGGATGATTACTTATTTAATTGTTTGCAAACAATTATTTTAACTTAACTTTGAGCTCATTTTCTAACCCACGTTTTATATATAACTAAATTCATTGAATCTGATTCCTCTGAAAAACTGGTTTGTCCAGTCTGAAAAGAAGAACAAAGAAAAAGTTAAAATACAAGTCAAATACTGCACTTTGTCCTTATCCTAGCTGTTATCCATATGCTAATAGATTATCCACATATAGACAGACAAAAACAAAGAAGGGAAAACAAAACAACCTCACTGGATACATTGTATTGCTTTTATCCATAACACAGGAATGATGACTGGTGACCAATGTAAAATGATCCAGCCCCATAGACAGAACACAGGAATGTTAGCATAGTCTTTTTGGGGTCTACAATATGACACATTCTGCTCTTTCTCAGGCTCACCTTTATCCACATTTGGGATCTGCATTACTTGCGACTTTTGTGCAGTTGTAGCATAGTCGACCTTTTTACCTGTCTCTGTAAATTCAGTATTGTTAATGGCAAGTTCTTCCTCATTCTCAATACTAGCAATATTCTGGTGCAATGAATGGCTCTCTAGTTCGGTATTACAATAACGTTTAATGTGGCCCATCTCCCACATTTAAAGCAATACCTAGACCTGTATACAGCAGACACATTCTCTTGCTCTTCTGACTCATGACACCAGTCACTTAATAGTTTTACAAATCTTTCATATGAACTAGTATTTCTTAGAGACACTCTTGTGGCATAATCTACATTACAATGATTTGCCATTGAAAATAGAAAACTGGCATCATCCTGAGACATATCTGGATGATTGTAAACATTTCTATACAATGTCAGATAATCACTACAGAACAACATGGGATCATCAGATCGCCTGAATCTATACATTGCCAGTGTCTTGTAACCCCTAGTATTTCTCCTACTTAAGGTACGTTGCAACTCAAATCTATTAGACACACTGCAATTGTCTACCTCATTCCCTGTAGCTGTCTCTACAACCTGTCTCTGGCATATATGATGATCTTTTAATGGGTTAATAAGAGGATCCATTTCCATCTCCCCATTAAAATGATCATCCCTCTGTTCTATGTCGGTGACCATTTTAGACACACTGCAATCTTCTACCTCATTCCCTGTAGCTGTCTCTACAACCTGTCTCTGGCATATATGATGATCTTTTAATGGATGAAGAAGAGGATCCATTTCCATCTCCCCATTAAAATGATCATCTCCCTGTTCTGAGTCAGTGGCAGTTTTGGAGTCAGTTGAGTCCTGTGCATCACTATCCCACTGATCTGGGTTCCACTCCATTTCTTCTTTGGCTATGGCCAAAGCTTTCCTCTTGTTCACCTTCCCTGTCTTCTTTTGGCATACATGATGATCTTTTAATGGGTTAATAAGAGAATCCATTTCCATCTCCCCATTAAAATGATCATCTTCCTGTTCTGGGTCAGTGGTAGTTTTGGAGTCAGTTGACTCCTGTGCATCACTATCCCACTGATCTGTGTTCCACTCCATTTCTTCTTTGGCTATGGCCAAAGCTTTCTTCTTGTTCACCTCCCCCCTCTTCTTTCTGCACTTATACTGTTTTACATGTACAGCAGCCTGTTCTTCATCATGCTGAGTTCCAACACATTTGTCCATTACTAACTTATTCTGACCCTGTGAATTCTGGGCCTCACACAGTTGCATTTCCAATTCCTGCACCTTAGTTAACATTCTTTGCTTTTCCTCATGCTGTTTTCTATATGCAGATAGCAGGATCCAGCCACTCCTACCAACAGCACACAATTCTTTCCCTTTTTCTACTTTTACTTTCTGCAAGCATTCTACAGGGGATGTCACACGCGTCGATATCGCTGTCAATGTCGCTCATGCGTCACGGATTTTCAGTCGCTCAAGCGACGTAAAAGTGACGCAGGAGCGACATTGAAGCGTGTGACCAAGCGATGCAACCAGCGATATGTCGCTGATCGCAGGTTTCAGTGCCAGATGTAAAACCTGTCGCTCATCGCTCAGTAGACCTTGTGCATCGCTGCGTGTGACACTAAACTCAGCGACGTATTTTCTATTTTGACAACGTACAAGCGACTAAATAAAATCGCTCGCAAGATGGCGACATCACCGCATCGCTGGGTCATATTGATGCGTGTGACATCTTACCTGCGATAATTCCACATCGCTCAGGCGATTAATAATTTGTGACGCATGAGCGATATCGCGGGCGACATTGACACGTGTGACAGGCCCTTACCACATCAGCAGGTTCTGCATCCTGCAAACATTTGTCCCATAGTTCACTTGAACCAACACGGTGTGACCACTTAGTCGCCAAAATATGATATGGAGTTTCCTCCCACCCTGGAGTCTTAATAGACTCACTCACAACCACTTTTTTCCTAAAAAGAGGCATGTTTTATGCAATATCACACTATATAAAAAATTACTAAATCCTTCCGCGTATTCCACTTCTGACACCAAATGTTTTGCCAATTGGTTTGACAAACAGGTTCGGATACGACTTTAAAGAAGGTAATCAAGTAATTTTATTAAAAAGGCTAATTTTGAATACAAAGCTATAAAAACAACAGTATGATATTGCATACACTATTTATATAGTCCGCACATAAAGATTTTGAATACAAAACTATAAAACATTAGGATATTGCTTACACTATTTGAACCATCAACACATAAAGGTTATGCATTTACTTACATCACATCACCACGGAGTTGCACATCATCTTGTCTTGTAACATCAATCGGAGAAGCACGATGAAGACAGGAGAGCTCAGTGGGAAAACACAACACTGTATTCAGGTACACAAAATGACTTCTTCATCAAGGAGCTATGAGCATCATCTGTCCAATCGACAGAGAACTCCTGCAGAAGTCCCGAATACAGGTACACAAAATGACTTCTTCATCAAGGAGCTTATGAGCATCATCTGTCCAATTGACAGAGAACTCCTGAGAAGTCACCACCAAAAATGCTTCTGTCTGTATGATTCCAGCGACTTTTATAAGGCTTAAACAATGGCCTGATTAATGTTTATAAGCTTTGACTTGTCGATCAAACGGAATTGGCCAGATTCTGTAATCTCGAGAAGTTTACTTACAAACATTATTCTAGACAATCGATCTGTGTATTTCTCATGGAACATAATGCATACATATACATACACTATTTGAACCAGGATTTTAGTTCCAATACCACTGTTTGTCAAAGCAAATATCACAGTGGTCACTTGTGTACAAATTAGGATAATGAATCCTTGAAACACACAGCTTCAAAGACCACTGAACAATTGACATTGTCTTACTGTATCAACACAGAGCAAACACTCAGTTTGTGGATGGCAGACATCAAGACAGTTCATTTGAATTAACTAGTTTCTCAATATCAATATATATCAATACACTGTAATATATTGCAATATATAGTGCTTGGATTCAGACAACCATATTTCATATTTGCAATACATTCCACCCTTGGTCTAGTGACCACACTTTATCAAAGCATATAAGCAATATGTTACATAATGTAAGCTATAAGATATCCATATTTTTTATTAGCAATACAATTGGTGCCACTGACTCTCCCCAGCGGGGGCCGTGGGGTACTCGGAACCAGGCCCTCTCAACGTCGTCGGGGCTGTGGGATGCTGTCACGGTGGCGTGACCAGCCCGTGGTCCCCTATTGGGCAGTCAGTAAAAAGGGGGTTTGACAAGGTGTAAAAAGACAAGGAAAAAAAATTAAATAAAAAGAGTTTGTCGTGATGCTACCCGTGGAAAGCGGCTGCTAGGAGCAGCTGCTGCGGTCCGGTACCTCTGGGGATGATGAAGTTGCAGCTGTGATGGTGATGCTCCCCTCGGGAGGAGTGGGTCCCCAGGGCATCCCGAGTCAAGGTGATTTGGGGTCATGGAGAGCCAGCGGGGCTGAGCTGGCTGCAGAGCTGGATCATGAATACTCTCGGGCAGGCTCCTGCTGCCTGCGCGTCGCTTCAGTTTTCCTGCTCCTCAGGCGCAAAATAAACAGTCTGACACAATGCTGAGTTTCCACCCAGTTTACTTGGCTTCTCTCGTCAGTCACTTCAGGTTACAGCAAAAGTACAGTGGCGGCTCTGGTAGTCCTTGTCAACCAGGATGGCATATCCAGTGCACCCCCTTTTATGTTCCTTTCTCTTGGGCTTCCTTTCTCAGTACTGCCTATTCCTCTCCTTCCTGCATGCGCCTCTGCACGCAGAGCCCCGATCTAGCAGCCACGGCAGATTGGCAGGGTCCCCTGGCCCTAGTATGCCTGCCTTCTCTGCGCTGCTTCGGGAGTTGGCCACGACTCTTGGAGATCTTGTGGCCCCCAGTTCTGTGGTTGGAGCTTGGAGCCTACCCGCCACCTTCAGGGCCGGGCCCCTGGTTCTTGACCTGTCCTTCCACTTAACTATGGATTCGGGCCCACGGGTGGATGGCTCACTGCCTACGCCCCTAGGACTCCCTCCATCTTCCTGTGGTCTGCATTCCTGGGACAGGCCTCATTGTGGTTCGGGCCTCCGTACCCTCTGTCTTCTCTGTCTCTTGTCCTCCTCCGACTGACTAGCTACTTCCCGTAGTGTCTTCCCTTTGTTCTCTTCCTTTCCCTAACCGCTTTCTGCTCATTTCCCACCCACCACTGTCTCCCCAGCTGTCCCACAGCTGCCTGAGCCATCCCACTACCTGGTTTCACCCACTCGCTCTGGGACCAGGGTGTGTTTGTGGGTGACTGATCTCGGTTGCTGCAAACTTATAGTAGCAACCGGGCCACAGGGGCGCGACACCACATACTGGCCATTGCTATGCACCACTACTATATATCTATTCTTTGATGTTTTTATTGTTGTGTCAATAAAAATCTTGGTTTTTAAATTATTTCAGTCTTATGTGCTTTTTGTCTTGTTTGTAATGCATATATCTTGCACTTACTAACAAAAGTTTTTTACGGTAACACCCTTTTTTTTAAATTAAATGTACAAAGCAGAATCAAAGCTTACCACACCATGTGCTGCAGCTCCTGCATCAATCAGACTGCCTTGCCCCCATTGGCTTGGCGTAAAATCAATCCAGAGAAAAGAAGGCAGCGTCTCTCTGTAGCATATAGAATTCTTACATTATTTAATCCAATAAAAACGTCATCACATACATAGGTGCAGTACAGTGGACGCGTTCCAACACTCAGGGTGTCTTAATCATAACTGATTTGATTACAACATGCAGACGTAGTTAAAAACCTAGTTCCCACCCCCATGTGACGTATACATAATCAACGGCAATTAAAGAGTGGCATATGAGTGGAACACTGACTAGAAATGGACTGGAATTGATTGGAAGATAATGGGATAGAAAGCCACTACAATGCTTCTGTTTCTTTTCACTTTCACCCCCATACTACTTCATTTCTTATTATCTCCTCTAATCCCTCCACTTAATAAGGAGCTAGTCATTTCTCTCTCCATCCTCCCCAGCCATCTCACCTCCTTCTCTGAACTATTCCTCCACATACAATCCTTTTTCTCCAGAAACACACCATCATGCCCTGTCCTGCTTACAGCTTCTATCACTCTGTCTGCTGCTCCTCATTGCTGGTGATGTATCCCCAAATCCTGGCCCTCTTCAAAACATCTCCACACTCATTTCTAACACCATGGCACAATCCTCTACAAGTTTTCGCATCCTTGATAACCTCATCCCCATTCAGCCAGCCCCCGCTCCTCCGGTCTCCCTACCTGGAGCACTCTGGAATGCACGCTCCGTCATTCATCCATGACCTCTTTATCACAAACTCTCCTTCCTCAACATCACTGAAACCTGGCTCACCCCCTCTGATACAGCCTCTCCTGCTGCACTTTCTTATGGTGGATTCCATCTCTCTCACACCACTCGCCAAACTCCAGCTGGCTGTCATCTACCGTCCCCAGGAGCTAGCCGTCACTACCTTTTTCGACCACTTCACCTCCCTGCTACTTCATTTCCTTTTTGCTGACATCCCTACTATCATCATGGGTGATATCAACATCCCCATTGATACTTCTGTCGAGCCCCAGGGTGTGGGGTACTCGGGTTTCAGACGGCGAGGGGTTAACTTTGTCACGGGGAACGGTGGCCGCGCCTGATCCCGTGTCCTGGGGGACTATTCTTTTGAAAAGGGGGTTATGTACATGGGAGTATTCACAAAGTTTGTCGTCATGACGCCACCTGCAGTTTCTGGTGAGTAGCACCAGCGCCCCCACAGTTCACCGGAGGTCGGTGGTATCGCGGCTGGGATTGTGTAGTCCTCCGCAGGCAAGACTGGACCTCCGGGGCAGCAATTCTGTGAAAGAACAAGTTCATGCAAAGAAGATGCAGCAGAGTCAAAGTCACTTCACTCCGGGTACTTTACTGGAAACTTTAGCAGCATTGGTTACAGTTCTCAGTTCAGTATTCAGATGTTATAACAGGTAGCTAACGGGGGGCTGCAAGCAGATTCCAGGTGGTATGATGGAACCATTGGTGTGTGCCTTCTTTCCCGTCTATTCCTTCCTGCTTCCCAGTAGTGGTGAAGTCGGGTCCATAAAGCTAACCTGACCTCCTGCGTTCCCTCTCCTTTGCTCCCTTTTTGGGTTACCCTCTGCTGTCTAACCGCTTGCTCCTTCAGTGGGGCCTGGTTCCCTCTTTAGGCTGCTCAGGATTCCGGGAGGAATATATCCCCCTCGATCCTCCGGATTTTCTGTGGTCCTTAGAGGATCTCAAAGGTGCGGGCTCCGGTGCCCGGTAGCGTTCTGCGCCTGGAAAAACTTTCCTTCTCCTGGTCCCTCAGCTGAGAGACCCTATTCTAGACCTGGAGGCGAAGACCTCCCTGCTCCTTCAGGCTCCCTGCCCGACTCTCCTCCGAGGCTAAGTCTGCCCGAAGAAGACCTTCTTGTTCCCCCTAGAGGTGGTTTTGTTCCCTCCCGGGTTCCCCCCACTGTGTGGTCTAATGTGGGATGCTGGTTATGGGTTCCACCCACCTTCCTAGAGTCTGCTTGCAGCTGGAGTATCTGCACCGCTTTTATGGGTGCAGTACCCCTCTGTGACGCCTGCATAGCAGGGCGCTACATACCCCCTTGATTGAATATACTCGTCCGCGAGTATTAGTACCTGTCTACCGTGAAGTGTAGAACATTTTTATATTCATTAACACCAACGGGTAACTATTTACAATTAAGAACATTTAGGTTTTCTTACCATTGCTGAGAGGCACTTTCTTAAAACGTTACACATATACACACAGTCATTGCAGTAGTTAGTGTATTAGACTTCACAGTCCTCGGGTCACCTGTCGGCAAAGTTCTAAGTATCCGGTTTGCTACTATCTGCACAAAAGACATATACATATACAAACATTATTACCTCGGCCCAACGGGACCGGTACTAGTTACGCAGGCCCAGTGGTAATTTTTTTTTTTTTAAACTTAATTTAACTTAACTTAACAGCATGTCCATCTTGAACTGTCCTCCCCCCTCTCCTCCTGCTCCCTCTTTGACAGGTTAGTCTGGCTTCCAACTGAATCACTCTACTGAAACTGCCCTAACTAAAGTCACTAATGACCTACTAATCGCCAAGAGAAAGCGACACTACCCTGTCCTCCTTCTCCTCGACCTGTCTTCTGCTTTTGACACTGTAGACCATTCCCTCCTGTTACAGATTGTCTCATCTTTTGGCATCACAGACTTGGCCCTGTCCTGGATCTTGTCGTATCTAACAGACTGGACATTCAGTGTTTCCCTCTCCCACACCACCTCCTCACCTCGCCCCCTGTCCATCAGTGTTCCCAAAGGCTCAGTTCTAGGACCTCTACTCTTCTCCATCTACACCTTTGGCCTGGGTCAGATCATAGATCCCATGGTTTGCAGTATCATCTCTACGCTGATGACACGCAGATCTGGACCTGACATCACTTCCTTACTGACCAAAATCCCACAATGTCTGTCATTATTTCATCATCTTTTCTGCTCGCTTTCTAAAACTGAACATGGACAAAACAGAATTCATCATCACCCCAACTCACTCTAGTCCTCCACCTGACCTATCCATCAAAGTCAAAGTCACTTTCCCCAGTCCCGCATGCATGACGCCTTGGGGTGATTCTCGACTCAAGTCACATATCCAAGCCCTTGCCACCTCCTGCCGACTACAACTCAAAAATATCACCCGGATTCATACATTCCATGACCAAGAAACAGCAAAAACACTTGTGCATGCCCTCATCATCTCACACCTTGACTATTGCAGCCTCCTACTCTCTTGCCTCCCCTCTAGCACTCTTGCACCACTCCAATCTATCCTAAACTCTGCTGCCAAGCTAATCCACCTGTCTCCCCGTTATTCCCCATCTCTCCTCTCTGCCAAACCCTTCACTGGCTTCCTATTGTCCAGAGGTTCCAGTTCAAAACCCTAACTATGACATACAAAGCCATGCACAACCTGTCTCCTCCATACATCTGTGACATGGTCTCCTAGTACTTACCTGCATGCAACCTCCAATCCTCTCAAGATCTCCTTCACACAACCCCATACAAGATTTCTCCCCCATAGTCTGGAACTCTCTCTTCCCCGAACACATCAGACTCTTGCCCACCATGGTAACCTTCAAAAGGAACCCAAAGACCCACCTCTTCCGACAATGACCCTAAAACCTGCAATGACCCTCACTCTACTGAACCGCCAAACGACCATCTCAACCCTTTCCTAGTGTATCCTCACCCATCCCTTCTAGACTGTGAGCCTTTGCAGCAGGGTCCTCTCTCCTTCTGTACTTGTATGTGCCTTGTATTGCTCATGTGTATTGTACTTGTCTATGTATGCCCTTTTCACATGTAAAGCGCCATGGAATAAATGGTGCTATAATAATGAATAATAATAATAAGTGAAACATTTTGCAAAAGTAATTTTTCTGAATACAATATCACATCTATAGTATAAAAAAGTATATTCAGTGATACCTTGGTTTTTGTTGACTTCGGATATCGTTGGTTTCTGTTTTCATTGATTTTTTTCAATGAAAATCGTGTCTCGATATTCGTCGATGCCTTATTTTTTTACTTTTTTTTGTTTATACATTGCTGCTAATTTTGCCTTAAAAATGTGATTCCCATTCCAAAAAATATTCTTTTTAAAGTAATTTCTGAGTGATTTTAGCATTAACCGCTATCTTTATTCAGTACAAAATGGTTTCGGTTTTCGTCGATAGTTTTCAGACATAATATATAGCTGTCTGTTTTACCTTAGCTATCAAAAATACAGAGGATGCCATGTCATTTTTATTTTATTATTTATCTTTTGGCTAAAAACAAGGCCAAACTCTATTAATGAGAAAAACTGTTTTATTTACAGAACAGGACTCACTCCTCACCTTTCAGACCTTTCATGCTGGCGGTCTCATGTAAATAATATCGATAACTCCCTTCAGATCCCCAACATCACCCTCTTCCCTTCTGTAGCCCCACCCCCCCAAATAAATAACACCACTCATTTTTCTTCATAGTCCTTACACCTGCACAATGCTCATGACAATGTGGCACCCCAAGGGTTAATGTGCCACAGAAACATCAACACGGATTTACTCCCCACACAACACTACACTAGAAAGTTGGAGGAGCTTAGGAGGCACCTGCAAGAGTGGGAGGAGCTAATGTTGTTTACCTCAGAGCAGGAGTGACAGTTAGTCAGTCTGGAGTTAAGTTTAGTCTGGGTTGGAGAAGGAAGAAGAGGGAGTTGAGTTGGAGTGGACGTCCTGAGAGGTCTGAGGGAAGGAGTCAGAGAAACAGAGGAACACACCCGGGACAAGGAGTTACCCTGAACTCAACCCGGAGAGGTGATTAGGACGGATACCGGATCCGATGCTGTGCCTGAGACAGACAGGACAGTGAATACAGGAATAGTGAAGGTCCACCATCTTCACTGTACCATAGCAAAGCAACACGGAGGGGTCAGTGACACAGAGGACTCAAATTGACTAGCAGATTGGTACCCGTGAGTGGAGACAGGGCCAGCAGTTCAGCTAAAAGCGGCAGTAGGGCCACACACAAAGCGCAGAAGTAGGAAGCCAAGGACCCGGTCAGGGTGGGAGCAACCCGGCCCCGGTACAGACTCAGTGTACAATACTCTGCATTACCCTCTGCTTTACCCTCTGGAAAACGACAACAAACGTGAGTGTGTGTGATCCTTGTGCTGAAACCCTACTTTCCCTCATAAACTGCCATTGCCTCCACTCTCATTTCCTACCTCTACTTTCCTGTAACCTCTATAACAACCATCACAGACTTTAATTACCACTGCCCCGGGGAACCAGGCTCTACCTGCAGGGAGCCGTTCCATCTACAGCTGCCAAACATCATCCCCGGAGGTTCTGCAGCAGCTGTGGTCACCCTGACCACAACCCATGGGTGGCGTCACGACAAACCTAATCCCTTGTAAATACACCCCATTTACTTGTGCGAACCAGAGACATGGTCCGGACCAGGACCGCCGTGACATTCCCCAGCAGTACCCCGGTCCGGTACCGAGTATCCCGTCCCAGTGGGCTCCGCAACCTGGCGTCACGAACAGGATCTACCGTGCCCGGTACCGGGCATTGTGTGCCGTAATTAGTGACCGTTTTGAATCAGCCGCCATTGCTGGGCGCGCGGTAAGCTGAATTTTAACTGCGCCACAGAGCCTTTAAATTTCAAAATCCGCTATTACAGAGCGCGCGACATGCGGGAAGAAAAACTGCTCACCGCTCTGAGGTCATCCGGAAGGGAAGAGAATCCCTGGTGCGCAGCGGAACCTTTGTGAGACATCCGGACGGAGGCGGAAGACAGGAGGGTGGACCTTAACTAAGGGGGCGCAGGATGTCGCAGTCAGCGGTGCCAAGCAGTGGCGGAGCAGCCGGTGAGAATCCAGTGCCGGATCAAGGAGCGGCACCCAGCGGTGCAGCGGCGCAAGGAGCAGCACCTATCATGCCGTTCCTGATGCCGTATACTCCAGGGGCAATGTGGCTGCCTCAATATTCCGGTGAGCCTAATACTCTTAATAACTTTATCAGCAAGATAAAAGCATACTATGTGATGTACCCCCTCACTGAAGCCCAACGTGTAGGAATGATTATTGGGCAATTAACAGGCAATGCACAGCGGGAGGTCGCATCCTGGCTGGACACAGATAAGGACACTGTAGAGCATTTTATAGCTGGATTAAAAGCAGCATTTGAATCTACTGCTGATACCGGGCTAAAATGAGGATCTTTGCATGTCAACAAAAGCCTGAAGAGAGTGCCAGAGACTTTGCCTTAAATCTACAGGAAGCACTCAAAGCACTTAATCTAGCAGAACCTGCCGTAGCCCCGGGAGCTGACAAAATGTTAATTGACCAGTTCATAGAGGTTCTCTTATCCCCGTCCCACAGAGGACAGCTGAGTATGATGCTCATCCAGAATCATAAAATGACATTTGCTGAGTTAAAAGACAGAGCTATTCGTCTGCAGCAGGTAGAGGAGCCCCGGAATCTGCAATCTATACAGGGCCCTGCAGCAGCACCTCAGCAACCGATAGCATCAGCGACATCTGCCATGTCAACGACTGCTGCTGAACACAGAGAGCCTATCTCTAATGAGGCCCTCAACCAAAAGCTAGATGCCCTGACAGACACCGTCATCTCAATGGCCAAGGTCATCAAGGACACTATTTAAAATATAACTTTTAATAAATATTTTGTTAAAATTAACAAAAAGGTGCTCACCCACACCTAGTGTCTACAAACATACGTCATACAGGGATGGTTGTTCTACCCTTGCCCTGTACTTGTATCTACCTGACAGCGGAGATTTCTACACCTAATTTTTACGGTGTCCCCGCTCCATGACGGCTCACCCTAATATTGTCACCTATGTTTAGGGAGCTGTCAGGTCATACATCCCATACACTCATGAGGTGTCTAACTGGGCATGGGTCAAACCCCTATGTCCAATGTATCTATGCCTTTTTTGATTATACTGTAGATAAGTAAGTTACAGAAGTTAAACTGATTGGGTGGCTTTCGGGGTTTATCATACGTCTTACACAATCAAAGGTTTTATGACACCACTCTCTCTTGAGTTAGTTAAATAAGCCCAGATTCGTATGCCCTCTCCTAAGTAACCTACAATAATTAGGTGACAAAGAACATAACAGTCAGTACCACCTCTCACAGTATGGATGTATGATTAGGTAGATAAAGATCAATCACTTATCTCGGATCCACTGTCTTGTGCTCTACGCGTTTCCACCTGCTGATGAATAGCAGGTTTCATCAGGAGTGACAGTTCTTCCTTTGAGGTGCCTGCAGGTCTCTTTATGTAGTCCTCAGGTTGCGCAGGTATAGGTGGATAAAAATGTCATCTCTCCCCCTCTTTCCTGCGCTCCTCCTCCCAGTGTGGATATCTGGGGGTTCTCCACTTCCTATATGGCTGTGTGCGCTAGCCGGGGTGTTAGGTATCACCTCCGGTCCTTCCTGATAACGGCGCCACAGTCCGCACTGCCGCACACCCCTCTATATACCTGCCTCCATCAATGTGAGGCTGAGGGAGGCGTGTCAGCGTGCGTCTCACCGCCGCGTGTCTTCCGGTCTGCGTTCCACAGACCGGAAGCGCGTCAATACCAACAACCATGCCATGGGCGTGCCCGTGTACAGCGATCCGCCCATCGCGTGTGCCCGGCTCGCGGTCCTATGCTGCGGCCGTGCCGCCGGGGTTCTGGGAATGGCATCCCATCTCCTGTCATGCCGCCACATAAAACAATACAGCGGCTTAACATATAGGGGGATAAGGAGATCCCGGGGACAGAGAGGGAAATTATAAAGGAACACACATGTCAGTATATGTGGAATCAATAATATCATCTTGTGTATCCATCCCAGATTTTTTCAGATATTTCCTCACTATTGGGTAGAATCATTAAGATTTTGTAAGGAATCCAGTGATCATATGTTCCCATACCTGGACGCTATCTGAGGAAAAATCCCTCATTTCTTTCCTGATTTCCCGCTTCGTTCTGCTATTCATCTTATGTATAGTGTGCCATGACTCCCTCCCCATAGGAGCTCGTAATTATCCACGGAAAAAGAGGAGGAGGAGGAGGGGGGAGAAGGCAGAAAAGGAGGGGAGAAAGCTTGCCCAAAAGAAAATAAAGGGGCGAGAGACCCCAAGACAGCAAACCCTAGCAAGCTAAGAGATAGAGAGAGGGAGGATTGTTTGGAGTGATTATACTCATCTGACATTATCAGGCTCCCACAGTGTCACCTCTTCAGCGGCCTCACATGGATTGTAGAGATGAGGAGTGATGAAATGTTCTCCACAGGGAAGTGACCCTGCTGTAGATGGGGTAAATCCACAATACCTAGAACAGCAAAAAATTAAGAAATCATGCAGAAACACTCGATACAAGTTGTGCCTGACTCCTATGGAAACAAGGCTAAAATTGATCCACAGAGTCCGAGGACAGAACACAACCCGAAATGTGGAGCCAACTTTTTTTTATGTAGTTTCAAACTTCCTGGTGGCCGAGCAGAAACAGAGTCCTGCGCCCCCCAATACTATTAATAAGAAAAAAGTTTTAAAGGGAACCTGTCACCACGCAGGGCCTATTAAACTAAAAGCCACCTCCATCAGCACCTATGCTGCATTTAGTGAAGGAGTGAATGTGGCTCTTGTCCCCCTACCCACCCGGACAACAAAATAATCACTTTATGAGAAATTATTTTAGGTCCGGGAGGTATACTCCCCTCCCAGGACCTAAACACCTCGCTGCTGTTACCCCACCTCCGGGACCCTCCTACTCCGTTCCTTGCGAGTGGTGCAGATCTCTCAGCTCTTGGGCATCTCCGTGAGCTCTGCCTGGAAGCTGAGGTCAGATGGTATCACGTAGGCACCAGATCCCGCCCAGAGTGCTCTTATGCTGTACTAGATGTTGGCCCAATTCTAACGCCTCGGGTATTCTAGACTATGTATGTAGTTTATTTATGAAGATTTAAGAATAATGCAAAGGGAAGCTGGGTTTAAATCCTGCGCCAATATCGCTGACAAGGGAACCGGCCGGGCGCAACGAATCAAAGCATGGTTGAAATGCCGCGCCAATTTGTGGGCAAACTGTCCCTGTTGCTGATTGATTGGTCAGGCCAGCCGCCCCGCGACCAGCGAAGCAGGATTTGCGTTACAGACAACCAGACAAAAGTAGACAATTATATAGTAGATACCTACAGCAGTACCGGTGTGCAACGGTGCCAGTGAGTAGTGGTGCCGGAGTCCAGGACAGCGGGCGGGTGCGGTCAGGAGAGGGCCAGGGCACAGCGGGCAGGAGGGGGCCGGGTGCAGGCAGTAGGGGGCCAGGAAAGAGCGGGCGGGTGCAGGCAGGAGGGGGCCAGGAAAGAGCGGGCGGGTGCAGGCAGGAGGGGGCCAGGAAAGAGCGGACGGGTGCAGGCAGGAGGGGGCTCGGGGACAGCGGGTTGGTGCGGGCAGGAGGGGGCCGGGGAACAGCGGCGGGGTGAGGGCAAGAGGGGGCCCCTCCTGCCCACACCTGGCCGCTGTTCCGCGGTTCACTCCTGCTCGCAGCAGAGTGCTTAGCAGAGTATGCTCGCAGCAGAGTGCTTAGCAGAGTATACGGTGGCTCAGTGGTTAGCAGAGTATACGGTGGCTCAGTGGTTAGCAGAGTATATGGTGGCTCAGTGGTTAGCACTGCGCGGTGGCTCAGTGGTTAGCACTGCGCGGTGGCTCAGTGGTTAGCACTGCGCGGTGGCTCAGTGGTTAGCAGTGAGTGTGGTAGGCAGGGTGGTCAGCGCAGCACCGCGGTGGGCAGGGTGGTCAGTGCAGCAGCGCGGTGGGCAGGGTGGCCAGCGCAGCAGCGTGGTGGGCAGGATGGACCCGGGGGGGCAGGATGGAGCCGGGGGGGTGCAGGATGGAGCAGAATAGAGCTGGTGGGGGGGCAGGATGGAGCTGGAGGAGCAGGATGGGGGGAGGGGGCAGGATGGAGCCGGCAAGGGGGGGGGGGCAGGATGTAGGCGCTCCTCCTGCCCACTCTCTCCCCGTGGCCCCCCCTCCCTCTGCTGCCCCCACTCCCCTGCTCCTCAATGGTGATAAAAATAAAAAAAGCCCATAAGTATACTTACCCTTCGCAGCCGCGCTCCACCTGTCTTCGAAGTATCCTTAAGGGCTTTTTTTATTTTTATCATCATTGAGGAGCGGGGGGCAGGGGGAGTGGGGGCCGCGGGGAGCAGCGGGAGGGGGGGCAGAGGGAGGGGGGTCCACGGGAAGCGAGGGGGGCAGAAAGAGCGGATCGGGGCAGGAGGAGCCGGGGCGCAGGAGGGTGTGTGGGGCGCAGGAGAGGCCGCCGATGGTGAGTGGGGCAGTTTTAGCCCCGCTCTCACTAACGGTCGGCCATCTTGCTTAGGGATACAGCCGGCTTCCGTCAGAATATGACGTCATTTCGATGACATACTGACGGAAGCTGGCTTAGGGTTTTATTAGAATAGATACAGACTGCGTGGCTAGGAATCTGGCAAGGAATTGTACACAGTATTCTAAGTGTGGTCGCACTAGTGACTTGTATAGAGGTAAAATTATGTTCTCCTCATGAGCATCTATGCCTCTTTTAATGCATCCCATTATTCTATTTGCCTTTGCAGCAACTGCCTGACACTGGCCACTAAATGTGAGTTTGTCATCTACCCATACACCCAGGTCTTTTTCAGTTGTAGTTTTGCCCAGTGTTTTACAATTAAGCACATAATTATACATTTTATTTTCATTTTTATTTGCCCAAGTGCATGACCTTACATTTATCCCCATTAAAGCTCATTTGCCATTTGTCAGCCCAAGCTTGTAGTTTACATAAATCCTCCTGTAATATAAAATTGTCCTCCTCTGTATTGATTAACCTACAGAGTTTAGTGTCATCTGCAAATATTGAGATTCTACTCTGTATGCCCTCTACAAGGTCATTAATACATTTGTTAAAAAGAAACAGGCCCAATACTGACCCCTGTGGCACTCCACTGTTAACTGTGACCCATTCTGAGTGTGTTCCATTAATAAACACCCTTTGTTTCCTATCACTGAGCCAGTTCTTGACCCACTTACAAATATTTTCCCCTATCCCCATTGCTCTCATTCTATGTATCAACCTTTTGTGTGGCACCGTGTCAAAAGCTTTTGAAAAGTCCATATGCACCGCGTCCACTGCATTTCTTTGGTCCAGTCCAGAACTTACCTCTTCATAGAAGCTTATCAGGTTAGTTTGACAGGAACGGTCCCTCGTAAACCTATGTTGATATTGGGTCATGAGGTTATTTTTCTTCAGATACTCCAGTATAGCATCTCTTAAAGAACTCTTGGATTTTACCCACAGTAGAGGTTAAGCTTACTGGCCTATAATTTCCAAGTTCAGTTTTTGTCCCCTTTTTGAATATTGGCACCACATTTGCTATACGCCAGTCCTGTGGTACATACCCTGTTATTATGGAATCTTTAAAGATTAAAAATAATGGTTTATCTATGATGGTACTTAATTCCTGCAGTACTCTGGGGTGTATCCCATCTGGGCCTGGGGATTTGTCAACTTTAGTGATTTTTAGACGGTGCTGTACTTCCTGCTGGGTTAAGCAGGTTATATTTAATGGAGAGTTTTTGTTATCACTGATCATGTTGTCTGTCATGGGATTCTCTTGTGTAAATACTGTTGAAAAAAAAATAATTTAGCATATTGGCTTTTTCCTCATCCTCATCCACCATTTCACCCAGACTATTTTTAAGGGGGCCAACACAGTCATTTTTTAGTTTTCTTACTATTTATGTCGTTAAAGAATATTTTGGGATTTTTTTTTACTTTCTCTGGCAATGAGTCTCTCTGTCTCAATCTTTGCTGACTTGATTTGCTTTTTACAGATGTTATTTAATTTTCTGTATTTATTTAATGCCTCATCCCTACCTACTTGCTTTAATTCCCTAAATGCTTTCTTTTTGTCACTTACTGCGCCCCTTACAGTCTTATTTAGCCATAGTGGTTTCCTCCCATTTCCAGCATGTTTATTCCCATAGGGTATATATTGTGCACAGGTCCTATTCAGGATGCTAAGAAACGTCTCCCATTTGCTTTGTGTACTTTTGTGTCTCAGGACATCGTCCCGGTTTATTGCACTAAGATCATCTCTCAACCACTGGAAATTTGCCTTCCTGAAATTTAGTGTCCTTGTAGCCCCTCTACCACACATCTTATTAAAGGATACTTGAAAACTTATTATTTTGTGATCAGTATTACCCAAGTGACCTCCAACCGGTATATTTGATATTTGGTCTGGCCTGTTGGTTAATATTAGGTCCAGCAGTGCCCCCCTTCTTGTCAGGTCCTGAACCAGTTGTGAAAGGTAATTGTCTCTCATAATTGTCAAAAACCTATTACCTTTGCTGGAACTGCAGGTTTCTGTTCCCCAATGTATTTCAGGATAGTTGAAGTCCCCCATAATAATGACTTCTCCCTGAGTCGCTGCTTCATGCATTTGCTTTATGAGGATATTCTCCTCCACCTCCATTATTGTTGGGGACTTATAACAAACCCCTATCAGTCATTTATTATTCTTTCCCCCTTCCCTTATCTCCACCCACAGAGACTCTACATTTCCATTAGATTCACCTATATTATCACGCAGGATCGGTTTTAAGGATGATTTTACATATAAACAGACACCTCCCCCTCGCCTATTTGTACGGTCATTTCTGAACAGACAATAGCCCTGTAAATTAACAGCCCAGTCATGGCTCTCGTCCAGCCAAGTCTCCGATATCCCCACCATGTCATAATTATTTTCCAACAAAATCAATTCTAATTCTTCCATTTTGTTGGTGAGGCTTCTGGCATTAGTGTACATGCACTTCATGCATCTCTCTTTACCTCTATTTCTTCCTACTATATTGACTGTTCTGACCCCACCCCCCAATTTCATTATTTGTGCCCAGGTTACTATTTACACTATCTTCCCCTCCTGTACAATGAATACCCTCCCCCCAATCCCTAGTTTAAACACTCCTCCAACCTTCTAGCCATTTTCTCCCCCAGCACAGCTGCACCCTCCCCATTGAGGTGCAGCCCGTCCCTAGCATAGAACCTGTAGCCAACAGAGAAGTCGGCCCAGTTCTCCAGGAACCCAATCCCCTCCTTCCTACACCAATTCCTGAGCCACTTATTTATCTCCCTAATCTCCCATTGCCTATCTGGTGTGGCGCATGGTATAGGCAATATTTCAAAGGATACTACCTTGGAGGTCCTTGCCTTAAGCTTGCAGCCTAATTCCCTGAAATCATCTTTCAGGACCTTCAGCCTACCTCTAACTTTGTAATTTGTGCCAATGTGCACCATGACCGCTGGGTCCTCACCAGCCCCTCCCAGTAATCTGTCAACCCGATCCGCAATGTGCCGGACTCGAGCATCAGGTAGGCAGCACACTGTTCGACGATCCCTGTCTTTGTGACAGATTGCCCTATCTGTTCCCCTAATAATTGAGTCCCCCACTACCAGCACCTGTCTGGCGTGCCCTGCTCTCCTGTTTTCCCCTTACTGAAGCTGACACTCCTTTGGCTTTCAGAGGTCATACCTTGCTGCAGCGGTGCTATCCCTGTACTGACACCTCCCCTCATCTGCCAACTTAGCAAATTTATTGGGGTGTGCCAGATCAGGGCTAGCCTCCCTGGCACACTTCCCTCTACCCCACCTTCTAACTGTGACCCAGCTAGCTGCCTCACTGTCCTACAGCTTCATGCTACCATCCTCCCCCACATCTATCCCATTGAGCAGCTGTTCAGTGAGCAGCAGACTCCTTTCCATATTGTCTATGGATCTCATTGTCTCCAGCTGTTGATTTAGATCCAGTACCTGGGCTTCCAAATGCACAACGTGCTCACATCTCACACAGCAGTATGCACCCTCGACCGGCTGTTCAAGGACTGCATACATATGGCAATATGTACACTGGATGGCATTGTCAATTATGGAGCTCATTTACTAATGGGAATTGCACCAGACAGAGATGATAAGTAAAAAGAAATGTAATGTATTAATAAAATACAACCAGCAATTCAGTAATTCCTCCCTTCCAAACTCCCTGAATCCAAAGTCACTGAATCACAAGTCACACACTTCCTTTTGCACTTATGCTCCGGTCACACTCAGCTCGTGTCACACTTGCTAAGGAAGAAGATTTAAAGAGATTTTGTTTTTTTTTTACCTTTAGCAGAAATCCAACCTACAGCTCAGTGAACTTCCAAAGGACTGGAAGCCCCAACCAGCTGCTTCTTATAAACCCTTAATTATGAACCACCACCCTTAATTAACCCATTGTGAATATAGCTACACCACAGGATTTAAGTGCAATGTAGTCAACCCTTAACTTACAGGTAGTAAAATAAGATACTGTAAACTTGTAGAGAGAAAAAAAAGTTAAGAAAGCCCAATAAAGGTAGAAAAGCACTCAGCTATTCACAATTCAGAAACTCACAGCAATTCACACAGGAATCTGTTTCAGGCTTCCCAAATACCTCCTCACTGACTCAGAAGTCACACACTTACTTCCGTTTGCACTTACACTCCGGTCACACTCAGCTCGTGTCACACTCGCTAAGGAAGAAGATTTAAAGATATTTTTTTTTCTCCCTTCAGCAGAAATCCAACCTACAGCTGAGTGAACTTCCAAAAAGTACGTGGTCTAATTTGATGTTGGTATGCTGCTTGTATGCTGAATAGTTGGTTGAAAGGCTACAGAGCAGCCAATCAACAAACCTTTTGGCTGTGGACACTTTCGTAACCATCATAATTATACCAAGTACTGGCATGGCTATGATTGGCCGACCACATCACATCATCAGGTCTATATAGGACCCGGTAACGTGATGCTAGGCACACACTGTTTACAGGAAGTTGACAAAAGCAAAGTCACCCCCAATATATTTTGCACTTGCAACCTTTAGTCGCTTTCATGGGGCACTAAAGGATGATTTTAGCCTTAACTAATAAAAAAATAATTAATGAAAATGGTGTGGGGCCACCCCATTTTTGATAACTAGCCAAGGTAATGCAGACAGATGTAGGCTGCAGCTGTCTGTTTACCTTGGTTAGTTATCAAAAATAGAATGCACTCCATGCCATTTTTTTAAATAATTTATTTAAATTAATAGTTAGCTTGAATCCCAGGGGTTAACCACGGAGAAGGTTCTATTAGACACCCCATTACTAACCCAGTAAGTGTATAGATTAAAAACACAAACACAGACACTGGATAAAATAGATTATTTGAATAAAGTCTTCCCACACTTCCTCATTTACCAGTTTATTCATTTAAAAAAAATATTTGAAGTTTCAGCGTAATCCAATGGTGTAATGTCCCATGACACCCATCATTCAGGAGGACATACTGTTTTTATGTCAATACTTAAGAGTTGTATGGTTACATGGAGTTTTACACAAACTTTGATGTCTGTCATGTCGACGTTGGGCTTTGTTCAGATTACAGATTCTGAAACACTGCCCAATGGTTTCTCTGGTGTCTGAAATCAACACGGGCATACTTGAACGTTGACCTGCTGTGTGTTGATTTATAGGCAGACCTGCTTGCTCCTATGACTTGTTGTAGGGAGGCCTATCACAACTGTACCCCTCCTATTTATGCTGGAGGAATCTAGCTATCCATGCCAGCTATAGTTTATCATACATTGGTCTGTTAGTTGTGGTGTTTCAGACTTTCTGGAGAAAGTTCTGTTATATACCTGTGTGGTTGTTGTAGTTCTCCGCTCTGTACACATCATACGTAGTCTCCAAGCTCAGGGCTGGATGCTGCCCTCTACTGTATGTGGGTTGTGTGGGCAGTGAGGGTGTTGATGTTCAACTGTCGTCCTACCTGCCTGGCTGCAGTTCTCTTTGAGGCCTCCTGGACGCAGGGGCGCCACACTCTCCCGGAGTTAAACCAGCGCGTCCCCGCGCTGCCTGTCATGGATCCCCCTGAAAACATTTTATTTTCAAACAACTTTAAACATTACGAATACTTGGTTTCTCCCATCCGGGAAGTACGATTCTTCAAACGTTACTTTAAGTTAACTATAAACAAGTGCATGGGTATATTCTCATCTCTACCTTTCTGGACTTCTACCGGGTCTAATGCTACAACGCATTCTTTTTTCTTTTTCTATAAAACACATTATAAACACTACTTTATATCAAGAGTATAAAAACATTATTTCTTCTTTTCTTCAAAAAGTGCAAAAACTTTCAAAAACAGTTCAAAGTTCGCGAATTAAACAGTCAGAGTCTCATGCACTACCTCTCATGTTCAAAACTGGTCTTAAAACCAAAGGGGAGCACACAAAGGTGCTCAACTATTTACAAGGGAGTTGGTATCACATAATTGTCCGTGATATTGATTGTTCATTAAACATATAGGACAAACAGGGGAAAGCTAACATTCATTCAGGTATGGGATGGGGTCAATAAGGAAAAGGTCACATTCACACTTACAGTTTCCTCTTCTTCTGGATGCAGAACCCGGGTCTCACTCCTTCTTTCCTTCTTGCTTGATCTTCCACGGGAGTGTCTGTGGTTCTCTTCTTCTTGGGAACAACTCAAGGTCTTGCAGCGCTTGAATTAACAGGTAACTCTCCGGAGTTTGAGTAGCTGCATCTGCTGTAAGATTTAGGCTGGCTTCACACTTGCAGATGCATCTGCAGCGTTTTGCAGATGCATCTGCAAGTATCAGCATGCAGACCGCGGCCCCTATGTTTATAATAGGGCGCACCGCGGTCTGAAAGCTCTCATTCATTGCTATATGTGAAGCGTCCGCAGGCGGATGCCTGCTTACAGATCACACTCTCCCGCCCGCACCATGGACGCGACATCTCGCGTCCATGGTGCGGGCGGGAGAATGTGATCTGTAAGCAGGCATCCGCCTGCGGACGCTTCACATATAGCAATGAATGAGAGCTTTCAGACCGCGGTGCGCCCTATTATAAACATAGGGGCCGCGGTCTGCATGCTGATACTTGCAGATGCATCTGCAAAACGCTGCAGATGCATCTGCAAGTGTGAAGGCAGCCTTACTGGAACAGTCTCAATAACAGTTATAGGACCCGTGTTAGCAATTGGGTCCGGTGGTACTGGTAGATCAGGGTAAACTATTCGATCAGATTATTCCAAAGCAGGCATGTCATCTTCTGTTGCACTTAAACAAAGTCTATTTACTCTTATGACGTACGGGCCTCTTGCTCCTTGCACGATAATGTAGGAGACCCACTCTCCAACTTGCACTTCCCTGTCCGGGTGTTTTTCTGGAAGATGCGATTCTACATCCTGGGCGGTTAATGAATATATCACAGTCTATTCCGGCCTCTCGAGCAAAGGCATAACCCTCCGCAGCTTTGATTTTGACTATTCTGCCCTCATGCCTTGGGGATCTATTAAGACTGACATCTCATCTGGCAACAGTTTTAAATACTGCGTACGCGCGATCATCTCTTGCTTCTTTTCTAGCCGTCCTAATTCTTCCTTTTCCCATCTCCTGATACATCTCCTCTATTCATCTCTAGTTATTACTTCTGCAGGGCCTACGGGTCCATCAGCATCTCCTACAAAGCCCATCATATCATCACTGGTTTCGTCCCGCTCCCACCAGCAACGGAGCTGCTCCCCTCTCACCCCAAGTGTCGCAGGTGCCGGGATCAGGGGCTGCGGTAACGGCAGATATCCCTCTGGTAAGGCTGCTAGTGGGTCAGCTTCTCTCGTCGCTAGGTGCGGTACAGCGCTGGGCACAGATAGATCCAATAGGGTCGCGGAGCGGCATCCACCCTCGCTCTCCACGCGATTACGGGCGTCTTCAACCCAGCCGGGTTGCATGGACAAAGTCTGGTAGGTTTGTTGATGGTGACTGATATCAATCTGGATCCGGGTATGTTGCTCTTGAACACGGGTCATCTGCTGGGGGCAGCAGTCGCAGCACACCCCTCCGGGTGTCTCGGACGTCCGGACGCTCTCTGCTGCCTTCGGCCATCTCGCTCTGGTCACACAAGATCTCTCCCTGGCCGGGTTCCTCCACCGGTTCACTCCGTGGGCCCTCCGGGATCACTTGTGGTCTTCCGGGTGTAGCACTGTTCTTGGCGTCCTCCGCTTCCGTCCTCGTGTCTCGTAATGGCGACTGCTTCGTTTCCGGTTGCTCGTTCCACCCCCTACTGATGACGATTTCCTTCTTGGTTCCCGCCAGCTTCTTATTGGCAGGAGGGTCTAGGGGCGGAGGCTCTTCTTTCAGAGTGACGGCTGGCTTTCCCGGAGTTAAGGGGAGCCAGGGCGGGTCCTTCTCTTTGCGCCTTGGACCGGGCCGGCCCACGATGGGAGTTTTGGTTACGCCTCCTCTGCACATGGCGTTAGTCTCCTATGGCCGCCATTAAGGTCAGATTTTGGCGGGAAAGTCCAGAACACGTTTCTTTAGGCGCACGAGGTCCAATTCTTTTGGACCAGGTAGATCCTGTTCGTGACGCCAGGTTGTCGGGCCCACTGGGACGGGGGTACTCGGTACTGGACCGGGTCTGCTACTGGGGAAGTCACGGGTGGTCCTGGTCTGGACCGTGTCCCTGGCTCGACAATAAAATAAGGGAATATTTACAGGGGATTGTCAGTCGTGACGCCACCCACTATGTGCGGCCAGTGATGGGGCTGCCGCTGCTGCAGAACCTCCGGGGATGATGTAATGGCAGCGTAGATGGAATAGTTCCAGTGGGTAGAACTGTATTCCCCGGGGCAGTGTTGGTTAGAGTCTATGATGTTGTGTGTCGGCTTGGTGCTGAGTGCAATTCACTTACTAGCCAGATGCTGCAGGAATCCTTCCTCTGCGCTGGAGCTGACAGGCTGTGGCTCTGCAGGTGGGGATTTGCTGTAATCCTATATGGAGGGAATGGCATTCAAGTAGAGACACAAGGGAAGCAGATTCAGGGTTCTCCATGTTTACTTCCAAAGCTTTCAGTACAGTTCACAGTTCAGTTACAGTTCTTACAAGTCTCAGTTCAGTTCAATACACGGGCTCACTCTCCCCTCCGGGGTTCCCTTTACTCTCTCTGCAGACAGGTCTCTCTCTCTGTGACCCCTCACACCATCTCTGTGTCCTTTCCGGGCTGTTAACATTCTGTGTTCATTGGGTGTGTCTCTCCGGACAGTATGGCGGTGACTCGGGCCCCTTTGGGTCCTCCTGTTTGTCACTGAGCTGCCTGTCCTTTGGGGTAGGGACCCTAACGTATAGCTGTGGTCCCCCGTCTGTTGTCTCGGGATGCCGGATGAAACTACGGTCCCCTTTAGAGCCGACACTCTACTCAGCCCAGCCTCCAGCAGTCCTCAAGGTGAGGCTCTACCAGGCTCTCTCCCTCTGCGTCTTTCAGTATTATAGGAGGGCTACTCCGCCTGCAGTCGGTCGTTTCAGCTGTAAGTCTAGGGCCCGGGTATCACCGTCCCTCTCTGTCCTCTCACACTCCAGGGGATCTGGCTTCGGATGGGCTTTCTCTCTCCTCCGGCTCACCCTGGCTCGGTACAGATTCTGCGCTCCTACACCTTCACTCTTCCAGTGTGACGACCATCCGCTGTACGGCTGAGCTGCTGGTAAGGCAGCACCCCGAGAAACCCCCGAGACCCTTAACCCCTATACAGGGATCTGGAATTACAGCGGAGCCCAGGAGGTTGCTACCTATGAGAGCAGCAGAGCAGGGAGGTCGACTAGGAAAGGAAAAATCAGGAACCGAAGAACGTAGTCAGGAGTCCGAGTCAAAACCGAGAGGGCAGCGAAGGTACAAAATCGTCAGGCGGTAACAGAGTCGAAAATCCAGGCAAAGGTCAGAGTCAAAACCAAACACACACTATGTCACTGGGGAACCAAAACTATATCTGGCGGCCTGCAAGACAGGCTCCAATGTATTTGAAGGGCGCGGTTACCTCCCATGGGCTGGAGCTCACAGCCTGATGACCTCATCCGGACCGCCCCTAGAACCAGGCCAGATGGAGATGCACGACTGGCTCCACCCATCCCACCTCCGACAGAAGAACGCAGGCTGCGCCTAACGGACACCTCTGCAGGGCCCGCTCCTCTGCGACCAACACCACCCAGAGGGGAAACACAGCGCGCCTCAGCGACAGAGGCAGACGTCGCGGGAGCAGTTCCATATGAGGACAAGGCCCTCCTATCACCAGCACCACCAGACGAAGGAATCCGGCTCCTCCCAGCGGCCGAGGCAGGAACACCGGCCACCGAGTCCATGGATGATGTGACCATCCAGGAGATGTGAGTCCTTCTTCCTGTCTCAGCTAACTCGGCCTGCTGCTGTCCTCTCGGCCTGCTGCTAGTATTGTCTCTGTCTGCTTGGCAACCCTGGGCCTACCGACTCCTTCCTCCTCCCCCTTCACTTTGTCTACTGGTCACCTACTACGTGTGCCCAACCCACTCCTCTAAATCACACCACCCCTCGCCGCCAGAGTCTCCAAGCTCAGCTGGATGCTGCCCTCACTACGTAAATGGGTTGTCGTGCAGTGAGGGTGTTATATCAACTGTCGTCCTACTGCCTGGGCTGCATTCACTTTGTGGCCTCCTGGACGCAGGGCGCCACATACACATCATACACACAGGGCTCCGTACATATCATACACACAGGGCTCCGCTCCTACACATCAACACAACCCGGGCTCTGCTCCGTACACATCATACACACATGGCTCTGCTCTGTACACATCATACACACAGGGCTCCGCTCCCGTACACATCATACACACAGGGCTCCGCTCCGTACACATCATACACACAGGGCTCTGCTCTGTACACATCATACACACAGGCTCCGCTCTGTACACATCATACACACAGGGCTCCGCTCCGTACACATCATACACACAGGGCTTCTGTACACATCATACACATAGGGCTCTGCTCCGTACACATCATACACACAGGGCTCTGCTCTGTACACATCATACACACAGGACTCGCTCTGTACACATCATACACACAGGGCTCCACTCTGTACACATCATACACACAGGGCTCCGCTCTGTACACATCATACACACAGGGCTCCGCTCCGTACACATCATACACACAGGCGCTCTGTACACATCATACACACTAGGGCTCTGCTCCGTACACATCATACACACAGGGCTCTGCTCTGTACACATCATACACACAGGGCTCTGCTCTGTACACATCATACACACAGGGCTCCGCTCTGACACATCATACACACAGGTCGGCTCATACACCGCTCCTGTACACATCATACACACAGGGCTCCGCTCGTACACATCATACACACAGGGCTCTCGCAATCACACAGGCTCGCCGTACACATCATACACACAGGGCTCCGCACCTACACACACTCACTCTGACACATCATACCACAGGGCTCCGCTCCGTACACATCATACACACAGGGCTTCCGCATACTCGTACACATCATACACACAGGGCTCTGCTCTGAAACAACATCATACAACACACAGGGCTTCGCTCTGTACACATCATACACACAGGGCTCCGCTCGTACACATCATACACACAGGGCTCCGCTCTGTACACATCATACACACAGGGCTCGCTCTGCTACACATCATACACACAGGGCTCCGCTCGTACACATCATACACACAGGGCTCGCTCTGTACACATCATACACACAGGGCTCCGCTCTGTACACATCATACACACAGGGCTCTGCTCTGTACACATCATACACACAGGGCTCCGCTCTGTACACATCATACACACAGGGCTCCGCTCTGTACACATCATAACACAGGGCTCGCTCTGTACACATCATACACACAGGGCTCGCTCGACACATCATACACACAGGCCTCGTACACATCATACACACAGGGCTCCGCTCCGTACACATCATACACACAGGGCTCTGCTCTGTACACATCATACACACAGGGCTCGCTCTGTACACATCATACACACAGGGCTCCGCTCTGTACACATCATACACACAGGGCTCCGCTCTGTACACATCATACACACAGGGCTCCGCTCTGTACACATCTACACACACAGGGCTCTGTAACATCATACACACAGGGCTCTGCTCTGTACACATCATACACCAGGGCTCGTCTACACATCAACACAGGGCTCTGCTCCGTACACATCATACACACAGGGCTCCGCTCCGTACACATCATACACACAGGGCTCCGCTCCGTACACATTCATTACACACAGGGCTCCGCTCCGTACACATCATACACACAGGGCTCCGCTCCGTACACATCATACACACAGGGCTCCGCTCTTGTACACATCATACACACAGGGCTCTGCTCTGTACACATCATACACACAGGGCTCTCGTCTGTACACATCATACACACAGGGCTCCGCTCCGTACACATCATACACACAGGGCTCCGCTCTGTACACATCATACACACAGGGCTCCGCTCTGTACACATCATACACACAGGGCTCCGCTCTGTACACATCATACACACAGGGCTCCGCTCTGTACACATCATACACACAGGGCTCCGCTCCGTACACATCATACACACAGGTCTCGCTGTACACATCATACACACAGGGCTCCGCTCCGTACACATCATACACACAGGGCTCCGCTCCGTACACATCATACACACAGGGCTCCTGCTCCTGTTACACATCATACACACAGGGCTCCGCTCTGTACACATCATACACACAGGGCTCCGCTCCGTACACATCATACACACAGGGCTCGCTCTGTACACATCATACACACAGGGCTCCGCTCCGTACACATCATACACACAGGGCTCCGCTCTGTACACATCACACACAGGGCTCCGCTCTGTACACATCATACACACAGGGCTCCGCTCTGTACACATCATACACACAGGGCTCGCTCTGTACACATCATACACACAGGGCTCCGCTCTGTACACATCATACACACTGTAAACCCCCTGACCCCACACATAACCTTCACCTCATCCATCACCATGACAACCAGCACAGTAGAGTCCTGCATACACTAAGGAGCTGATCATGTGACCCCTGACTCCTCCCCTCCATGTGACATCATCACAGGTCCTGTAAGCACAGAGCAGACATATATGTAGTGTGCGGCTCTGCAGGTGAAGGTAGGTGCCCATTCCCCATTAACCCCTTTATTGGGTTTATTGGGTGTTCTCTGTGTCTGTGTGTCCTATCAGGAGATCTGTCTGTATTAGATTGGGTCACTTTCCTCCTGATGATGCTCGCTGCTCTGTTACTGTACAGTCTCCATTATGGTCATCGCCCGCTTAGATTTGTTGTGTTTTTGGTGCGGGACTGCAGACATTATGTGACAAACCTGTGGATGTGACTAGAATGGGACTGTGTGTTATACCGGGGGCAGGACGGGGCCATGACTGGATGTAGTGATCATGTGAAGCCGGGAACAGCTCCGGAGATTTCTTCCATGGGATCTTTATGATGTTACATCGTCATCTTCTCCCCATTCAGGTCCCTACAATATCGGATCCTCTCAGTGGAGATCTTCTATAGAAGACAATTCTCCTGATTGACCCATCAAGGATGGATAAGGACAAGATGGCGGAGAGGATATTACACCTCACCCTAGAGATCCTCTTCCTTGTTACTGGAGAGGTGAGAGATTGTGATGACAATGTCACATGACATCATTCTTATCTATGGACAGAATAACAGATGACAGAACTGGAGAGGTGAGGACTCTGGAAATGTCTGGAGACTGGAGATTTATTAATGTGTCTCTCCATAACCAGGATTACACAGTAGTGAAGAAGACCTCTAGTGATCTGTGCTGTCAGGACCCTGTGTCTGAGGGAAGACCCCTGAGCCCAATCACGGGGCCTCCACCTCACCCCCTGATACATGAGGACATCAATGACCAGAAGATCCTAGAACTCACCTACAAGATGATTGAGCTGCTGACTGGAGAGGTGACACTGCTGGGAATGCTGCTGCTGGGACATTATACAGTAACGCTATGAAGGGATCGGGGGATGACAATGGTGTCATTGTATGTGTCAGGTTCCTATAAGGTGTCAGGATGTCGCCGTCTATTTCTCCATGGAGGAGTGGGAGTATTTAGAAGAACACAAAGATCTGTACAAGGACATAGTCATGATGGAGGATCCCCAGCCCCTCACATCACCAGGTAATAGACAGGACTAAATACACACGGCCTATAATGATCTGTATGTAAAGAATGAATTCAGTCCCTGTATGTGTCTCCTCCAGGTCTATCCAGTGAGAGGACAACACCAGAGAGATGTCCCCATCCTCTTCTTCCACAGGACTGTAAACAAGAAGATCCCGATGTTCCTCAGGATGATCAGGTAGATGGAGAGAGAGTGTGATGAGATCTCCCTATGATGTGTAGACGGCTGTGAAGGTCTTGTATTCACTCTTGTTTTATCCCTTAGTATTATACACTGAATGGACAATTAATTAGAGACACTGGCCCTTTCTTGATGTTAAGTATCCTAAATGGAAGTTTTACCAGTGACTCTAAGATGAAAATACAGCAGTTTATTTACTGTGGATCACTTGCACTGTGAATCTACATTATAATGGGAACATAAAGTAATCTTTGAACATTTAGTACATACAATGGTGTTGAGATTATGCTAAGAATATTGTGATAGAGGAACAACATCCAGTTTAAGCGGATTTTATGAATATCAGCAACTCATCAGAGAGAAGTGAGCGGAGCACATCGACAATCATCCATAAGAATATTCTGTGCACTGTCATGTATTGTAGGTGAACACAACGGTGATGCTGCAGCTAAAGTGTCAAAATGAACAATATGTTTTAGCTAAGGATCTTACCAAGGGCTTGTGGGCAATTGATTTCATCCATTTATGGCAAAAGTTACCTTATGACAAACAATGCTTACAATTGTCGGACAGAAATATGAAAAAAGGTTTTCTTACTTTTCTGGGCTTCATATCTTAATCCTATAGAGTATCTCCAGGATGAGGTAGAATGGGTTGTTCAGAGCATGTCAGTTCCTCCATCTTATTTGTGGGACTGTAAAAATCGATCCTGTACTCAAGGACCAATATTCCTGCATCTGCAGAACAATCAACACACACTGGAGATGATGACATAGCTATAGTTCTGAAGAGACAAGGTGAATGTATGCGCTACTAGATAGGTGTCTAATAATGTGGCCATTCAGTGTATGCTTTATACTTGGTGGAGGTGACAGGATGAAGCTGATCATAGACATTAGATGTCTGGATCTTCTCACAATGTTCTGGTTATGGAGACGCTGGTTACAATTAGGAGCTGACAGGTTGGATTATACAGGAGACCTGCAGATATGTGATATCTACTGCTGTCAGTGTTGATCGTCATGTTCATTTATGATCTTTTCTCTTCTGAATCCTCTCACACGACTTCTCCATCTGTGACTTTTACACTATTTGTTTCAGGGTGAAGATCTGCCCCATATTAATACTACAGAGACATATGTGAGGGGTGATGAGCGGTGTAAAGAGGAGACTCCTACAGATAACCACACAGGTGAGTAGTCACTAGTGAATGCAGAGAAGTCAGAATTTACTCAGTCACTAGAAGTAGAATTATGGCCCAATTCATTGAGTTGGCATCATGTATTCTTAAGATATGGAGCCACTGGAGTAAGATTAGCCTATTTCATTTAAAAGTGCACATCAGGAGCTGGAGAACATGTCTGAAGTAAGTAAAAGTGAACCAGAATGTTATGCACCCCAAAATGTGAGTACTGTGCAGCCACACATGGGGTATTACTATGTTCAGGAGACATTCTGTAATAACTTATGGGGCAAGTTATACTTATATTCCCTTGTGAAAATGTAAAATCTGAGGCTAGAACAAGGTTTTAGTGATAAAAATCTAATTATTTCTTCTTCACCTCCCCATGATACGTAGTGCTACGCTGTTAGCGTACGCTATTGTTGTAAGTACCAAGGACAGCTGTCGTGCATCAAACACGCTCTGTGTAAGGCCCAGTGATGTGATGCTAGGCACACTCTCTGGAAGCAGTTTAGACAGAGTTAAGCCTATAGCCTATAGGCAGTGTTTAATTGCTATTGCATTATTTGTATTCCACTGCTGCACCATCAAAACAAAAGTCCTTTCTCTTAATTAAACTGGTGTTACGTGCGTTCAGTGCAGGGATAGCTGGTGGAGGAAGGATAGTTTTGGATTAGACGCATGCAGGCATGGTTTATTGCCTTACAGACCTTCTACATGTATATTATTGCTGCAAGCTAAAAAACAAAAGTCCTTTCTCTAATTAAACTGGTCTTCACTCCCACTCCATGCCTAATATAGCCGCTTGGGAAAAGGAGTTAGGCTGCCTTCAGACTTGCAGATGCATCTGCAGCGTTTTGCAGATGCATCTGCAAGCATCTGCCTGCAGACCGCGGCCCCTATGTTTATAATGGAGCGCACGGCGGTCTGCAGATGCTTGTAGACCGCCGTGCGCTCTCATTGCCCGCCATTAGTGATCTGTGCGCACGCGGATGCCTGCGCACAAATCACACACTCTCGCCCGCACCAGGGACGCGAAATGCTGCGTCCCGGGTGCGGACGCGGGACACCGGAAGGAGCAGATATCGTCCGCATCCGCACCTGAACGCAGCAAACGCTGCCAAACGCAGGCACTATGCGTTCCTATGTTAAACATAGGAACGCAGTCGCATGCGTTTGAATGCGTATGGGAACGCAGCATAAGCTGCGTTCACATACGCAAATGTGAAGGCAGCCTTAGGAATAAATATCTCACCAATTGACCTACAGCAGAATTTTGATATTATCTACCATTTTATCCCATGCGTCTCCTTATTGGAAACATTACAAGATATATACAAGGTGGTACTATACTCCGGCTAAATTAGCCAAAATCAAGGATACCAACTCAGCCTTATGCTGGAGGAACTGTACACATGTTAGTAGTTTGATGCATGTATTCTGGGGTTGCAAGGTCTTAAGACCTTTCTGGTCTGAAGTTGAGTCAATGATTAACTCATTAACGGGTTTACGTTTAAAACTTAATCCTACACTGGTATTATTACTCATAGGTCTAGAAAAACTTCCAACCATCCATAGACCAATTGTTACACACATTCTTCTTACAGCAAAAAATGCCATTGCATCAAAGTGAAGGGATCCTCTTCCTCCTACAATTGACCATCTCATTTTCGCTGCTGAAGAATCAGGCGGCAGGAGCACCACGTGTCCCCGGCTCATTAAGTACATGAATATTCACTTCACTTGCTCCCCACCCACCTCTCTGCACTGAAGACAGCCGAGAGATGAGCCCGGGGAGCAGGAGAAGTCGGCACACAAGGTCGCTCCCCAGCTTCCTGCAGCTGCTGGGGAGATTGTGTGCTGGAGCTAATGAGAATGCAGGAGCCGGGAGTGCAGCTGCGGCAAGTGAATGAGCACTGCGCATTGTACTGATTGACTGCCATGAAGAGCGGGCAGATCAGCTCCTTATCACAGGTACCTTGTCACAGTGTCATCCCTCGCTCCCTCTGCTCACTTTAATGTCTCCTGCTGTGCCCAGCACCGTGCAGAAATCCAGGAAATGCTCAATCTGCAGTTCAGGACCTTCAGTCTATGGAGAGCAGGGCTGGAGGCAGCATAACGGCAGTGTACAGCTCCCCTGACCCTGCATCCACAAGTCAAGCTCTGTTGTGGTGACTTGTAATTAGGAGACAGGGCTGGGGCATCATATTTCAGCACAGTGTACAGACCCCCTCCTCGGCCCTCCCTCTTTACAGTACATCACATCAGAACTTGAGGGCAGACTATGGCCACTTCCTTGATTTCAGCAGGGTGACAAGGCAAGGCAGGACACATTAAAGTGAGTACACATGTATATGTCACATAACGAATAATAAAGTAAAGTTAACACTACCAGTACTGTGCTTGAAGGGAATCTGTTGCCTGGTTTTTGCCATCCCATCTGAGAGCAGCATAATGTAGAAATAGAGGCCCTGATTCCAGCGATGTGTCACTTACTGAGCTGCTTGCTGTCATTTTGATAAAATTAGTGTTTTCTCTGTTGCAGATTTAGCAGTCTGTGAATATGCCAGACTATGTAGTAGCAGATCAAGTAGACTGCTAATGATAATTTCCAGATGATTAATTTTGATAAAATCACTGTTTACACTGAGCAGCCCAATAAGTGACACATTACTGGAATAAGGATCTCTGGTCATATATTATGCTATTCTCAGATTAGGTTGCAAAAACCTGGTGACAGGTTCCTTTTAACTAGAACTCCAAGCATGCTATAGGATCTACAGTACATGCTGGGAGTGATAGTTCTTAAAGGGATTGCTACTACATGAACAAATCCCATCTCATTCATCTTGTTGGCCCTTGTAAAAGTAATAAAGACCATACTAAGGCTGTGTGCTCACGGTCTGGAGGAGCTGCATGTTGGACGCGGCTCCTCCGGACCTGAGTGAAGCCGCAGGTGGAGGCAGGGAGACTGCAGCAGCCCTGTACTCACCATGTGCGGCGGGTGCAGGGCAGCTGCTCCCTGCAGTCACCCGATGGGAGCCGCTTCTGACTCCACAGCATGAAGTGAACATGCGGAGGAGGAGCGGAATGCCAGCAACCAGCACTGCAGCTGTGAGATCGCTGTGGTCAGGTTAAGCATAGCGAGGATGGGATTTCTACAAATCCCATCCACTTTGCTTGTACTGTGCTACGCAGCGTTTTGGACAAAGCGGCAAGACGCTGTGTATTCTGATCGTGCGCACGCACCCTTACCCCTGATGCTGCAGCAGTTCCAACGTTGTCAGAAGTTGCATAGTCATGTCCCATGTGACATTGATATGAGACTCAGCCCTCCGACCAGTCAGTGCTGGCGTCTGTCTCTCCACCATCAGACACTGGAGCAAGAAGTCATTGGTGTTGCTCACATGCTGCTCCTGCATCTGAAGGAGACAGACGCCAGCGCTGACTGGTCACAGGGCCTGAGTGTCATATCAGTCATTTTTTGCTACAAATATTTTTTTCCCCTATTTTCCACCTCTAAAATCTGGGTGCGTCTTAGAATCTGGTGCGTTTTATCAAGCGAAAAATACAGTATATACGTAATTTGAAATAGATAGAGCGACAGGCAGAGCGACATTTCAGAGGATGCTGTATATGACTAGAACAAAACAAAACAAAAAAACGGAGTGCCAGCCAAAAGATAAGAACAATAAAACTCCTAGCTTAGGATTTAAGACTTCCTTCACAGGAGTGAGACAGTCTCTCCAACCCCTATAACCCAAGACAGCATACACCAAGGTAATCAATGTGAAAGAGATGTAATCATTGAAAGTAGTCAATCTGATCACTTGCCGAGTCTCTTGCCGTCCATTACTCTTTGTTCGGCTAGATGTGTGAAGGGATTGCCCTTCGCTCTCCATACTGATGGATACAGAGACAGCCTGTGAAGCAGGGTTGCTTGTAAGCAATCTTCACTCCATGCCTCAACAGCTCCTCGGAAAAAATACAATATATTAATGCTGTATGTATAATAATCCCCTTATGCACACTCTTCCCCTTTTGTGCGCTCTCTTCCCCCTTCGTGCTCTCTCCCCCCCCTCGTGCACACTCTACCCCTCGATTGTGTGCTGGCATCTCTCTCTCTGCGCTCTGTGATAATGATGCAGGAGATCAGCACAGCCCAACAGGTGATGATCACTGATCTCTGCTGCCACCTTATTAATACATTCATAACCCCGGAGCAATCTGGAGCTGTGCTCGTCGCATAGTGCAGTGTGGAGAACACTGCACATAGGTTGGCAAGACACAGATACTCTGGGTGCCATACATGGGGACACCATCCGCACTGCTTGCCGGACAGCGAGTGGGCACCCCTGCTTGTTTAAAGCCCTGGCACTTGCCTGGGCACTGACGTCGGCCCTGTGCAGGGCAATGTGAGCAGCCATATGGTGCTGGAGCTCCCGTAAAAATCCTTCTTATATCCTGTTACTGATGGGGAATCTGCCCAAATCACAGCCCCACTATTTGTGCCTAACCTCCGGTGCCTGTGGGAGACTGAGGTGGACTGCTTGAATGCTTTCTCCCGCAATGACCAAACAGAGGCAAGGCTGACTGCGAAGCTGAATTGTATAATATCCCCGAGGAAGCCGAAAGAGTGGTAGTGATAGACGTCGCTAGGCTCGTTCACGGTGTCAGTTTCACTGTCGTAGACATACCTTCTACACTGGGCTTCCCACCACAATATGTTACCATCAGTCAGCAGCACAGTCTGTCCCATGGTGATGAGGAAGAGCAGCAACAGCTGATTGCTGCAAATGATGGCTGCTCCCTGCACAGCTCTGAACTCACCATTGGTAGATATATATTCAGTGGTCTCCCTGTGTAACAGCTCCGTGGCCTCTCTCACTGGGCTTGTGGGAGATATTAAAGGGGACATGTCTAAAATAAAAGGCGAGATAAAAACAGTAAATGAAAGAATGAAGGAGGCTGAGGCCAGAATAAGCTGCCTGGAAGACCAGCTTCCTCCCATCGAAAAAGAGCATAAAGCGAACGCACAGTGTTATCAACATGCTCCTCAGCAAAACTGATGACCTTGAAAATAGTCTCAGATGTCATAATGGCCGCCTAGCTGGAGTCCCTGAATGGGCGTAGGGACAGGACTGTTGCCTTTTTGAACCCTAGTTTATACAATCCTTTTCAAAGGAGGTCCTCTCGCCCATGTTTGCTATTGAAAGGGGCCAGAGTCCCTAGAAGGCATCTGCCATCAGGAGCCCATCCTCGCTCAGTTCTGGTCAAGTTGTTACATTTTAAGTACTGGGACTCTGCACTTAGAGGAGCAAGAGACCATCCTAATTTGCTTATTGAGGGGAAAAATGTCCCTTTCCTGACTTTTAGGCAGAGGTCCAGAGGAAAAAAGCCCAATTTGTGTGACATGAAGCGAGACTTTCGTGCACTGAATGTCCCCTATACAATGCTCTATCCTGCAAAGCTGCATGTCATGGCATTGGGCAGTGTACACCTGCTTGAGTCTCCTAAGGGCGCCCTCCAGTGTTTGGATCACAATGAGGGCTCTTTGCATGAAAGGGAAACGTGACCCTGGACTCTGGATTGTCTTCTGCAGGACCCCTCTGCTAAACCTATGAGCGGGTGTGCCCAGTTAGCACAAGTTTCTGATTAGGCATTGTATAGTGTGGGGCGAGAAGCCTCCAAGCCTACCTTGATTATATTTTATAATTTGTATGTTGTGATTAAGTTCCAATTGCTGTGTTGGCCTCGGTTTTGCAATGACCCCTAGTCTTTCTACCAGAGAGCAAATGTTGGGTCTTAGGATTCGGGGAGATGGAGGGGAAGGGGGGGGGTTAGCATGGAACATATGCTCCCTAGGAAACCCAGGCACCAGTCTTATGGAAAGAGTGCAGTTAGCATGGCTATGTTTCTAAGCAATGCCGGCTATGTCATGCTCATAGCGTAAACCTAATAACTGGAATAGCAGGGGGCTGGGTGATACAAACAAAAGATATGCCATATTCTCTTTTCTCTGCCAAGATCACCCAGCCATAGTTTGCTTATTGGAAACACATTAGTAGGGGATAAAGTCCAGTGCCTTAAAAGTCAGTGGGTGTCTTTCAACTCTGTACTCTACGCACGCTTGGGGAGTTAGTATATTAGTTCATCGCTCCAGTCCATAGCTCATCTGTTAACACGAGGGGAGGTATATTTGTTTGACCTGTTCCATTTATGGTTATGTGAATTATTTTTGTAGCCCTATATGTCCTGCCACCCTATTCTGGGGAGGTCCTTAGGAAAATTTTCCTTTCTAATCGTAAACTCCTCCTGCCCCGGTTCTGTTATTCTATATACGTAAATATTTTTCCCAGGAATATGCGCTCCTGAAGAATGATGATGGAACTTGATATTCGGATTCAAAGATGATTTTTATTCCAAACTAGCACACAACCGGTTTTGACTTCTTTGAGTCTTCGTCAGGTATAATATCCTGCATCTCCGATTCTGTTATTGGGAGACTTCAATAATTACCTACATCCTTTTGGGATAAATTACACACAGGTAATATTTCAGAGATGTTCCCTTCCCCCACACGCACAAAAATTGTGGCTACACTGACTGAACTAGCGTACTGTGACATTGCTGCCTGAAAAAAAAAATAACTCTGGGGTATTCCTGCTACTCCTCAATCCATCATGCACTATCGAGAATAGATTTGGTGGTTGGATCTCACTCGATGCTGCCTCTAGTGGCGGGGGTGGAAATTTTAGTGAGAAGTGTCTCAGACCAATCGCCCATCAGCCTACAGATGAAAAGGAGAACTTGTATTATGGGGAGAGGGGTCCCGTGGCGGCTTAACCTGAATTGGCTCCTCTTGATTTCTGGGGACACTACTGAAAGCTATATGAAGGAATACCTGGAGCACAACATCAACACTGCTCCACTAAAGATGGTGTTGGATGCGCTGAAGGAGTATTGCAGGAGGGTGCTCTCAAGAGATGCGTCCAGACATCTTCCCCATGCTGTTCCCATTCTATTTGAGTGCTTCTTCCATCTATGTAAGTGATTTTCCTGACTCCCCAGCCCTTTTGTTAGGGTCTTCTGGAACAATGCTCACATTTCCCATTAACTTCCATTATACTTTGTACTCCAGTCTAATCCGCCCGAGCATCCAACCTGTACAATTTGAATACTGAGCATTTTAGTGCTCGCTCATCACTGACTGGCACACGAAAACATGGACCAATAACATAACAGCTGTCTTCAATAGCAAAGTGGAAAAATAAAAAGCGCTCAAACCTGGTAGCCTAACCTCATAATCTCTCTGACTTGATAGATAGTGACAGTTCATAATTAAATTTAGCTACAATTTCTATAGAAAATTTTATAAAAAGTATAAATGTTATAATTAATTATTTCAAGGTTGTATTATTGAAAAATAATATTCATTTTTTATTCTTGGCAGATGAGTATACCAGCAGATCAGAGGCGCATCTATTATTTTCAGATTTTACAGCACATGATCATAGTATCACACTGGGTGCTTATGATGAATATGACAGTATCCCACAGATATCTCCAACCCTACATTGTAAAGATTTATCATCTGATCCTTTTCAACAACTCCTATCTTTGGATTCATCACGGACTATTAAACAAAGCGAAAATAACAGAAGGGATGATGAACGTGAAATAGCTCACACTAGCAAAAAGCCATATTCATGTTCAAAATGTGGGAAATGTTTTTCAAGAAAATCACACGTGGTTACACATGAGAAAATTCACACAGGGGAGCAACCATTTTCATGTTCAGAATGTGGAAAACGTTTTATAGAAAAGTCAAATCTTGTTAAACATCAGAGAACTCATACAGGTGAGAAGCCATTTTCATGTTGTCAATGTGGAAAATGTTTTAGAGAGAAATCATCTCTTGTTAACCATCTGAGGATTCACACTGGGGAAAAACCATATTCATGTTCAGAATGTGGGAAATGTTTTAGACAAAAACATAGACTTGTTAAACATCAGAGTAATCACACTGGAACCAATCCATTTTCATGCTCAGAATGCGGTAGGTGTTTTAAAGCAAAATCATATCTTGTGAGACATCAGAAAACTCACACAGGGGAGAAGCCATTTTCATGTTTCCAATGTGGAAAATGTTTTAGAGAGAAATCAACTCTTGTTAAGCATCTGAGCATTCATACTGGAGTAAAACCATATTCATGTTCAGAATGTGGGAAATGTTTTATACAAAAACACGGACTTGTTAGCCATCTGAGAACTCACACAGGTGAGAAGCCATATTCATGTTCAGAATGTGGGAAATGTTTTACAGCAAAAGACCGTCTAATTACACATCAGAGAACTCACACAGGAGAGAAACCATTTATATGTTCAGAATGTGGGAAATGTTTTACAGATAAAACAAATTTTATTAAGCATCAGAAAATACACACTGGGCAAAAGCCATATTCATGTTTAGAATGTGGGAAATGTTTTACAGGTAAATACTTTCTTAGTACACATCAAAGAACTCACACAGGGGAGAAGCCATTTATATGTTCAGAATGTGGGAAAAGTTTTACAGGGAAATCAAATCTTCTTGCACATCAGAGAATTCACACAGGGAAGAAACCATATTCGTGTGAAAAATGTGAAAAATGTTATGCACACAAATCAAATCTTGTTAGACATGAGAGAAGTCACACAGGTGAAAAACCATTTTCATGTTCAGAATGTGGGAAATGTTTTGCACAGATATCAAATCTTATTGCACATCACAAAATTCACAATGGGAAGTAGCCATTTTCTTTTTAAAACCATTTTATTATCAAATGGTACAAGAAAAGAAATACAACATTTATAGTCTACGAGAGAAGAAAGTAATTTTTAATAGTAATTGCTTAATAATGAATGAAAGAATCTATTAATAAAAATCTTTTGAGAAATAAACAGGAGCAACTCTTCACACTAATTATTATTCATACGTCTTAAAATATTTCACATGTTAAACACAGTATAGCTTAATTTTAAAGACGTCTGATGAAACGCTCTTCTATTTAAATGACCTTGACGGTAGAGAGATGCAGTTATAAGTGATCAGAAGCATTTGAGTCAACCATCTGCAGGTGCCCTGATTACATATATAGAAATAGCATATTGTGTAATAGATTTTATAAAAGGTAACTTATTAAATATACCTCTAAAGGGAGAATAAACTCCCATATGGTCATTAAAAACTGCATGATGCACATACACACAAATCAATTTTGCACAAATAGATAGTTGTTAGTGATGAGCAAATCTGTTCGTCTCTATTTGGTACTCGCACAGATATCACAGTATTCGGACTACTCGGTAGTCACTGAGTATTTGTGTTGGCGCCTGATTTTCAGCCAGTAATCTTGCTGAGCTTGCTTGCCAATCACTGTAATGCCATAGACATGTTGGTTGTGTCATTACTGTGATTGGCTGGCCGCCCAGCGTCATAGGGTCTATATGAGCCCTACCACCGCCATCATGTGTACATTGCATCTGGAAACGGCATAGTGGGAGTGTTGCGCCTTCTTCCACATGGTGCTGTGGATATTTAGCATACAGCTTAACCCTAGTTCACTTCCCCAAGGAACAGACTGTAGGATTTCTGGAGTCTATATTTATTGAGGTGATGAGGTGAACCTGATGGTGGTAAAAACTGTAATACAAGGAATAAACTGTCTGAATCAGTACTGGCATATCACAAAAAAAGCAGTATGATACAGAAATACAATTACTACCAGTACTGGGGCATTACAGAAACTGCACAGTAACAGTATAAACACAGAATGCAGCTAACATGGATATCTAGTGCTAGTACTGTTGTATAATCTGCCTGAATGTATTCCTAGAGCATTAACTTAGGTAGAGAATCACAGTACAACTATACAATGGCTGCATAACGACCTGCATACACATTCTAACACAATTATGTTGTAGGTACTACTACCATCACTGGAATCATCTGACAAGAGAAGAGAAATGTTGTAGCAAGAGGGACAGGAACCAGGGACACGTCTCTTATCTTCTCAGGAGATGTCTGCCCTCTCCTTCATCCAAAGAAGCACGGGGAGGTCTCTTCTAAATGACTCATCTTAAAGGGGACAGACTCGTAGCTATAAGAGCTCTGCTAGATCATGTGTAACACATCTAAACAATATCAATGGGTAATTAATGACCACTACGGCTGTAACTAGTACTATACTGTGAATGTTTATTTGCTGCTCATAAATGGGCAGAACAGGGAGCGTAGGGACAGAGTGAGCAGTGTGTAGTGAGAGTCTTTCTGCCACCTAATTATAACACAACAGCTCTTTTAAGAGCTACATCGAGTCTGAACAAGGTCAGAATAGTGTAGAGTTTATGGAGCAGGGACAGACAAAACAGAGTAGTGTTCCAGTATCTCCATATTAGAAGAACAGCTCTTTGAAGAGCTACATTTCCAGCACACATTGCATACTATCTAATACGAGTATTTCCCTTTTCTGGTGTCCTTTAAAAAGCACTAGTCCTTCTGCCCACAGTAATTTTGGTGGTCACAGTATACTTGGCCTGTGCCATAAAATTCACAAATATTAATACAGTCCTAGTGAGCTCTTAAAATCCTGTCAAATAGAATACACTGTGTGCACAATTATTAGGCAAATGGTTTATCCTCCCACACAAAATGATGCAGAGTGGATGCTGAAAAAAATAATATATAGGTTATAATTTACAAGTTACCAGTATTGCTTCGATTAATGAATTACCGTATTTTGCGCATTATAAGATGCATCTACACTGTGTGCAGAATTATTAGGCAAATGAGTATTGTGATCACATGATACTTTTTATACATGTTGTCCTACTCCATGCTGTATAGGCTTGAGAGCCAACTGCCAATTAAGTAAATCAGGTGATGTGCATGTCTGTAATGAGGAGGGGCGTGGTGTAATGACATCAACACCCTATATAAGGTGTGCTTAATTATTAGGCAAATGCCTTTCCTTAGGCAAAATGGGTCAGAAGAGAGATTTGACGGGCTCTGAAAAGTCCAAAATTGTGAGGTGTCTTGCAGAGGGATGCAGCAGTCTATAAATTGCCAAACTTTTGAAGTGTGATCACCGAACAATCAAGCGTTTCATGGCAAATAGCCAACAGGGTCGCAAGAAACGTGTTGGGTAAAAAAGGCGCAAAATAACTGCCCATTGTGACGGGGTGTGCGACAGAACAGGAAGGGACACGCGGCTGATGATCAATCCAAGGAGGTTTATTAAACAAGAACGCTGGAACAACACACAAGAGGGTAAAACTGCAGAGTCCGCAATGAGTCCAAACAAAGGAAACCGATCCGGGGCAACTCCCGATAATCCTTGTGCCAGATAAACAAAAGCAGTAGTCCTTCCAAGAGTCCAATGGATCCAACACAATCCCACGGATGACGGGATCTGGCCTCAGCTCAAGTCTCGCTCCGGTCACTTCCACCGAGGGTCCATAGCTCTATAGGCTTCGGCAGCTCCACCCTCTACGAGCCCCACCAGATTTCGGACTCGCTCCCTTTCTGGGACTTCCATTAATCGACACTGATGCTCAAAGTCCTGGAAGAAGCCCTCAATGTCACCTGCAGTCTTATTAAATGGCTTAAAGTCCTTGCGGGACACACTGGGGAATTCCCTCACGGTGGATGCTGAGAATACAGTCTGTCTGGAGCTTCTAGCCGCTTTCACCATGCGCTGCCTCTCCTTAGCTCCACGAATGGCCTCCATCTTATATTCTATGGGGACTTCTTCTCCCAGCAAGGCCATCTCCTCCTCGTACTACACAACCCACTGACTTTTCTGGGTATTTACCTCCGGCTGCAGTCTTTTCACTATTTGCTGTGGGGATGCTTCCTCAGCGTCATCTTGCAGGCAAGCTCCTTCTAAAGCCTCAATTAGCTGCTCCTTGGAGAGTCCTTTGTAGCTGACTCCCAGTTCAACGGACCTTTGTTTGTCGGTTCACCACAGTCCAGTTCTTGTACTCAGAAGTCCTGGTTCCAGATGTAGATGGGTCGTTGTCCTCCATTCCTCTGCTCTGATCCCTCCACTGCCAACCAGTTTGTGACAGGGTGTGCGACAGAGCAGGAAGGGACACCCGACCGATGATCAATCCATGGAGGTACGCTGGAACACCACACAAGAAGGTAAATCTGCAAAGTCCGCAATGAGTCCAAACAAAGGAAACAGATTCGGGGCACCTCCCGATAATCCTTGTGCCAGATAAACGAAAGCAATAGTCCTTCCGAGAGTCCAATGGATCCAACACAATCCCACGGACGACGGGATCTGGCCTCAGCACAAGTCTCGCTCCGGTCACTTCCACACTCGACTCACATCTGATCCTAAAACATGAATGTATTGTCTGGGCTCCTGGGATCAGCCCAATGCGAAGGGGTGTAGGGGTCACACCCACTACTGAATGGACTGCTCCATCAGAAGACTCTAGCTCCAGTGTGTCTGGTAGTATGTGAATTGGACTAGCCACCTGCTGGGAGGAAGAATGCCTGATCCTTCACTAGTTGTTGACCGATGCTTAATTACATTACAGTCCAGGAATGCAATTCTTGGGGGAAGGAGACATGGTAAATTATAGCACAATAAATTGCATAGTATACAGCTAATAGAACACGGACAAAGGTTACAACACATCAAATGGCATAGTATACAGAAATATACAGGGATAGGGAAAAGGCATATATCATGACACCCATGAATTGAGGAAACTCAAGCGTGAAGCTGCCAAGAGACCATTTGCCACCAGTTTTGCCATATTTCAGAGCTGCAATGTTACTGGAGTATCAAAAAGCACAAGGTGTTCTATACTCAGGGATGGCCAAAGTAAGGGAGGCTGAGAAACGGCCACCTTTGAACAAGAAACATAACATAAAACGTCAAGACTGGGCCAAGAAATATCTTAAAGGCCACTTCACACACACACAGATATCTGAGTCCAATATCTGAACAGATCTCTGGTTGCAGTGAAATCATGGATACACGGTAACTGCGGTCATGTGACCCGATGATGCTCTCTGACATCATCACAGGTCCTGTAAGCAGATGGACCTTGCTGTGGGAGGCAGCGCTGGATAGAGGATAGATGAGCATATTGATTTTTTATTTTACGAGTGGGTGTGTGAGCGTGTGCGAGCCCGCCCCCGCCATCCATCCTGCCCCGCTCGCTCCATCCTGCCCCCTGCCACCATCCTGCCCTCCCGCCACCATCCTGCTCCTCTGGCTCCATCCTGCCCCACTGGCTCCATCCTGCCCCGCCGCCACCATCCTGCCCTGCTCGCTCCATCCTGCCCCGCTCACTCCATCCTGCCCCGCTCGCCACAGTCCTGCCCCCCCGCCACCATCCTGCTCCTTCAGCTCCATCCTGCCCCCCCCCCCGCCACCATCCTGCTCCTTCAGCTCCATCCTGCCCCGCTCCCAGCTCCTGCCCTGCCGCCACCATCCTGCTCCGGTCGCTCCATCCTGCTCCGCTCACCACCATCCTGCCTCTCCCCGCCACCATCCTGCTTCTCCGGCTCCATCCAGCTCCTCCGGCTCTATCCTGCTCCTCTGGCTCCATCCTGCCCCGCTCCCTCCATCCTACCCCGCTCCCTCCATCCTGCCCCCCGCTGTTCTTGCTCCCCCGCCTCCATCCTTCCCCACCGCTTCCATCCTGCCTCCATCCTGCCCCCATCCTGCCCCCCCTCCGCCTCCATCCTGCCCCCCCTCCATCCTACCTCGCCCGCCAGCTCCATCCTGCCCCGCTGGCTCCATCCTGCCCCGCCCCAGCTCCATCCTGCCCCCCCCCCCCAGCTCCATCCTGCCCCCCAGCTCCATCCTGCCCACCTGCCTCCATCCTGCCCCCCTGGCTCCATCCTGACCACAACACGGCTAAGACGCTTGTCCATATCCTCATCATCTCCCGCCTGGACTACTGCAACCTCCTGTTCACCGGCCTCACTGCCTCCTCCCTTGCACCTCTCCGCACCATCCTCTACTCTGCTGCCCGACTCATCCACCTATATCCCTGTTACTCCCCCACCTCCCCTCTCCGCTGAGCCCTCCACTGGCTCCCCACCCCCAGCGATCCTACTTCAAAACCCTAACCCTGACATACAAGGCCATACACAACCTGTCCCCTCCCTACATCTCCGACCTGATCTCCCGCTACCTCCCCTCGCGCAACTTGCGCTCCTGAAGAACTCCTTCTCTCAACCCCCTGCACTTCCACCTCCCACAACTGCATACAAGACTTCTCTCGTGCTTCTGCCATACTCTGGAACTCCCTCCCCCACCACATCAGACACTCCCCTACCCTGGGAACCTTCAAGAAAAACCTGAAGACCCACCTCTTCCTACAAGCCTATAACACACACTGAGACCCAATCCGCTGCACCATCTCACCTCTCACCTCTCCCCCTCCTACTATCTCCCTCCCCACCCCCTCTAGACTGTGAGCCCTCGCGGACAGGATCCTCTGCCCTATTGTACCCGTATGACTGATTTGTCGTCGTTTTTACCACTTGTCTTTGTCTAGCCTCTCGCTTGTAAAGCACCATGTAACCTAATGGCGCTATATACAGTAAATATGTAATAATAATAATAAAGTAGTGGATAACCTATATCTCAATGACTCTGATTAGGGAGAACGCTAGGCCGCCCTAAAAAGATGTGTTTTTAGTGAGCATCTGATGCTAACAAAGTTGTAGGTAGTCCTAATTTCTGGGGGTAGAGCATTCCAGAGAGTTGGTGCAGCTTGGGAGAAGTCTTGGAGCCGGGAATTGGAGGTCCAGATTAGTGCAGATGTTAGTCTAAAGTCACTCCCAGAGCGAAGAGAATGGGTGGGATGATAGACAGAGATGAGGGTAGAGAGGTAGGGAGGTGCTGCACCGTGAAGAGCTTTGTGGGTGAAAACAAGCAATTTGAACTGGATCCTATAGTGTATAGGCAGCCACTGCAATGACTGGCACAGAGCGGAAGCATCCGAGTAACTGTTAGCTAGATAGGTGCCCCTGGCTGTTGCATTAAGGATGGACTAGAGAGGAGAAAGCCTAGTGAGGGGGGAGGCCAATCTGTAGCACTCACGATTACAGTAATTACAGGATTACATCAGAGGAGAAGTTGGTGGGAGATAATAAAGTGGATAACTAGGCGTTTCTTTGTATATAATAAAGGATTTCTCTGTGTGTGTTTTTTCTTTCTTTACTGAAAGTATTGCTAATGGCCGGCTGTAATACTGGCAGCTGACATTAGCAATAGGGCTTGACGTTAGCTGTCAAAAAAAGCTGACATTAACCTCTTTATTTCCCAGTCTGCCAAGAGCAGGGTAACCGCCAAATTTTCTCTCATTTTCAACATGGGGGGCCCAGAACGCTTGGGTCTCACCACGCTGAGAATTCCAGCCCCCAGCTGGCTGGGTTACCTTGGCTGGCAATAGAAAATATGGTGAAGACCACAACAAATTTTTTCTTATTTATTTAAATAACTAAAAAAAAGAATGTCTTCCCTGTATTTTTCATTGCCAGTAAAGGTAACACCAGGCAGCGGGGGTTGGCAGCCAGTAGCTGCTTGATTTACCTGCGCTGGCAACAGAAAATACAACGAAGCTCTACACATTTTTTACTAGGAAACACACTTTATTGTAAAAAACAAAAACACAGAAACAGGTTATTAAGAAAAAATAAATGTATTCACATACATTGGGAGAGAGCACGGGGGAGGGGAGACACAGGGGGAGACAGCCGCCGCCCCCACCATGATGTCACCGCCCTCCCGATGCGATGGCATCGGGCCCACGTCTAGTACAATATATATTCTTTATTGAATCAATTATAGAAAAATATACTAAAATCGGGGATACACCAATGAATTAAATCCCTCTGATGATATTTTCTTTACAAAATTCATAAGCAAAAGGACACAAAAAAGGAATAAAAGGGAAATAAAAATAATAATAATGCTGAGAAGTGCGCAAGAGGACAAAGTAGAATTTATACAAGCAAAATACCAAAAGATGTCATTCAAATAACAGGCTACAAGAATTTAGGCAAAATACCAAGTATAGATGTAGTTCTAGAAAATGGCCACAAGAGGTCCTCAGAGCACAAGCCAATAATAGAATATATACTACTATATACAACCTCTGGCAAAAATTTTGGAACCACCTGCCTTGGAGGATGTTCATTCAGTTGTTTAATTTTGTAGAAAAAAAAGCAGATCACAGAAATGACACAAAACCAAAGTAATTTCAAATGGAAACTCTCTGGTTTGAAGAAACACTAAAATAAATCTTGAAAAAAAATATGCTAGCCAGTAACGGTTACTTTTGTAGACCAAGCAGATGAAAAAATTATGGAATCACTCAATTCTGAGGTAAAAATTATGGAATCATGACGAACAAACAAACAAAACAGCACTTAAATACATTACTAGTATTTTGTTGCACCACCTCTGGCTTTTATAACAGCTTGCAGTCTCTGGGGCAGGGACTTAATGAGTGACAAACAGTTCTCATCATCAGTCTGGCTCCAACGTTCCCTGATTGCTGTTGCCAGATCAGCTTTGCAAGTTGGAGCCTAGTCATGGACCATTTTCTTCAACTTCCACCAAAGATTTTCAATTGGATTGAAATCTGGACTATTTGCAGGCCATGACATTGACCTTATGTGTTTTCTTTCAAGGAATGTTTTCACAGTTTTTGCTCTATGGCAGGATGCATTATCATCTTTATAAATGATTTCATCATCCCCAAACATCCTTTCAATTAGTGGGATAATAAAAGTGTCCAAAATATCAATGTAAACTTGGGCATTTATTGAAGTTGTAATGACAGCCATCTCCCCAGTGCCTTTACCTGACATGCAGCCCCATATCATCAATGACTGTGGAAATTTGAATGTTCTCTTTATGCAGTAATCTTTATAAATCTCATTGGAATATGGCACCAAACAAAAGTTCCAGCATCATCACCTTGCCCAATGCAGATTCGCGATTGATCACTGAATACAACTTTCATCCAGTCATCTACAGTCCAAGATTGCTTTTCCTTAGCCCATTGTAACCTTGTTTTTTTCTGTTTAGGTGTTAATGATTGCTTTTGTTAAGCTTTTCTGTAAGTAAATCCCATTTCCTTTAGCCAGTTTCTTACAGTTCAGTCACAGACATTGACTCCAGTTTCCTCCCATTCATTCATTTGTTTAGTTGTGCATTTCCTGTTTTGGAGACATATTGCTTTAAGTTTCCGGTCTTGACGCTTTGATGTATTCCTTGGTCTACCAGTATGTTTCCCTTTAACAACAATCCCATGTTATTTGTATTTGGACCAGATTTTAGACACAGCTGACTGTGAACAACCAACATCTTTTGCAACATTGCGTGATGATTTACCCTCTTTTAAGAGTTTGATAATCCTCTCCTTTGTCTCAATTGACATCTCTCGTGTTGGAGCCATGATTCATGTCAGTCCACTTGGTGCAACAGGTCTCCAAGGTGTGATCACTCCTTTTTAGATGCAGACTAACGAGCAGATCTTATTTGATGCAGGTGTTTTGAGAATGAAAATTTACAGGAGATGTTTCCATAATGTTTTCCTCAGAATTAAGTGATTCCATAATTTTTCCCCCTGCTTGGTCTACAAAAGTAACTGTTACTGGCTAGCACATATTTTTTCCATGATTTCTTTTAGTGTTTCTTCAAGGCAGAGAGTTGCCATTTGAAATAACTTTAGCTTTGTGCCATGTCTGTGATCTGCTTTTTTTCTACACAATTATACAACTGAATGGACATCCTCCGAGCCAGGTGATTCCATAATTTTTGCCAGGGGTTGTATAATATAATATGGTATAATATAATATAACAATATTTATTCATTTACATAGTGCTATTAATTCCATAACACTTTACATACATTTGCTACATTGTCCCCATTGGGGCTCACAATCCAAACATCCTATCAGTCTGTCTTTTGAAATGTGGGAGGAAACTAGAGAACCCGGAGGGAACTCACGGGAAGAACATACAAACTCCTTGCAGATGTTGTCTTTGATTTGAATCCAGGACCCCATACATATAACCCAAGAAAAATGATGGGAGTGATGGTGTGCCACGGTCCGCGCTGCTCTGGGTTCAAAATAACTCACCAAAGAGCCAATCAACTTTTCATCCTCTTTATTCCTCCTTCTCCTACGCGTTTCAGCGCCACAACCCGGCGCCTTCCTCAGGGATATTACAATCATCATCACAAAGGGGGTTTTTATAGCCCTTAATCCACATAAAAGGGGTGTCATCTGTTTACTGGTGATGTCATCCACATCATCAGAAGTGGGTGGATCCACCCATTTTGGCGCAATTTTTACATAAAACATCACATACAGCTCAAAATTGTTAAAAAAAGTGTTCAGTACCTCCATCAATTATTAGTCATTGTTCTCCAGGTTAAATTTTTCGAAAATGAGGCAAATAAAAGCCAAAAAACATAAAAAGACCGATCCATTCATTGATGTTTCAAAAAAATATAACACATTTTCTACTAGAACCTGGGGTCCTGAAGGATACAAGTGGAGCTCTATTGTTTTAACAATGAGCGCCACCAAAGATTCTCATATTAGAGCTGTTTAAATTAAGGGATTATGTAGTTAAAAACATCAGTAAAAAACAATAGATTATGGAGAGGAGGATAAGAAGGCTATAAAAAAAATATATATATATACACTAAAAGAATTTTTTATTATAAATATCAAGAAATAAAAATATCTTTAAAAATTTAATTAATATTATTTCCAGTATAGATTGAAAGTAAAAGGATTAGTAAAACACCTGTATATATATTCCTAAGTGGTGGCTCAACAGGAAAAAAACGGGGAAAAATGCTCCATATCAACACCCCAGGTTCCATCACCCAACGAGGCATGTCACCAGATACAGGAGTTGCAACACAAATGTCGGGCTACATATATAAAAGATCATACATCCTTGAAAAAAATCCAAAAAGATTTTTGTAACTGCATATTACAATCTAGACACAAGATGGCGCTCAAATGACTTTACATAATATGATTCTTTAGGTAATTTCCATAAGAATAAATACGCTTACAAAAGGTTATGTTGTAAAGAAATTACTATAAAAAGAAAAAATCCTATGGTTATATGAGCCATGGCGATGGCGGGGAGAACTTCATAATAAAACATGAAGGTGAAATAAACTCAAATGGAACACACTGAGTCATTAATGCATATATGTGGAAGGTGCGTGTGAATAAATAGTTGAAATGGGGAAAGAATTATAGTATAAAAGTGATCAACATTAATACTAGTGTATTAATAGTATTATATTAGTGATAATTAAGAATTGAGAATTAGTTTTTTAAAAAACATTTCTTTAATAAAAAACTAAATTAAAATATAGAAGTGTGGAAGTGCTTAAAAATGAAGAGAAAATGAGGCGATAAAACCTCTCTAAAAAAGTGAGATGTACGTTTTCGTGGAGAAGACTGCAATTCCTAATCCAGCAAGCAGGTGGCGCTAGATCCGGTACCCAGTTTTCCTCTGGAGACAATTTCCATAGTTACGGATCTGTATGTGGAATAAAACTGCAATCGTCCGCCTCTAGGGGCAGTCAAGAGTAGTTTTTTTAAGATGAATAGACTTATTTTGGAAAGACTGTAATTTTTGATTCAGCCACAAGATGGCTCTGGATATGGTACCCAATCTGGCTCCCGGAGTCAGTAGTCATAGTTATAGGCTTGTGAGCAGAAAGGACTGCAAATGTCCGCCGCCAGGGGCAGACAAGAGCAGTTCCTAGAAACAGAATACTGAGTTTTGTAGATCAAAGATCATATAGAAAAATAGTGGATATATTACATATAATAAATAAATAAATAGATAGAAACAGATATGTATCGACTATTTAACCCCTCATGTGCCCAATGCAAACAAAAAAAGAGAGGGGGGGGGTGTTTTATCATGGTTAAGGATAGATATTAAATTAGCTCAGAAACCAAATTTAACCCTTTTGGTTTCAGGGTGTTTAAGCTATAAATCCAGAATTTTTCTTTTCTTTTGAGAACCTCAAACCTATTGTTGGTCTCAGCAGGTACATGGTCGATAGGGGTTATTCTGACTACTGTTGGGTCCCTATTATGATATTTATCAAAATGGGATGATACGCCATGTAGCTTAAATCCATGTTTTATATTGCTCCTGTGTTTATTCAATCTCATTTAGTGGTCTAGTGGTCCATCCCACGTATTGGAGACGGCAGGGGCATTCTAACAAGTAGATTACATGAAAAAAAGATAAAGGAGACAAGCGAGGTGCAATAGTGCCCTATCAATATGACACTGATTCCACACTCAGATCAAAAAGAGGTGCACTCACCTGGTCTAGTTGTGTGCACCCACAACTAGTTTTTATTGCATGTAGTTTATAAGCTGCTGCAGGACTTCCACCGCCACGTAGCACGTGTAAAGATGATCAGATCCAGGGATGGTGTAAAGACAGTCCGCGCTGCTTTAAATAATCAGTCACAAGTCTTTAGGTAAAAGACCCCCCTTCTTTATTTCCACCTACGCGTTTCAGTGCCACTCCGGGCACCGTCATCAGGGTATGAATACCCTGATGACGGTGCCCGGAGTGGCACTGAAACGCGTAGGTGGAAATAAAGAAGGGGGGTCTTTTACCTAAAGACTTGTGACTGATTATTTAAAGCAGCGCGGACTGTCTTTACACCATCCCTGGATCTGAAGTAGATTACATGGTCAGTTGTACAATTCATATTATGTTCTATCGGGAAGGTTTTACTTGTTACAGAGGAGCTGAATGAGGATACTTTTTGCATGCTCTTGCAACACAGACATTTTTTCTTTCCACATCTCGCAGTGGTTTTCACTGTTTTAACAAATCCTGTTTTGGATTTGGGCTGTGAGAGGCGACTTGGAGCTATCAAACTTTTTATGTTTGGCGCTCTCCTAAATGTTATCCCAGGTTTATCAGGGATTATGGATTTCAAGATGGGGTCTTTCTTTAGAATATGCCAATGTGCATATAAACAGTTTTTTATGGCTGCGTGGTTCCTATTGAATGTGGTAATAAAATTCAAGGTGAAATTATTCTGTGAAGTTTTATCTTTCAACTTGGGGATTAACAGAGTGTCTTGGCTGATTTTACCACAAGATTTGCGGGCCATTTTGACCAATTTCTTCGGATATTTCCTATCTAGGAACCCTTCACTCAGTACTTCAGATTGAGTTAAATAGTCATTTTGGTTGGAACAATTTTTTCTAATATGTCTAAATTGTCCCAGAGGTATGTTTCTCAGCCATTTGGCATAATGCCCACTCTTGTAGTCAATATAAGAGTTTCTATCTGTTGGCTTAAAGAACGTTTTAGTACAGATGGTATCATTCTCAATGAAAATAGTCAAATCCAAAAAATTAATGGTTTGACTGCTCACAATAGGTTCAAAACCTAGTCCCCAATTATTCTGTAAAATGGAGTTGATAAAATTGTGTATATCACTGAAATCTGTGTCCCATATAACCAGGATATCATCTATGAATCTTTTATATATTACCAAGCCTTTCTTGAAATCATTATTCAGCATGTGCAGATTTTCAAATAACCCCATGAATAAATTCGCATAAGAACACGGGACTTTTGATCCCATCGCTGTTCCATATCTTTGGTGGTACATATTCCCATTGTGAGTAAAGAAATTATTATATAATATGAATTTTAAACCTTCCAAAATAAATGACATCATAGGATTGCTCATCTCTAGATCTTGTTTGAGGAAAAATTCAACACAAAGTAGTCCTGTAGTATGATTGATGTTAGTGTACAGGGATGCTACGTCAAGGGTAGCAAGTACATACGAGCTTTTCCATTTTACATTTTTCAGAAGTTTTATCACATCTGTAGAATCCTTTATGAAACTGTCTAATTTTACCACATATTTCTGTAGTGACTTGTCAATGAACATGGCAAGTTTGCTCGTTAGGGAACCTATTCCCGAGATTATTGGTCTACCGGGAGGGTTAACTAAACTTTTGTGAACCTTGGGCAGATGGTAAAGAAATGGTGTAGTGGGTTGGTTTATCAATAGGAACTTTTTTAGATTTTTGTTAATTATTCCTTTTTCAAAAGCTTCTTTAATATTCTGGTTGTAAATCTTGGTTAGTTTCGGATAAGGGTTGATTTGAATTTTTTTATAATATTTTGAATCCGCAAGGAGTCTTTCTGCCTCTTCAATATAAGTAGATCTATCCTGTATGACAATACCTCCTCCCTTGTCCGCTGCTCTTATTACTATATCCCTATTGTTTTTCAAGCTTTTTAAGGCTGCCTTCACATTTGCGTATAGGAAGGCAGCGTATTGCTGCGTTCCCATACGCAGTCAAACGCATGCGCACTGCGTTCCTATGTTTAACATAGGAACGCATAGTGCCTGCGTTTGCTGCGTTCGGGTGCGGATGCGGACGATATCTGCTCCCTCCAGGGTCCAGCATCCGCACCCGGGACGCAGCTTGCAGCATTTTTTTGTGCGTTTGCGGCGCTTGTTCTATCCGCAAGCGCCTGCAAGCGCACAAAAAATGCATTGATCTCAATGGGTCCGCAGTGTCCTCTGCATGACACCGCAGGAGAACGCAGCGGATCACATTGAGATCTCTCCCGGTGGCCGCCGGTGATGTCACAGGAGATCACCGACGGCCACCGGGAGATCAGCTCAGCCTCTGATGATCTCCTCCTCCCCGCCGCTGGTAATCTGCTAGCGATGTCGGCGGGGAGAACAGCTGATCTGACAGCTGTTTGAATCTTCCCGCGCCGACATCTCCTCTCGGTGTCGGCGCGGGAAGATTCAAACAGCTGTCAGATCAGCTGTTCTCCCCGCCGACACGTCCCGGTGCTTACCGGCGGTGGGGAGGAGGAGATCTCCGGCGCTGAACTCCTCCTCCGGCCTGCCCCTGGACAGCGCCGATTGGCTGGCCGGGCTCCCTAGTGATGTGTCCGCAGGCGGACATTGTCCGCTGCGGACACATCATAAGACACTGCTTTTGACAGCGTTTGTGTCTGCATGCGATCAGCATGCAGACACAAACGCAGATGTGAAGCCAGCCTTAGCCTGCTGTCTCTTTTTTTGTTAGGTTCTTATTATCTCTTTGTAGATTGTTTGTTTTCACCAGTGTGTCCTTGTTAAGATCATTAAGTAAAAGATCCTGAAAAGTTTCCAGGATGTGGCCCCTACTCTCCAAAGGATAAAAATTAGACTTTGCCTTGAATACATCGGATTTATCATTGTAATCAACTCCATTGAAGTCTATTTCACCCTCATTGACTTTTAGTGCAAAATGCCTCTTTAAAGTGAGTTTGCGGATAAAATGGTGTACGTCTATAAAAAGGTCAAAGTCGTCTGGTTCTTTTGATGGACAAAAAAGTAAGCCTTTGTTTAATAATGATACTTTGTTTAATAATGATACTTCTTCCTCAGTAGGTACATATTGTGATAAATTAATGATATTGTTATCTTTAGTATCGGCTAATCTCAATCTACAAAGCTTATTTTCACTTTTTTTCTTTTTTCCTTTTCCTCTGGCTCCTCTTTCTTTCTTTTTCCTCCTACCGTATTGAAGAATTTGGTTATTTCCTGGTTTGCATTTTTGGCTACCGATATAAAAGGCACCACACCATTGTTTTGATTTTTTGAATTGTCTATGATTACTCTCTGGGTGTTAGGGGCATCAAGCGGACTTGAAAAATTCCCTATATCACACACAATTAAATCCTTCTCTTTTTCAAGGTCTTTAGTTTTTCCATTATGTTGAGCATTGTTGTGCAAAACAATGGGTTGTAAGGGTTTTTCCCTATTTATTTTGTTAATCAACTCCTTGATTTTCTGCAGGTGTTCCTCATCACTGTCTTTACTTGGTGTCCTTCTAACCACTGCTGTGTGATTGTTCATATCAGTGTGTATTTGTGCTACAGTTGTTACCAAGTTCTTATTAGTCTGTTTCAGAGTCACCGTGTCAATATCAATTTCTGGTTTAGAAGTCTCTTTCTCCTCAATCCCCTCTGTAATTATTTCATCATTCTCATCAAAGATTTCATCCGCTAGAAAACCTGAAAGATCTTTACTACATGTCTCTAGGTCCTCAAACTCATCTTCCCCTTCATCATTAAGGGATTCTATGTTGTGATGTATAGGTGTATCTATACTGGGTTTTTGGTGCTCAGATGCTGGTACGGTCTGGAGTACCAACCCTCTTTCTTCATTAATGATGTCTATTGCAAGGGTTTTATTGGGATTCACCTTTTTAGAAATTGGTGCGAGTGCGTCGATACTGGAGTTTATTATCTTTATTATTTTTGTTAGGATCCATATTGGGTTCCTGATTTGTATTGTTGTTGTTCCCATGGTAGTTTCCATGGTAACCTCCATGGTTGTTTCCATGGTAACTTCCATGGCTATTCTTCCTCCTAGAGCTATTGGAGAAGGTTCTCTCTTTGTGTTCCTTTTGTACCGATGGTACTCTATTTCTTTTAAAAGTGTTGTTCTCTATGTTTGAACTGCCTGCGGAGTAATCCAACCTATCTCTATTTAATTTCTTTGATTTCCTCATGATGGTGTCATGTTCTATCTGAAGCAAGGTGGTGCTGATGTTTGAATAAATCCTTCTGTATTCAGTGTTATTACTATATTTACTCAGTCATTCACTGAGTCTGTTAACCTCTAATGTAGCTATATCAGCCAATTTTGATCTTTTGTCACATAGAATGCATAGTAGGGTATTCATACATTTTTTCAAGATAAAGTTCCAATTGGTAGTGAACTCTGCATCATCCTGGAATGGAGAGTTCAGGATTATTCTCAACCCTCTAGGGCAAATGTTCTCATCAATATAAATAGACATAAATCTGGCATCTATGCCATACTGTACTTCTTTCTTTAGTGTATCTTCAAGGCTATGTAGAAGTTCTTTCATTAACTTAACTTCGTTCTCATCTAAGGTGTTATCATCAGTCAATATCTCACTCCCAACTGTGTTAGTAGTCCCGATGACCTGCTGTATTAGTTTCTCCCGTGAAGAGAACCGTGAATATAACCCAGACAGATAAGCAGGTGTTGGCCATCCAACCAGATATTGTGATAGTAGACAAGGAGCAGAAGACAGCAATGATAATAGATGTGGCAATGCAAAATGACACAAACATCAGAAAGAAGGAATATGAGAAGCTGGAGAAATACCAGAAAGAAGAACTGGAGAAGATGTGGAGGGTGAAGGCAACAGTGATTCCAGTGGTGATAGCGGTCACTGTTACGAGTGCTCCTATGTTGGAAAAATGTCTACAACATCCCAGGGGCAACATCTGAACTCTCTGTCCAGAAAACAGCAGTGCTGGGAACAACTAAGATCCTGCGCAGAACCTCACACTCCCAGCATGCCTCTGGTAGAGAACCTGAGAATGACCTGAGAAGGAGAAATAACCACCCTACAGGGGTGAGAAAGGAGATTATATATATATATATATATTTTTTTTTTTTTTATTATTTTTTATATCAATTCTGTAATTGTTATTTCATTCATTATTCCAGGCACTTTTTCATCACTTGCACATTTTGACACTTTTTGCTGTGTTGTCTTTACATTTTTTACCCATTCAAATATATTTCTTACACATACGCATTATGGTAACACCTTTATTGTTTCTCACGTATATATTGTTACACAGTATTCCACACTTATGTGACTGCTCCTATTGTATTCATATGTGTAATATGTAGTGTAGAAAAGAGTTCAGCAGCACATTGATCCTTAAAAGACTTCCAACTTTAATTAGGAAGGGTGCATAAGCAAAACGGGGAGAAATGCAGGGTGTGCAGCTCTCCTTGTTTTGTTTATGCACCCTTCCTAATTATAGTTGGAAGTCTTATAAGGATCGGAGGTGCTGCTGGACTCTTTTCTACACTGGATGCAATTCTACTATAAACTGGCACCTGCTAGTCCTGGATGTGGTATTAAATTTCATATCACAGGTGGGATATGCGTGGTGCCCCTAGGCTATTGGCAGCTTCGAGCATTTACTAGTGAATTGCTTGCTCTGGTATAGAATCCCAATTTTCTTATAGTCCTGGATGTGGTTTATGGAGCTGTGGGACAGATCCGAGGTTCCTCTCTGCAGAAGTCTGTAAGTAGTGCTGGAGTTGATATGTATAATATATAACAATGTATATTATTATTATTATTATTATTAAGTATTTATATAGCGCCATTAGGTTACATGGCGCTTTACAAGCAAGAGGGTAGACAAAGACAAGTGGTAAAATGACAAATCAGTCATACGGGTACAATAGGGCAGAGGATCCTGTCCGCGAGGGCTCACAGTCTGGAGGGGGTGGGAGGGAGACAGTAGGAGGGGAGAGGTGAGAGGTGCAGCGGATAGGGTCTCAATGTTGTTGTAGACTGGGTGTAGGTTAGGTTTCTTGAAGGTTTTCCAGGGTAGGGGAGTGTCTGATATGGTGGGGGAGGGAGTTCCAGAGTATGGCAGAGGCACGAGAGAAGTCTTGTATGCGGTTGTGGGAAGTGGAAATGCGGGGGGTTGAGAGAAGGAGTTCTTGAGAGGAGCGCAGGTTGTGCGAGGGGAGGTAGCGGAGGGCTCGGCGGAGAGGGAAAGGCGGGGAAGTAACGGGGAGAAAGGTGGATGAGTCGGGCAGCAGAGTTGAGGATGGTGCGGAGAGGTGAAAGGGAGGAGGCAGGGAGGCCGGTGAACAGGAGGTTGCAGTAGTCCAGGCGGGAGATGATGAGGGCATGGATATTACATACTGTATATGATTAGTACTTTTGCACTTTTTACATATAAATTTACATCATATATATTATTTACACTTATTTTATACATTTATTCATAACCCCTGAGATTTTTCTCTCTTTCTTGTGTGTCCATGTTTGTATAAAGTGCACCTTATTTTGGACCTTGTGCAATGTACAGATGAAATACATTCTTTTATATATGTATTTTTCTCTTTCTTGGGGTTAGGTGCAATAGCATTTGACACACTTTCACTCATCGAGTGAACATACCTTTAGATCTCCAGTCTTATACTTTTCAACCCTTATCATTTTCATCTGTAGTGTATAATGTGTTGTCGGCTTGTGCTCTTAGAACCTCTTGTGGCCATTTTCTTGAACTACATCTATTCTCGGTATTTTGCCTACATACAGTACATTCCTCTTGTAGTCATTTATTTGAATTACATGTTCTGGCACTTTGCCTGTATAAATTCTATGTAGTCCCCTTGCGCGCTCAGCACATACGCATTTATCAATTTTTGTATATATATACATATATATATCTACTATATAATTGCCTAAGACGTTTTCGTGTCGGACCCCGACAACGTGCCGTGGATATGTCACACTCTGTGACGTCATCACGGCGAAGCATTGGCCGCGTAGCGGCCATTGCGAGCCGCTGACGTCACCACGCACGAGCAATGGCCGCGAAGCGGCCATTGCGAGTCGGTGGCCGAAAATAGAACCAGAGGCTCGGCCACAAATTTAGCGATGTACCGCTGAGGTAGCGCGAGCAATGGCCGCGAGGCCATTGCGAGTCGCTACCTCAGCCGCCCTGTGCCCCTGTGCCCCTGTGCCTCAGTGCCTCAGTGTGCCCCTCTGCCTCCCGCTCCGAACCTGTGCCCCTGTGCCCCAATGCCCCTGTGCCCAAGTGCCCCTGTGCCCCTGTCACCCCCGCCATCCCCTGTGCCTCAGTGCCCCTGTGCCTCCCGCTCCGAAGCAGCTGCTGTCAGCACATGCTGATACAGTGCTCCGGAGCCTGTGCCCCTGTGCCCCAATGCCCCTGTGCCCAAGTGCCCCTATGCCCCTGTCACCCCCGCCATCCCCTGTGCCCCTGTGCCCCTGTGCCCCTGTGCCCCAGTGCCCCTGTGCCCCTGTGCCTCTGTGCCCCTGTGCCTCTGTGCTCCTGTGCCCCAGTGCCCCTGTGCCCCTGTGCCCCATTGCCCTGTGGATTACCGCAACCGCGCCGCATATTAACTCGCTGGCTCAGTGCGAGCACTTGCGGCGCGGTTGCGGTAAAACCCATAAGGATTACCGCAACCGCGCCGCATTGCGAGTCGCTGGCTGAGTGCGAGCACTTGCGGCGCGGTTGCGGTAAAACCCATAAGGATTACCGCAACCGCGCCGCATTGCGAGTCGCTGGCTGAGTGCGAGCACTTGCGGCGCGGTTGCGGTAAAACCCATAAGGATTACCGCAACCGCGCCGCATTGCGAGTCGCTGGCTGAGTGCGAGCACTTGCGGCGCGGTTGCGGTCAAACCCATAAGGATTACCGCAATTGCGCCGCAAGTGCCAGTTGCGGCGCGGTTGCGGTAATCCCCATAGAAAGTATAGGGGGACTTGCGGCAGGTGCGGCAAGTGCGGTTTTGCCGCACCTGCCGCAAGTCCCCCTATACTTTCTATGGGGATAACCGCACCGCAGATGCGGTTTTTTAATAAAATAACATAATTTTAATACAAAAAAAGTCACTTAAAATACAAAATAATAAATAAATTTAATAATAATAATCGTAAAAAAAATAATAAAAATAAATAATAAAATAAAAAATAATAATAAAAAAAAAAAAAAAAATTACATTAAGATATTAATTACATTAATTTATTAAAATATAAGTATTGGACCCCCCCAAAAGTATTGGACCCCCCCAAAAAAATTATGTGACCCCCCCAAAAATCCCCATAGAAAGTATAGGGGGACTTGCGGCAGGTGCGGCAAGTGCGGTTTTGCCGCACCTGCCGCAAGTCCCCCTATACTTTGTATGGGGATTACCGCAACCGCACCGCAGATGCGGTTTTTTAATAAAATAACAATTTGAATACAAAAAAAGTCACTTAAAATACAAAATAATAAATAAATTTAATAATAATAATCGTAAAAAAAATAATAAAAATAAATAATAAAATAAAAAATAATAATAAAAAAAAAAAAAAAAAAAATTACATTAAGATATTAATTACATTAATTTATTAAAATATAAGTATTGGACCCCCCCAAAAGTATTGGACCCCCCCAAAAAAATTATGTAACCCCCCAAAAATCCCCATAGAAAGTATAGGGGGACTTGCGGCAGGTGCGGCAAGTGCGGTTTTGCCGCACCTGCCGCAAGTCCCCCTATACTTTGTATGGGGATTACCGCAAACGCACCGCAGATGCGGTTTTTTAATAAAATAACATAATTTTAATACAAAAAAAAATCACTTAAAATACAAAATAATAAATAAATTTAATAATAATAATCGTAAAAAAAATTATAAAAATAAATAATAAAATAAAAATAATAATAAAAAAAAACAAAAAAAAAAAATTACATTAAGATATTAATTACATTAATTTATTAAAATATAAGTATTGGACCCCCCCAAAAGTATTGGACCCCCCCAAAAAAATTATGTGACCCCCCCAAAAAAAGTATGTGACCCCCCAAAAAAAGTATCTGACACCCCCAAAAAAGTATGTGACCCCCCCCAAAAAAATATGTCACCCCCCAAAAAAATGATGTGACCCCCCAAAAAAAGTATGTCACCCCCCAAAAAAAGTATTGGACCCCCCCAAAAAAGTATGTCACCCCCCCAAAAAAGTATGTCACCCACCCAAAAAAGTATGTGACCCCCCAAAAACTATTCACACCCCCCCGAAAAGTCCTCACACCAGCTATAACTACTATAATCAAATTAATGCACATTCTAGACACCCGATGCATTTGCATCGGGCTCACAGCTAGTATATATAATATATATATATATATATATATATTACTTTTTGACTGCATTATTATTTTTATTTCTTTTTTTGTGTCCTTTTGCTTATGTATTTTGGGTAGAGTGTTTCATCTAAGGGATTTAATTAATTGGTATATACCCAACTTTAATATCTGATATATAAAAGGAGTGTATGTATGTGAGTGTACACTAAAGGAATCTGGGCCATCACATTTACAATCACGACATTTTGCACAGCCATCTCATATAACTCAGGAACGTCATAGACTAAGCTTTGAGGGGAAATTTTAACCCCTCACTTTACAGTCATTCGCCAAAAAAAAGGCTTACTAACTGTTTCTGTGAGGTAATAGATACTGCCTTGCCAGTTTTGACATTGAGCCTAGATATTGAGGTAACTGACAGAGACAGAGCCTCCTTCATTATATCTGAGGTAACTGACAGAGACAGAGCCTCCTTCATTATATTTGAGGTAAATGACAGAGACAGAGCTTCCACCATACCTCCCAACCGTCCCGGATTTGAAGGGACAGTCCCGGTTTAGTCAGAGCCTCCCGCTGTCCCGTGCGGGACAAGAAGTGTCCCGCTCTCTGGCACTTCACTGACTGATTGCTGCACGGCCCCTGTAGCTGCCGGTCACGCCCCCTCACAGCAGCTCATTGGGAGGACTGAGCTCCAATCACAGTGCGGAGAGGGAGTCGTGTGACCTTTCCTGCACTGTGTAGAGGGGACGGAACTCCAATCCTGCCTCAGCGCGGCCTCTGTGAAGTTCCCCAGCGATAGATGCATCAGCCCAGCAGCAGCCGGGACACAGAGGGCTCTGCCTCCACACTGGAGCCTGGATCACTGACTGCCTGTGACTGGGAGGAACTGACAGGACCCAGGAGCACAGCACACAGGTATCACAAATACATGGGAGCACAGACTGAGGATAACACAAGGGGGGATGATAATAGAGAACACAAGAGGAGTGTGGTGACAGGCTCCGTACACTTCATACAGGCATGGCTCCGCTCCGTACACCTCATACAGGCGCGGCTCCGCTCCGTACACCTCATAAAGGCGCAGCTCCGCTCCGTACACCATATACAGACACGGCTCCGCTCCATACACCTGATGCAGGCGCGGCTCCACTCCGTACACCTCATAAAGGCGTGGCTCTGCTCCGTACACCTCAGAAAGGCGCAGCGTCGTTCCGTACACCATATACAGACACGGCTCCGCTCCGTACACCCTATAAAGGCGCAGCTCCGTTCCGTACACCATATACAGACACAGCTCCGCTCCATACACCTGATGCAGGCACGGCTCCGCTCCGTACACCTGATGCAGGCACGGCTCCACTCCATACACCTGATGCAGGCACGGCTCCGCTCCGTACATCTCATAAAGGCGCAGCTCCGCTCCGTACACCATATACAGACACGGCTCCGCTCCATACACCTGATGCAGGCACGGCTCCACTCCGTACACCTCATAAAGGCGCAGCTCCGCTCCGTACACCATATACAGACACGGCTCCGCTCCATACACCTGATGCAGGCGCGGCTCCGCTCCGTACAACTGATGCAGGCACGGCTCCGCTCCGTACATCTGATGCAGGCACGGCTCCGCTCCGTACACCTGATGCAGGCACGGCTCCGCTCCGTACACCTGATGCAGGCACGGCTCCGCTCTGTACACCTGATGCAGGCAAGGCTCCGCTCCGTACACCTGATGCAGGCACGACTCCGCTCCGTACACCTGATGCAGGCACAGCTCCGCTCCGTACACCTCATACAGGCTCCGCAACGTACCCCTCATGCAGGCACGGCTCCGCTCCGTACACCTCATGCGGACGCGGCTCCGCTCCGTACACTTTATACAGGCATGGCTCCATCCCGTACACCTCATGCAGGCTCCACAACGTACCCCTCATGCAGGCACGGCTCCGCTCCGTACACCTCATGCAGATGCGGCTCCGCTCCGTACACCTCATGCAGGCATGGCTCCATTCCATACACCTCATACAGGCACGGCTCCGTTCCCGTACACCTCATGCAGGCACGGCTCTGCTCCGTACACCTCATGCAGGCATGGATCTGCTCCGTACACCTCATGCAGGCATGGCTCTGCTCCGTACACCTCATGCAGGCATGGCTCTGCTCCGTACCCCTCATGCAGGCACGGCTCCGCGTACACCTCATGCAGGCATGGCTCCGCTCCGTACACCTCATGCAGGCATGGCTCCGCTCCGTACACCCCATACAGGCACGGCTCCATCCGTTCCACCTCATACAGGCACGGCTTCCTTCCGTACACCTCATACAGGCACGGCTCCGCTCTGTGCACCTCATACGGGTACGGCTCCGCTCCGTACACCTGATGCAGGCGCGGCTCCGCTCCATACACCTCATACAGGCGTGGCTCCGCTACATGCACCTGATGCAGGCGCAGCTCCGCTACGTGCACCTGATGCAGGCACGTACACACGCTGCTCCGCTCCATACACCTCATGGAGACACAGCTCCACTCCTTACGCCCACAGCTTCGCTCTGTACATCTAGTACAATATCGGCTCTGCTACATCCACACTGTAAATCCCTCCTGACATAACCTTCACCTAATCCAGCACCATAACAACCAGCACAGCAGAGTCCTGCATACACTGAGGTCCCTCCATGTGACATCATCACAGGTCTTGTCAGTACAGAGCAGCCGTGGATGTAGTGTGCAGGTCTGTCTGCTGGTGGAGAACAATGCAGGGGGGTGTAACATGCGGCTGGCGGGGAGACCTGTTCTTGGCCACTGCAGCAGGAGGTTCAGCGGCGCCCCCCTGCCTGCTGCGTCGGGGCAACTGCCCCACCAGTTTCCCCTAGATATGGCCCTGGAGAACGAGACACTGGATGAAGAACTAAAACCAGTGACCAATATGACAGGAAATGAGAAGCTAATAAGAGAGAGCAGGAGTAAGGCTTCACCCGTTGCGTATTTACTGAATCTACGCAGTGCTATTTTGCGCTGGTGTAAATTCAGTGAAACGCAACACTGGATACGCAATCCAGCAAAAGCTATGACTTTTGCTAAAATGCATTCACACGTTGCGTATTTTTGCGCTTTGATGTGCACATGCTTTCACTGCAAAGCACAAGCGCAAAAAGAACGACCATGTCAATTCTTTGCACTTTTTTCAGCGCACTTTTCCCATGGGTCGCATCATAAAATGGGCTCAGGAAAAGAGCGCTGGGAAAAGCGAACTGTGTGAATGCAGTTGTGCTTTTTTGTGCAAAAAAGCAAAACTGCAAATAAAAGTGGTAAACACACTACGTGTTAAAGAAAATAGAGAAAGAGGCTGAGCCGGGTACAAGCGTTAAATGTCTGACAGTCGCTCACTGTGGTCCTGATTCACCATCTCTCCTGCCTTGATTGATATGACTGACATCTCCTCTGTCCTCCACAGTCTGTTCATCCCTCACACCTGCACAAGAGGGAGCAGGAGCTGCGCGGGAGCCACAGACTAGTGAACGCAGGAGAGGTCGGCCGCGTCGGTCCCGGCAGGAGATGTCGGCCGCTTCGGACACGGCAGGAGACGTCGGCCACGGCAGGAGATGTCGGTCCCGGCAGGAGACGTCGGCCGCATTGGTCCCGGCAGGAGGTGTCGGTCCCGGCAGGAGGTGTCGGTCCTGGCAGGAGACGTCGGCCGCGTCGGTCCCGGCAGGAGACGTCGGCCGCGTCGGTCCCGGCAGGAGACGTCGGTCCCGGCAGGAGACGTCGGCCGCGTCGGTCCCAGCAGGAGACGTCGGCCACGTTGGTCCCGGCAGAAGACGTCGGCTGCGTCGGTCCCGGCAGGAGACGTCGGCTGCGTCGGTATTGTGTGAGGTCTGAGGATGTGATGGGTTCCCATGACAGCCAGGGGTCTGCTGAAGACCTCCATACCTATCATGACGGTTCTTGTGTGAGGGCCAGCGTTTATGTGGTGTTCATAGGAGAACATGATTTTCACTTCACATAGCGGCTGTAGCACTGCTGCATTCTGGAGAAGCGATAAGATACAGCTTCAGCTCCCCTAAGGAGACTATTACAGTACAGAACAAAAAAAAATGTGTCTTTAACCTCTTTACGACCAATGACGAGTATACTCGTCATGAAAAGATGTCAGTTCCCGCATCATGACGAGTATACTCGTCATGGCTTTGAACTGTCACTGCTTCTAAACGAACAGTGACAGCTCAAATCTAAAAGCTGTCAGTGACAGCCAAGGGTTAGGGGCAGAGGTGTGGGCACCCCTGTTAACCCCTTCACCCCCCTCCCCCACCGCAATCACTCTTATCTGCGGGCGGGTTGCACCGCAGCCACCGGCCATGAGCTGATGCTCCAGCTCCCCCTGTGTCCTGTCCCCGCCCCATGTGTCCAGCTCCCCCTGTGTCCTGTAGCCTCCCCCCTGTGTCCTGAGCCCCCTGTGTCCTGTCCCCGTCCCCTGTGCAGCCCCTCCTGTGTCCTGTCCCCGTCCCCTGTGCAGCCCCTCCTGTGTGCGGTCCCTGTCCCCTGTGCAGCCCCTCCTGTGTCCTGTCCCCGCCCCCTGTGTCCAGCTCCCCCTGTGTCCTGTAGCCCCCCCCCCTGTGTCCTGAGCCCTCTGTGTCCTGTCCCCGTCCCCTGTGCAGCCCCCCCTGTCTCCCATCCATCCCCGCCCTCCACCTTGCACAGTTTGTTTGCCGGCGGGCTTCTGAGCCCACCGGCAAAGCTGCAGGGCCCCCTCCTCCTCCCTGCTGGTCCCCAGCCCCCGGGACTCGGTCCCCAGCCCCCGATCCCTGGTCCCCAGCCCCGCTCACCTATCCCGATTCCCGGCGGGCTGCACGCTCGGTGCACCCGCCCGCACCGTCGGGCCTCCTCTGTAGTGTGGCTCCTCCTCTTCTCAGGGGCTCCTCCTCCTCATCGCTGGGTAAGTATGAATGAATGAAAGAATGAATGAAAGAATGAAAGAATGAATGGATGGGTGGATGGATGGGTGGATGGATGGATGGATGGATGGGTGGGTGGATGGATGGATGTGTGCGTGCGTGGATGTGCGTGTGTGGATGTGTGTGCGTGGTTGTGTGCATGCGTGGATGTCAGCACGTGGATGTGCGTACGTGGATGTGCGTACGTGGATGTGCGTACGTGGATATGCATGTGTGGATGTGTGTGCGTGGTTGTGTGCATGCGTGGATGTGCGTACGTGGATGTGCGTACGTGGATGTGCGTACGTGGATGTGCGTGCGTGGATGTGCATACGTGGATGTGCGTGTGTGAATGTGCGTGCGTGGATGTGTGCGTACGTGGATGTGGATGTACGTGGATGTGTGTGTGGATGTACGTGGATGTCAGCATGCGTGCGTGGATGTGTGCATGCGTGGATGTGCGTGCGTGGTTGTGTGCATGCGTGGATGTGCGTACGTGGATGTGCGTGCGTGGATGATGGGTGCATAGGTGGATGGATGGGTGCAACAAGGGATCAAGTGTCCTCTTGTTATAGTCTCTGGGATCATAGTCATGGTGCACTGTATAACTGATCATTGTCATACAGTGCACCATAACTCTGACCCCTGAGACTGTAGGAAGAGGACACTTGATCCCTTGCTGCAGTCTCTGGATTGAGCAGAGGCGATCGAGCGTCGTGGGACCTTCGTTGTGGACTACGTCGGAGGCAATCGAGCGTCGTGGGACCTTCGTTGTGGACTACATAATAAAGATGGAGTCCGAATTTTGTTTGTGTTTTTTTTTTCAAATAAAAAGATTTTTCTATGTGTGTATTTTCTGACTATTTACCAGAGATTCCTAATGGCGGGTCTAACATTGGCCCTATATTATGAATCTCGGGCTTAGTGCCAGCTGCCAATAAAAAGCTGGCATTAACCCCTTTATTACCCAGTTTGCCACCGGCACCAGGGCAACTGGAAGAGCATGGGTACAGCGCCAGAAAATGGCGCTTCAATGAATGCGCCATTTTCTGGAGCGGCTGCGGGCTGCAATTCGCAGCATGGGGGGCCCAGAACGCTTGGGCCTTTCCATGCTGAGGATTCCAGCCCCCAGCTGCCTAGTTGTACCTGGCTGGGCCAAAAATATGGCGGAGCCCTACGTCATTTTTTTTTCTAGAATTAGTTCTAGAAATAAAAAAAAATGGGCTTCGCTGTATTTTTGGTTGCAGCCAGGTACAGCGAGGCAGCTGGGGGTTGCTGGCAGTCTGTAGCTGCCAAGTTGTACCTGGCTGGACCAAAAATATGGCGGAGCCCTACGTCATTTTTTTTTCTAGAATTAGTTCTAGAAATAAAATAAAGCCTTCGCTGTATTTGTAGCCAGCCATGTACAACTTGGTAGCTGGCTGACTGGAATCCTCAGCGTGGAGAGACTCAAATGTTGTGGGTCCCCCACGCTGCAAATTTCAACCCACAGCCACCCAAGAAAATAGCGCATTCATTAGAGGCGGCATTTTCTGGTGCTGTACCCCAACTCTACCAGTTGCCCTTGTGCTGGTGGCACACGGGTTCTCCATATGCGACATAGTGTCCGCTAACAATTTCAATAGAAAATTAGCTCCAATTGTTAGCGGAAACCATGTCGGGTATGGAGAGCCCCTCCCTGTGTGCCTGAACATTGGAGCTCCCCCACAAGTGACCCCATTTTGGAAACTAGACCCCCGAAGGAACGTATCTAGATGCATAGTGAGCACTTTGAACTCCCAGATGCTTCACAAATTCATCCATAAAAATGAAAAAGCACGTTTTTTTTCCACAAAAAGTTTCTTTTTTCATTTTTACGGATCAATTTGTGAAGCACCTGGGGGTTCAAAGTGCTCACTATGCATCTAGATACGTTCCTTGGGTGGTCTAGTTTCCAAAATGGGGTCACTTGTGGGGGAGCTCCAATGTTTAGGCACATAGGGGCTCTTCATATCCTACAAGGTGTCCGCTAACAATTCCAATTGTTAGCGGACACCATGTCGCGTATGGAGAGCCCCTGTGTGTCTCCACATTGGAGCTCCCCCACAAGTGACCCCATTTTGGAAACTAGACCCCCAAAGGATTATATCTAGATGCATAGTGAGCACTTTGAACCCCCAGATGCTTCACAAATTGATCCGTAATAATGAAAAAAGAAATTATTTGTGGAAAAAAAGTGCTTTTTCATTTTTACGGATGAATTTCTGAAGCACCTGGGGGTTCAAAGTGCTCACTATGCATCTAGATACGTTCCTTTGGGGGTCTAGTTTCCAAAATGGGGTCACTTGTGGAGGAGCTCCAATGTGGAGACACATGGGGACCCTCCAAACGCGACATGGTGTCCGCTAACAAATTGAGCTCATTTTCCATTCAAATTGTTAGCGGACACCATGTCGCGTTTGGAGGGTCCCCGTGTGTCTCCACATTGGAGCTCCCCCACAAGTGACCCCATTTTGGAAACTAGACCCCCTAAGGAACGTATCTAGATGCATAGTGAGCACTTTGAACCCCCATATGCTTCAGAAATTCATCCGTAAAAATGAAAAAGCACTTTTTTTTCCCACAAAAAATTTATTTTTTCATTATTATGGATCAATTTGTGAAGCATCTGGGGTTCAAAGTGCTCACTATGCATCTAGATATGTTCCTTTGGGGGTCTAGTTTCCAAAATGGGGTCACTTGTGGGGGAGCTCCAATGCGGAGACACACAGGGACCCTCCAAACGCGACATGGTGTCAGCTAACAATTTGAGCTCATTTTCCATTCAAATTGTTAGCGGACACCATGTCGCGTTTGGAGGGCCCCGGTGTGTCTCCACATTGGAGCTCCCCCACAAGTGACCCCATTTTGGAAACTAGACCCCCAAAGGATTATATCTAGATGCATAGTGAGCACTTTGAACCCCCAGATGCTTCACAAATTGATCCGTAATAATGAAAAAAGAAATTATTTGTGGAAAAAAAGTGCTTTTTCATTTTTACGGATGAATTTCTGAAGCACCTGGGGGTTCAAAGTGCTCACTATGCATCTAGATACGTTCCTTTGGGGGTCTAGTTTCCAAAATGGGGTCACTTGTGGGGGAGCTCCAATGTGGAGACACATGGGGACCCTCCAAACGCGACATGGTGTCCGCTAACAAATTGAGCTCATTTTCCATTCAAATTGTTAGCGGACACCATGTCGCGTTTGGAGGGTCCCCGTGTGTCTCCACATTGGAGCTCCCCCACAAGTGACCCCATTTTGGAAACTAGACCCCCTAAGGAACGTATCTAGATGCATAGTGAGCACTTTGAACCCCCATATGCTTCAGAAATGCATCCGTAAAAATGAAAAAGCACTTTTTTTTCCCACAAAAAATTTATTTTTTCATTATTATGGATCAATTTGTGAAGCATCTGGGGGTTCAAAGTGCTCACTATGCATCTAGATATGTTCCTTTGGGGGTCTAGTTTCCAAAATGGGGTCACTTGTGGGGGAGCTCCAATGCGGAGACACACAGGGACCCTCCAAACGCGACATGGTGTCAGCTAACAATTTGAGCTCATTTTCCATTCAAATTGTTAGCGGACACCATGTCGCGTTTGGAGGGCCCCGGTGTGTCTCCACATTGGAGCTCCCCCACAGGTGACCCCATTTTGGAAACTAGACCCCCTAAGGAAGGTATCTAGATGCATAGTGAGCACTTTGAACCCCCAGATGCTTCACAAATTCATTCATAAAAATTAAAAAAACACTTTTTTTTCACAAAAAAATTATTTTTGCCTACATTTTTTCAGTTTCACATGGGCAAAGGGATAAAATACATCCCAAAATTTGTTGGGCAATTTCTCCTGAGTACACCGATACCTTATATGTGGTCATAAACCACTGTTTGGGCGCACGGCAGGGCTCAGAAGTGAAGGAGCGCCATTTCACTTTTTGAACGGAAAATTGGCTCTAAAATTCAAATTGCGCTCCCTCCCTTCTGAGCCCTGCCGTGCGCCCAAACAGTGGTTTATGACCACATATGAGGCATCGGTGTACTCAGGAGAAATTGCCCAACAAATTTTAGGATGCATTTTATCCTGTTGCCCATGTGAAAATGAAAAAATTGAGGCTAAAAGAACATTTTTGTTACAAAAATTAAAATGTCCATTTTTTCCTTCAACATTATTTTAGTTCCTGTGAAGCACCTGAAGGGTTAATAATCTTCTTCAATATAGTTTTGAGTAGCTTGAGGGGTGCAGTTTTTGGAATGGTGTCACTTTTGGGTGTTTTCTGTCATGTACACCCCTCAAAGGGACTTCAAATGTGATGTGGTCACTAAAAAATTGGTTTTGTAAATTTTGCTGGAAAAATGAATAATTGCTGATGAACTTTGAACCCTTATAACGTCCTACCAAATTTTTTTTTTTCTTCCAAAATTGTGCTGATGTGAAGTAGACATGTGGGAAATGTTATTTATTAACTATTTTGTGGCACATAACTCTCTGGTTTAGCAGAATAAAAATTAAAAATTTGAAAATTGCTAAATTTTCAAAATTTTTGCCAAATTTTTTATTTTTTCACAAATAAACGCAAAAATTATCGACCTAAATTTAATACTAACATGAAGCCCAATATGTCACGAAAAAACAATCTTATAATCGCTAGGATCCGTTGAAGCGTTCCAGAGATATTACCTCATAAAGGGAGAGTGGTCAGAATTACAAAAAATGGTCCGGTCATTAAGGTGCAAAGTGACTCGGTCCTTAAGGGGTTAAACATATGGGAAAAAAACAACAAAAATGTATAACCAAACCCCTATTTCCCATAAAAAGCAAAACCTAAATAACCCTTCCCCCATATTTGGTATCACTGCATTCATAAAAGTCCTCTCAAAATCCAAAATAAATTAATGTGATTGGTAAACAGCGTAACAAAAAACAACAACAATTAAATCGCCAGAATCCTATATATTTTTTGCCTCCTCCACCTTGTGATAAATGGCATATAACAGCCAATCAGTATATGATCTACAGCCACATGGTATCAGTAATGTCAGCACAGGGCACAACAAACCTCCCCTCAGAGCCCGGATCATAAAGATTAATAACGTTACAGATCTTGGAAAATGACACAAGCAAAAATGTATTTTTAATTACAAATTTCTGAATTTTTTTCACAACATTAATAAAAGAATAAACAATTTCTGTTCAGTATCTACATAATTGTAAGGATCGAGGTCAAGACCAGGCCTGGCGATACAGGGGCCCGGGCGACCCCAGCACGTACTGCAGCTGGATGTGCATCCGAGGACATGCATCAAGCTGATGTACAGAGACCCGTTAGGTTCCTGCACTGTGATACACGCTGACGGCCAAACTGTGGCTGACAGCTGACGTCTGCGGTGCCGTGACAGGGCAGCACATGACAGTCACTTCTTGCGTCAAGGCGCACACTCCAATGTCAGCTGCCAGCTGTGCGTTGTTACAGAGGACACTGGGTGATGTAGGAGCTGAAGAAAGTTGAGTAGAATACTTTCTTAAATTAGAGAAAAATAGGGACAAGTATATTGACGCGCCCACCAGGGCCGTGAGGTACTCGGAACCGGGCCGAACAGTTCAGTTCTCTTTGGGGAATGTCACGGTGCTGTGACCTGGCTCCGTGAGCCTGGCGGTGTCATAAAAATGGGGGATATTTATATGGGATTAAATTTGTGACGCCACCTGTGGTATTCAGCAATTGGATGTCCGACACTGCGGTTCAGATCCAGTGGGGTGATGCAGCAGGGATGTTACAGCTCTCACGGGTAGAGCAGGACCTCAGGGCAGTTATAAAATCTATTGATGGTGGTCACTGGTGTAGCCCAGGGCAGGTGGTGCAGTAAATAAATCAGGGGACACAGCAGGGTTCAGTCTTCACAGTTTACTCAGTTCTGAAGTACGCCAACCCACTGGGTGCTGCATACTCTGAGTCAGGGATCCAGCCATTCCCAGGTAGATTGGTGGCACTTGTTTGGTACCACCTTTGTGTGTAGTCTTCCGGGTCATCTCACTGCGCTGGCTCTCGCTCTCCTGCTCCTCACACAGTGTCCAGAGCCAGCAGCCTCGGGTCCTGTCAGGCAACATCTCTCTTGTCCCTTTGACCCTATGCGGCTGCCTTTTCAGCGATTGTGTGCGGATTTGGCTGCTGCACATAAAGATACCGCAGCCTCCGGGTTGCTAGCTGAATCTTAAAGTCTTCTTCTAGTCTGGGGCCGGTACCCTCTGTGACCTAGCTCCTCCAGCAAGTCCCTCCGGGCAATCACTGGAACGGGGTTCCTCCACACAGGGCTCTGTGGTGACCCAGAGGTGCTCCCCCTCCCCTCAGAGCTCCCTCTCAGTCTCTGGAGATACTCTACGTCCTCTCTGACCTGGGACGAGCTCGTCTGGCTCCAGTCCCCGGGTCCAACTTTCTCTCCATCCTCCTCCCCAGGATGAGCTACTCACAACTCCAGTCCCCGAGTCCGACTCACTGACTGCGCACTTCCTGATTCTGTCTGGCTTAACTCCTCCCACTCTCAACTGTCACTGTCTACCTCCTAGTGCTCCACTACTTTCTAACTGTTCCTACTCCTCTACCTAATCCCCTTCTCCAGCCAGGGATGGGGTCTGCCCATCATGGGGTTTCTTCTGCCTTATCACCCCTGGCCTACAGTGGGCTGGTGTTGGATGCGGATGTGTGGGTATCGGGTAGTGCCCTCTCCTTACCAGGGGTGGGGGGGGAGGTACCAAACCTCTGGCTAAGGTGCAGTACCTCTGTGGCGAATGGTCCCTCAGGGACACCATATATACCAGGTTGGAGACCATATATACCAGGATGGGGACCATATATACCAGGATGGAGATATATAGGCTACATTCAGACTCTGCGTTTTTTTATCCATTTTTTGCAGTGCACTAAAACGGATCACTCAAATTAAATTCTTCATTTGAGAGGTTTCTGTTGGGCCATTCTGCCATAAAGGCCCGACTGGTGAAGGCTGCAGTGATAGTTGACCTTGTGGAACTTTTTCCCATCTCCCTACTGCATTTTCAGAGCTAGTATTGTGTCCTGTAGTGGACGGCAGCCTGCCATCAGGGGGCGCTATACACAGTACTGTGGACTCTGAGGCTGAGTACATTTTGGTGGAGTCGGACTTTTGGCTTACCGGCTGCACACCATGACTGTGGAGTTGGAGTCTAAGACGGTGTCCATTTTGGTGGAATTGTATTCAGGGAAACTGAGGACTTATAGTCGGAGGTTTGGTTACCAACTGCACATCCCTGGCTATAAACTGCACAATGCTGCGGGGCAGGCACTAGACTCAGTCGTCCTGCTGTGTTGTATGATAGGGCAGCCCATAGTCTGAGCTGTCAGTATTAAACCGCACTAAAATGCATCAAATGAATTGGAAAAGACAAAAAAAAATGCTGCAAAAATGTAATAATCAGATGTTTAACCCCATAACGACGGCCTAACGCCCAGAGACGTCGGAAAAAATGGGTACTTATGCCTGGCTGACGTCTGTAGACGTCAGCCAGGGAAAGTGCTCTAGCGCCCCCCAGTGGTCAAAAATCTCCGGGGTTTCAGCTACCGGGGGTAGCTGAGACCCTGCAGATTATGAATCGGGACGGTTTTTACCGGTACCCGCGCATGTGATCACGGTTATACACCGTTTACCGGTGTATAACCGTGATCACATAAATATACAGCGAACCGCCGGTAAAAACAATGATTTCTCTGTCATGCCACAGGATCAAACCTGTGGCATGAAGAGAAAACATCTGCCCCCCCCCCCCCAGTACCGGTACACAGCCCCCGGTACCGGTACTCAGCCCCCACCCCCTCCCCTCCTCCTAAAATGGCGCCGCAGCGCGTCAGAAGCTACTGCCCGACATCTCCCTCACTGCCCGACATCATCTCCCTCCCATCTGACAGCTCAAATGGGAGGGAGATGATCCGTACTCCCCCGCTCTGCCCCCTTCCCGGTCACTCGGCCCCCACCCCCGGTCATCCCCCCCCATGCTCTACATGTCCCCTGTGGCCCTGCAGCAGCTGCGGCTCCTTCCAGCCCCCGCCGCCATCATCTCCCTCCCATCTGACAGCTCAGATGGAGGGAGATTATCAGTATTCCCCCGCTCTGCCCCCCTGCCCCGTCAGTTTCCCTCCCCCCCACCCCCGGAGGTCTCCTGATACTTACCATCATCCCGGTGCGGCTCCCGCTGCTTCTTCCGGCCTCTTCATCTTTCTGTCTGCCGGCATGCGCAGGCAGAACAGAGACTGCTCTGCCTGTGCATACTGACAGGGCATGACCTCAGTGAGGTCATGTCAGGTCACCATCCTTGGTTCCCACAGGGGTCAATTGTGATCCCATGATGGGATCACAATTAACCCTTTGTGAACCAAGGATCCTGCCCTGCCATGACCTCACTGTGATCATGAGCTGTCAGTCTATGCAGAGACTACTCTGTCTGCGATTAGACTGACAGCTCATGATCGCAGTGAGGTCATGGCAGGTCAGGATCCTTGGTTCACAAAGGGTTAATTGTGATCTCATGATGGGATCACAATTGACCCTTTGTGAACCAAGGATCCTGACCTGCCATGACCTCACTGCGATCATGAGCTGTCAGTCTATGCAGAGACTACTCTGTCTGCGATTAGACTGACAGCTCATGATCGCAGTGAGGTCATGGCAGGTCAGGATCCTTGGTTCACAAAGGGTTAATTGTGATCTCATGATGGGATCACAATTGACCCTTTGTGAACCAAGGATCCTGACCTGCCATGACCTCACTGCGATCATGAGCTGTCAGTCTATGCAGAGACTACTCTGTCTGCGATTAGACTGACAGCTCATGATCGCAGTGAGGTCATGGCAGGTCAGGATCCTTGGTTCACAAAGGGTTAATTGTGATCTCATGATGGGATCACAATTGACCCTTTGTGAACCAAGGATCCTGACCTGCCATGACCTCACTGCGATCATGAGCTGTCAGTCTATGCAGAGACTACTCTGTCTGCGATTAGACTGACAGCTCATGATCGCAGTGAGGTCATGGCAGGTCAGGATCCTTGGTTCACAAAGGGTTAATTGTGATCTCATGATGGGATCACAATTAACCCTTTGTGAACCAAGGATCCTGACCTGCCATGACCTCACTGAGGTCATGACCTGTCATTCTCCTGGAAGAATGCCAGCTTTTATAGCATATGGGGGACACCCCCATATGCTGTAAAAGTCTGGAAATGATCGAGGGACCTCCCACTGGACTACGTCGGACCTTTCTGCTGGACTACGTCGGACCTTCCTACTGGACTACGTCGGATGCCTAAGAATAATAAAGATGGGGTCTAAGTAGTGTCTGTGTTTTTTTTCTATTAAAAATATTTTTTTCTGTCTTGTGTCTTCTTTACAATTTACTAGGGATTCTTAATGGCCCGGTCTAATATTGGCCAGACATTTAGAATCTCGGGCTTAGTGCCAGCTGCAAAAAAGGTGGCATTAACCCCTTATTACCCAGTCTGCCACCGCTACAACGGCAGCTGGAAGAGCTGGATACAGCGCCAGAAAATGGCGCTTCTATGAATGCGCCATTTTCTGGGGCGGCTGCGGGCTGCAATTCGCAGCGGGGGGGGCCCAGAAAGCTTGGGCCTCCCTACGCTGAGGATTCCAGCCCCCAGCTGCCTAGTTGTACCTGGCTGGCCCAAAAACATGGCGAAGCCCACGCCGTTTTTTTTTTAAATTATTTCATGAAATAATTTAAAAAAAAAGGGCTTCCCTATATTTTTGGCTTCCAGCCAGGTAAAACTAGGCAGAAGGGGTTGGTGGCAGCCTGTAGCTGCCTGCTGTACCTGGCTGGACCAAAAGTGTGGCGAAGCCCCACGTCATTTTTTTTTTTAAATTTAATAAAGAAATACTAGAAAAAAAATGCAGGAGAGGAGGAGACGTCCAGGACACGGTGTCTCCGGATCTTGTGCACATGCTCTAAGGCTGCTTTCACATCAGCAGCTTTTGCCGATCGCGGCAGATGCGGTGAAAAAAAACGCATCTGCCGCGATTACCGCATAACCACTGCACTTGCGGCACAGTTGTGGCAAGCCCCATGCAATGTCTATGGGGCTTGCGGTAAGTGTGCGGCAAGTGCGGTTTCGGCACTTGCGGCAGGTGCAGCCACGAAAAAAAACGCGGTCAGCCACGTTTTTTTTGCGGCCGCATCTGCCGCAAGTGCTGATGCCGCACCTGCCGCAAGCCCGCATAGACATTCTATGGGGCTTGCCGCAAATGTGTCGCAAGTGCAGCAGTTATGCGGTAATCGCGGCAGATGCGGTTTTTTCACCGCATCTGCCGTGAACGGCAAAAACCGCTGATGTGAAAGTACCCTAAAAGTGAGAAATTGTGTGAAAAAAAGAAAATGTTCAATATGACATTATCAAATTCTGTGAAGTAGCTGTAGGTTCTAAATGCTCACTATACCACTAGATATAATCCGTGAGGCGTCTAGTTTCCAAAATGGGGTCACTTGTGGGGGAGCTCCAATGTTTAGGCACACAGGGGCTCTCCATACGTGACATGGTGTCCGCTAACTATTGGAGCTAATTTTCCATTCAAATTGTTAGCGGACACCATGTCGCATATGGAGAGCCCCTGTGTGCCTAAACATTGGAGCTCCCCCACAAGTGACCACATTTTGGAAACTAGACCCCCCAAGGAACATATCTAGATGCATAATGAGCACTTTCAACCCCCAGATGCTTCACAAATTGATCCATAAAAATGAAAAAAGAAAATTTTTGTGGAAAAGAAAGTACTTTTTCATTTTTACAGATCAGTTTGTGAAGCACCTGGGGGTTCAAAGTGCTCACTATGCATCTAGATAAGTTCCTTGGGGCGTATAGTTTCCAAAATGGGGTCACTTGTGGGGGAGCCCCAATGTTTAGACACATAGGGGCTCTCCATACGCGACATGGTGTCCGCTAACAATTGGAATTGTAAGTTGATACTATGTCGTGTATGGCGATCCCCTGTGTGCCTAAACATTGAAGCTCCCCCACAAGTGACCCCATTTTGGAAACTAGACACCCCAAGGAATTTATTTAGATGCATAGGGAGCACTTTGGACCCCCAGGTGCTTCACAAATTGATCCATAAAACTGAAAAAGTACTTTTTTTTCACAAAAATCTTCTTTTTTTTTCCTTTTACGGACTAATTTGTGAAGCACCTGGGGTATGAAAGTGCTCACTATGCATCTAGATATGTTCCTTGGGGGGTCTAGTTTCCAAAATGGGGTCACTTGTGGGGGAGCTCCAATGTTTAGGCACACAGGGGCTCCCCATATGAGACATTGTGTCCGCTAACAATTTGAATGGAAAATTAGCTCCAATAGTTAGCGGACACCATGTCGCGTATGGAGAGCCCCTGTGTGCCTAAACATTGGAGCTCCCCCACAAGTGACCCCATTTTGGAAACTAGACATCCCATGGAATTTATTTAAATGCATAGTGAGCTCTTTGAACCCCCAGGTGCTTCACAAATTGATCCGTAAAAATGAAAAAGTACTTTCTTTTCCACAAAAAATTTCTTTTTTCATTTTTATGGTTTGATTTGTGAAGCACCTGGGGGTTCAAAGTGCTCATCACCCATCAAGATAAGTTCCTTGGGTGGTCTAGTTTCCAAAATGGGGTCACTTGTGAGGGAGCTCCAATGTTTAGGCACACAGGGGCTCTCCATACGCAACATGGTCTCCGCTAACAATTGGAGCTAATTTTCCATTCAAATTGTTAGCGGACACCATGTCGTGTATGGAGAGCCCCCGTGTGCCTAAACATTGGAGCTCCCCCACAAGTGACCCCATTTTGGAAACTAGACACCCCAAGGAATTTATTTAGATGCATAGTGAGCACTTTGAACCCTCTGGTGCTTCACAAATTGATCCGTACAAATGAAAAAGTACTTTTTTTTCACAAAATCTTTCTTTTGTCCTCAATTTTTTAATTTTCACATGAGCAACAGGATAAAATGCATCCTAAAATTTGTTGGGCAATTTCTCCTGAGTACACCGATACCTCATATGTGGTCATAAACCACTGTTTGGGAGCACGGCAGGGCTCGAAAGGGAAGGAGCGACATTTGACTTTTTGAATGGAAAATTAGCTCCAAATATCAAATTGCGCTCCCTTCCTTCTGAGCCCTGCTGTGCGCCCAAACAGTGGTTTATGACCACATATGAGGTATCGGTGTACTCAGGAGAAATTGCCCAACACATTTTAGGATCCATTTTATCCTGTTGCCCATGTGAAAATTAAAAAATTGAGGCTAAAAGAAAATTTTTGTTGGAAAAATTAAAATGTCCATTTTTTGTTTCCACTTTGCTTTAGTTCCTGTAAAGCACTTGAAGGGTTAATAATCTTCTTTGATGTAGTTTTGAGTAGCTTGAGGGGTGCAGTTTTTGGAATGGTGTCACTTTTGGGTGTTTTCTGTCATGTACACCCCTCAAAGGGACTTCAAATGTGATGTGGTCACTAAAAAAATGGTTTTGTAAATTTTGCTGGAAAAATGAGAAATTGCTGATGAACTTTGAACCCTTATAATGTCCTAACCCAAAAAATGTTTTTTCCCAAAATTGCGCTGATGTAAAGTAGACATGTGGGAAATGTTATTTATTAACTATTTTGTGTCACATAATGCTCCGGTTTAATAGAGTAAAAATTCAAAATTTGAAAATTGTGAAATTTTCAAAATTTTTGCCAATTTTTTAATATTTTCACAAATAAACGCAAAAATGATCGACCTAAATTTACTACCAACATGAAGCCCAATATGTCACGAAAAAACAATCTCAGAATCGCTCGGCTCCAATGAAGCGTTCCAGAGATATAACCTCATAAAGGGAGAGTGGTCAGAATTACAAAAAACGGTCTGGTCATTAAGGTGGAAATTGGCTCAGTCACTAAGGGGTTAATGGTAATAAGGGCATCTGAATGTCCGTCACTTGAAAATGGGTGTGGTCGGGGGTGTGGCAAGGGGCGTGGCTAAAAAAATTTGTGCGACGCGCTATGCGCGCCGCATCTATTGTTCCTCTTTCTGTTCTTCTAAAGTTGGGAGGTATGCTTCCACCATTATATCTGAGGTCACTGACAGAGACAGAGCCTCCTCCATTATATCTGAGGTAAATGACAGAGCCTCCTCCATTATATCTGAGGTGACTGACAGAGACAGAGCCTCCTCCATTGTATCTGAGGTCACTGACAGAGATAGAGCCTCCTCCATTATATCTGAGGTCACTGACAGAGATAGAGCCTCCTCCATTATATCTGAGGTAACTGACAGAGACAGAGCCTCCTCCATTATATCTGAGGTAACTGATAAGACAGAGCCTCCTCCATTATATCTGAGGTAACTGACAGAGACAGAACCTCCTCCATTATATCCGAGGTAAATGACAGAGCCTCCTCCCTTATATCTGAGGTGACTGACAGAGACAGAGCCTCCTCCATTGTATCTGAGGTCACTGACAGAGACAGAGCATCCTCCATTATATCTGAGGTAACTGAGAGACAGAGCCTCCTCCATTATATCTGAGGTCACTGACAGAGAGAGAACTCCTCCATTATATCTGAGGTCACTGACAGAGACAGAGCTTCCTCCATTATATCTGAGGTCACTGACAGAGACAGAACCTCCTCCATTATATCTGAGGTCACTGACAGAGACAGAGCCTCCTCCATTATATCTGAGGTAAATGACAGAGCCTCCTCCATTATATCTGAGGTGACTGACAGAGACAGAGCCTCCTCCATTGTATCTGAGGTCACTGACAGAGATAGAGCCTCCTCCATTATATCTGAGGTCACTGACAGAGATAGAGCCTCCTCCATTATATCTGAGGTAACTGACAGAGACAGAGCCTCCTCCATTATATCTGAGGTAACTGATAAGACAGAGCCTCCTCCATTATATCTGAGGTAACTGACAGAGACAGAACCTCCTCCATTATATCCGAGGTAAATGACAGAGCCTCCTCCCTTATATCTGAGGTGACTGACAGAGACAGAGCCTCCTCCATTGTATCTGAGGTCACTGACAGAGACAGAGCATCCTCCATTATATCTGAGGTAACTGAGAGACAGAGCCTCCTCCATTATATCTGAGGTCACTGACAGAGAGAGAACTCCTCCATTATATCTGAGGTCACTGACAGAGACAGAGCTTCCTCCATTATATCTGAGGTCACTGACAGAGACAGAACCTCCTCCATTATATCTGAGGTCACTGACAGAGACAGAGCCTCCTCCATTATATCTGAGGTAAATGACAGAGCCTCCTCCATTATATCTGAGGTGACTGACAAGAGACAGAGCCTCCTCCATTGTATCTGAGGTCACTGACAGAGATAGAGCCTCCTCCATTATATCTGAGGTCACTGACAGAGATAGAGCCTCCTCATTATATCTAGGTAACTGACAAGACAGAGCCTCCCCTTTATCTGAGTAACTGAAGACAGAGCTCCTCATATATCTGAGTAATGACAGAGACAGAACCTCTCCATTATATCCGAGTAAATACAGAGCTCCTCTTATATTGAGGTGACTGACAGAGACAGAGCTCCTCCATTGTATTGAGGTCACGACAGAGACAGAGCATCTCCATATATCAGTAACTAGAGACAAGCTCCTCCATTAATCTGAGTCACTGACAAGAGAGACTCCTCATTAATCGATCACTGACAGAGAATTCTATATTGAGTCACTGACAGAGAAAACTCCCATTATATCGAGGTCACTGACAGAGACAGAGCCTCTCATTATATTAGTAATGACAGAGCCTCCTCCATTATATCTGAGGTGACTGCAGAGACAGAGCCTCCTTTATCTGAGTCACTGACAGAGATAGAGCCTCCTCCATTAATCTGAGGTCACTGACAGAATAGAGCTCCTCCATATATCTGAGTAACTGCAGAGACAGACCTCCCCATAATCTGAGTAACTGAAAGACAGAGCCTCCTCCATTATATCTGAGGTAACTGACAGAGACAGAACCTCCTCCATTATATCCGAGGTAAATGACAGAGCCTCCTCCCTTATATCTGAGGTGACTGACAGAGACAGAGCCTCTCCATTGTATCTGAGGTCACTGACAGAGACAGAGCATCCTCCATTATATCTGAGGTAACTGAGAGACAGAGCCTCCTCCATTATATCTGAGGTCACTGACAGAGAGAGAACTCTCCATTATATCTGAGTCACTGACAGAGACAGAGCTTCCTCCATTATATCTGAGGTCACTGACAGAGACAGACCTCCTCCATTATATCTGAGGTCATGACAGAGACAACCTCCTCCATTATATCTGAGGTAAATGACAGAGCTCCTCCATTTATCTGAGGTACTGACAGAGACAGAGCCTCCTCCATTATCTGAGGTCACTGACAGAGATAGAGCCTCCTCCATTATATCTGAGGTCACTGACAGAGATAGAGCCTCCTCCATTATATCTGAGGTAACTGACAGAGACAGAGCCTCCTCCATTATATCTGAGGTAACTGAAAGACAGACCTCCTCCATTATATCTGAGGTAATGACAGAGACAGACTCCTCCATTATATCCGAGGTAAATGACAGAGCCTCCTCCCTTTATCTGAGGTGACTGACAGAGACAGAGCCTCCTCCATTGTATTGAGGTCACTGACAGAGACAGAGCATCCTCCATATATCTAGGTACTGAGAGAGAGCTCCTCCATTATACTGAGGTCACTGACAGAGAGAGAACTCCTCCATTATATCTGAGGTCACTGACAGAGACAGACTCCTCCATTATATCTGAGGTCACTGACAGAGACAGACCTCCTCCATATGTATAATCTTTGAGGTACTGACAGAGACAGAGCCTCCTCCATTTATCTGAGGTATGACAGAAGCCTCCTCCATTATATCTGAGGTACTGACAGAGAAGAGCCTCCTCCATTTATCTGAGGTAACTGACAGAGAAGAGCCTCCTCCATTATATCTGAGGTACTGAAAGAAAGCCTCCTCCATTATATCTGAGGTAACTGACAGAGACAGACCTCCTCCATTATTCTATAACTATAAGACAGAAACCTCCTCCATTTATCTGAGTAATGACAGAGACAGACTCCTCCATTATATCGAGGTAATGAAGAAACCTCCTCCTTATATCTGAGGTACTGACAGAGAAGAGACTCCTCCATTTATCTGAGTCACTGACAGAGACAGAGCATCCTCCATTATATCTGAGGTAACTGAGAGACAGAGCCTCCTCATTATATCTGAGGTCACTGACAAGAAGACTCCTCCATATATCTGAGGTACTGAAGAGACAGAGCTCCTCCATTTATCTGAGGTCACTGACAGAGACAGACCTCCTCCATTATATCTGAGGTCACTGACAGAGAAGAGCCTCCTCCATTAATTGAGTAATGACAGAGCCTCCTCCATTATATCGAGGTATGACAGGACAGAGCCTCCTCCATTTATCTGAGGTACTGACAAGAAGAGCCTCCTCCATTTATCTGAGGTCACTGACAGAGAAGACTCCTCCATTATATCTGAGGTAACTGACAGAGACAGAGCCTCCTCCATTATATCTGAGGTACTGAAAGACAGACCTCCTCCATTATATCTGAGGTAACTGACAGAGACAGACCTCCTCCATTATATCGAGGTAATGACAGAGCCTCCTCCTTTATCTGAGGTACTGACAGAGACAGAGCCTCCTCCATTATCTGAGGTCACTGACAGAGAAGAGCTCCTCCTTATATCTGAGGTACTGAGAGACAGAGCTCCTCCATTATATCTGAGGTCACTGACAGAAGAGACTCCTCCATTATATCTGAGGTACTGACAGAGACAGAGCTTCCTCATTAATCTGAGGTCACTGACAGAGACAGAACCTCCTCCATTATATCTGAGGTCACTGACAGAGACAGACCTCCTCATTATATCTGAGGTAATGACAGAGCCTCCTCCATTATATCGAGGTATGAAGAGACAGAGCCTCCTCCATTTATCTGAGGTCACTGACAGAGATAAGCTCCTCCATTATATCTGAGGTCACTGACAGAGAAGACCTCCTCCATTATTCTGAGGTAACTGACAAGACAGAGCCCTCCATTATATCTGAGGTAACTGATAAGACAGAGCCTCCTCCATTATATCTGAGGTAACTGACAGAGACAGAACCTCCTCCATTATATCCGAGGTAAATGACAGAGCCTCCTCCCTTATATCTGAGGTGACTGACAGAGACAGAGCCTCCTCCATTGTATCTGAGGTCACTGACAGAGACAGAGCATCCTCCATTATATCTGAGGTAACTGAGAGACAGAGCCTCCTCCATTATATCTGAGGTCACTGACAGAGAGAGAACTCCTCCATTATATCTGAGGTCACTGACAGAGACAGAGCTTCCTCCATTATATCTGAGGTCACTGACAGAGACAGAACCTCCTCCATTATATCTGAGGTCACTGAAGAGACAGAGCCTCCTCCATTATATCTGAGGTAAATGACAGAGCCTCCTCCATTATATCTGAGGTGACTGACAGAGACAGAGCCTCCTCCATTGTATCTGAGGTCACTGACAGAGATAGAGCCTCCTCCATTATATCTGAGGTCACTGACAGAGATAGAGCCTCCTCCATTATATCTGAGGTAACTGACAGAGACAGAGCCTCCTCCATTATATCTGAGGTAACTGATAAGACAGAGCCTCCTCCATTATATCTGAGGTAACTGACAGAGCAGAACCTCCTCCATTATATCGAGTAAATGACAGAGCCTCCTCCACTTATATCTGAGGTCACTGACAGAGACAGAGCCTCCTCCATTGTATCTGAGGTCACTGACAGAGACAGAGCATCCTCCATTATATCTGAGGTAACTGAGAGACAGAGCCTCCTCCATTATATCTGAGGTCACTGACAGAGAGAGAACTCCTCCATTATATCTGAGGTCACTGACAGAGACAGAGCTTCCTCCATTATATCTGAGGTCACTGACAGAGACAGAGACCTCCTCCATTATATCTGAGGTCACTGACAGAGACAGAGCCTCCTCCATTATATCTGAGGTAAATGACAGAGCCTCCTCCATTATATCTGAGGTGACTGACAGAGACAGAGCCTCCTCCATTGTATCTGAGGTCACTGACAGAGATAGAGCCTCCTCCATTATATCTGAGGTCACTGACAGAGATAGAGCCTCCTCCATTATATCTGAGGTAACTGACAGAGACAGAACCTCCTCCATTATATCCGAGGTAAATGACAGAGCCTCCTCCCTTATATCTGAGGTGACTGACAGAGACAGAGCCTCCTCCATTATATCTGAGGTCACTGACAGAGAGAGAACTCCTCCATTATATCTGAGGTCACTGACAGAGACAGAGCTTCCTCCATTATATCTGAGGTCACTGACAGAGACAGAACCTCCTCCATTATATCTGAGGTCACTAACAGAGACAGAGCCTCCTCCATTATATCTGAGGTGACTGACAGAGACAGAGCCTCCTCCATTGTATCTGAGGTCACTGACAGAGACAGAGCCTCCTCCATTATATCTGAGGTGACTGACAGAGACAGAGCCTCCTCCATTGTATCTGAGGTCACTGACAGAGATAGAGCTTCCACCATTATATCTGAGGTCACTGACAGAGATAGAGCCTCCTCCATTATGTCTGAGGTCACTGACAGAGAAAAAGCCTCCTCCATTATATCTGAGGTCACTGACAGAGAAAGAGTCTCCTCCATTATATCTGAGGTAAATGACAGAGCCTCCTCCATGGCAGCACAAGGCCCATTTCTTCTTTTATTAATAATAACCCTATAACAAAATTCTTAACTACTAAGAAATAAATTGACTCGAACAACTGCGTGGATAACAAAAGGTCGTGATGTTTATTATGGGTAATAAAAAACATTAAAGATAAGTACCAATAAATTATGATAATAAACTTTAAAACCATGTTCACTTCTTTATTAATAAACGATCCAGGCAGCTTACTGCCTATCATTCCCAAACGGCTAAGCCAGACGCTTAGCCCCCCCCAAACAACACAACCCTTGCTCCACGCAGTTCTGTAAGCCAATATTAAATATATCATTACCCACCTCCGAAAGATGAACCAAATCACTATTATACAGACCATGAGTGTAATCCTCCAGGTCTACAGGTCTATACGAGAATCCTCCCACGAGATTCATAAATTTCTCTAAGGAACGATTGACTCGCTTCCTTATTTTGTCCATAAATTTGTGATCTGGCGTAGCCCAAATTAATCTAGGGATAACTTCCGAAAAAATTAGGATGGACTTAGGCAAAATGTTGGCAAGGACGGCAATGTCCCGACGCATAGACCCAATTAGGTCCAAAGTGCGGATTTTTCCTAAGTCGTTGCCAGACAAATGAAAAATCAAGATATCGGGAGATGGCCAAACAGAAAGTAAACGCCTCACCTCTTTTACCAAAGCATCCCAATGTAAACCCCTTATCCCGCACCAAAAAATACGCACTTCACCTTTATCAAAGGAAAGATTGTCCGAATACGGCCTTCGTTGGGCTCTAGCAAATGCACGAGCAATAAAAGAATGTCCCAAGATCCAGACCACAACCGGACCTGGGAAAAAGATGAAAATAAACAACACATTTAAAAATTACACAAATGGGGGCGAATATACGCCTTATTGCACTTAGATTTCCAACGGCCAACTGCTTTAATCTTAGTAGAAGATAAACCCAAATTTGCTGCAGCTGTGGCAGCGCCTATTCTGAAGGAATGAGACGTCAATTTAAGGTGGGAAAGATTTAGTTTTGCTAAACATTTACGTAATATAGCGTTAAACTGGAAAGTAGTAGCAGGGGATCCATCCGAGTGGATAAACAATGCACCTGGAAGGTCAGAGCGAACTTTAAGCCAATTACGTAAAATCATAACTGGGCATAAATCAGAACCTGCAACACTATGTAGCGTTATCAAAGTACCCTGACGCAACTGGTCAGTTTTTGATTTACTAAGGAACCGGGGAAACAGATGATCTTTGCAGCGCTACATTTTGTATTAACAGACCGGTTGGACAAGACTTCTTTATAGACATTAATTCGCTAACGCGAAACGCGCCAAAAAAAGCGCAAACAAAAGCGGTTTTAAATAGGCAAGATTCATAAGTGTCAAAACATACCGACGGTAAGATGGACAAAAACTGAGAAAGTAAATTAGCGGTGATTGGCCGCCTGACGTCTACAAATCATAATTTCTTTCTAAGCCCTTTCATACATTGCTTCACTGCGAAGTGAGACGACAGGGGGTCAATGCCATGTAATTTTAGAAAAAAGGATACGCCTGCCAACATTTTTTGGATCGTAGAATAACCTAGGTTCCTATTTATTAAATGATCAATAAAACCTAACGCTAAAGAAGTATCATTCTGAAAAAAGGAAACATGCATAATATTGCAAAATTTAACCCATTCAAACCAAGCTGAGTTATAACCTGACCACGTGTTCACTGCCAGAGAATTTTGTATCAGGGACGAAATCACTCCCATATGATCTCCCATAGACCCGGAGGGCAAGGATGCCCCTCCGCTGTTGATCCATGGACCAAATCCGTGAATAACCCCTTCTGATGAGACAAAATATCAGCGAGGTTATTAAAAAGATCAGTACAGAATTTTGCTTTCAACCATATATTGTGGCTCATACATATTAAAACAATCCGCCGTAAAATTCTCGCAGAATAATGACATTTTGAAGACAGGGTATTGATTGAAAAAACTGTTCCCAAATGATCAGATAGCAAGGAGATCCTCTTATTTTCTAAATCTGGAGCCCAAATAGACAGGGCAACCAAAATAGAAAATAACTTGAGCACTGTTGGTTTACTAGTAATACCTTGAAGGTGCCATATATCAGGCCAAGGCGCTGATGAAAAAGAATTGCCAAAACGAACACCGTAACCATGAGCTTCTGATGCATTAAAAAATAGATTAATGGCGTCAGAAGGTAAAAATTCTTCCTGACAGCAACTAATACCATTATAATCAGACAAAAATTGCGACCATATTCTAAGGTCGTCTTTTAGGGGTGCAGTAAGCCTAAGGTGAGAAGTGGGCGATGACAAGCCTCTAGTGGCCTCATATAAACGACGTGAAAATACTCTCCCCATTGGCACTACTCGTAAAGCAAAGTTTAAAAGACCCAATAATGACTGAAGATCCCTTAATGTGGTCTTATCCCTTGATAACATCATAGATATCATCAACCTAAGTTTGGATAATTTATCCAACGGTAAACGGAGTTCCATGGCCTTGGAGTCAATAATAATACCTAAAAATTTAATCTCCGTACAAGGGAGTACCGTCTTTTCATGGGCTATAGGGACACCGAAATGAGAGCATTGGTCTAAAAATGTAAAAACTAAACAACTGCAAGCATCAGAGTTAGCGGGGCCTATAAAGAAAAAATCATCAAGATAATGCATTGCACCCCCCCCTTGGCACTTCGTGTTGAACAGACCATTGTAAAAAGGTAGAAAAATTTTCAAAATAAAAGCAAGACATTGAAAACCCCATAGGGAGGCATTTATCAAAATAAAAACTATTACCTAACTGAAAACCCAGTGAATTAAAACCAGACGGTAAGACAGGCAAAATTCGGAAAGCTGATTTAATGTCGGTTTTTGCCATTAATGCACCAGCACCGTACTGTCTCAAAAGCTCAATGGCACAATCAAAGGAAGAATACTGAACAGAGGCATCAGATTTGCAGATCTGATCATTCAAAGAAAAACATTTTGGGTATGACAAATGATGGATTAATCTAAAGGAGCCAGGCTCTTTTTTAGGTACAATACCCAAGGGGCATAACCTGAAATTAGGGAAAGGAGGGGCAGAAAAAGGACCTGCTACCCTCCCTAATTCAATTTCTTTTTGGATTTTTTCAAGAACAACATCTTCAATTCCAATGACGGAGGTCAAATTATCGACCCACGTACAGCCCACCCCGTGATATTCAGGGACGAAAAAAAAACCATCCCTGAAACCACGGTAGAGCAAATCAGCACTCACTGTGTCTGGGTAGAGTCTTAGCCAAGGCACCATGTTTTCCAACTTCACCGGAGTCAGTGCTTTTGGAAACAACTTCTTTGGTGCCAGGCTGAACTTGGGACGGATAACCGTGTTTTTTGAAACATTTTGAAAGGGGGTGGGCTCCTCCACAAAAAGAACATTCATGCTTGAACCTACAATTCGAAGACCATTTGCAGGTTGAATCATTAAAGGCATAACAGAAGCCTTTTTTAATCGTCTGGTTTGGCGAAGGTTGTCTAATCATGGTATTCCTCTGTGGCAACATCAAATTGACCCATAGGCCCACATCCTTACTACCGAATTTCATGTTAGGGTGAACGGACAGCTTTTGGCGGAAAGACTCGTTGTATGCACACCAAGCCATTCCGCCAAAATGTTTGTAAGCTTCGAGGATAATCTCAACATGATGAAACAATCCTGAGCAGCACATTGGTTGCCGTTCACCCAAAACAGAAGCAAAGATACAAAATGCATGTAACCAGCTATTAAACGATTTAAAGGAGCGCTTTTTATCCTCCCCCTCCCCCTTATCCTTGGAGCTATCCTTAGAAACAGGGATAAGAGAAAAAATGTCAATAAATTCCCCGTTCCAAATTTTATCCTTCACTGTATTAGGAAGGTGAAAACCAAGCGGGGATAAATCGCAGTTCAGAGCCTCTTTAAAACATGTGTCAGAGACTCCACTCAAAGGACGAGCTGGAGCAGTGACCGCAGAGTCCTGAGGCTGAGACCCATGATCAAACCCCGACCGAGGGAATAAATCACATACTATATTCTGTACCAACTGTTTGAGGTGATACAGACCCTCGTCACTATGGGCCACAGACAGGGGCACATGAAAGTTCTCACCCTGTCCGGCGTGATGTGAAGGACGAGCATCTTCAGACATCCTCTGTGTTTTCTGTCCTGGAGAAGCTGGATGGGCCTTGCTGTTATCAGAGTCTGAAGATCCAGACTCACAGACCCAGGCCGCCGCCACCGACTCTGCGTTCCTCTTGCTTGACCTCTGGTTGTGCCTCACTGGGGATCTGCCTCCTGACGCTGATCCCTGGGCCGCCGACGCGCTTTTACGGCACCGGCGGCTAGACGGGTCACGGCCTCTCTTTATGGCCGCTCTAGGCTCGGGCTCCCTCTGGCGGCGGCCTCCAGTACTGCCCGCTGCTGAAGCAGAGCGGCGGGGAGGAGACTTCCGCCTGGCAAGGGGATTCTTCCTTGCCGGAGCTGACGCGGCGGAACTGGCGGCCCCCTGCTTTTCCTTCCGCCGGATGCATAGCCTGATAGGAGACCTCTGCACAGTAGCAGCAGCAGCGGGTCCCACGCCTTCAGGCTCCGGCTCCGGTTCAGCGATGGTCACGGCCTCCGACGGCGGCTCCTGTGACAGCGGCACCTGAAGACACTGCCGAAGCCATTCTTCTCCTCCCGGACCTCCGATCCTCTTCTGCAGCTCCTCAAGTAAGGCTTCCGTCCTCTTCTTCTTCTTTCTTCCAGGATCCCGCTGAGACTGCAGCCGGCTGATCCTGACACCTGCTTAAATACAAAATCATCTCTCCCGCTCAGGGAGACTTAACCAATCACCAGGATGCCAGGTATCTTACCTACACCTGGCAGCCAATCACAGTAAAACTTGAAATTTACCTCAGGGCCTGGTCTCCATAGCAACCAGGCCACATCTGCCCAGATACTGGGATAACTATAGAATAACCAATCCTAACCCTCCAATAATAAGTATAGGGCCTGTGCGACCATATGACAGCCCTATTAGAAATATGTCTGTCTGTCCATTATATCTGAGGTGACTGACAGAGACAGAGCTTCCTCCATTATATCTGAGGTAAATGACAGAGGCATCTCCATTATATCTGAGGTCACTGACAGAGATAGTTACTTCATATATAATGGAGGAGGCTCTAACAGAGATAGTTACTTCATATATAATGGAGGAGGCTCTTATTTATTTATAGAGCACCATTGATTACATACAAACAAGTTAAAAATCCAATGAACAAACTAACAGTGACAGAACGATACAGAGGGGAGAGAGAGGACCCTGCCCTTGCGGGCTTACATTCTACAGGGCGGTGGGGAGAGAGACAGTAGGTTGGGTCTGCTCTGGTGGAGCCCTGGGTCTGATGGTGGAGCGTCAGTACCATTGGTGGTGAGGTGACATTGTGGTCATTGCAGGTTGTAGGCTGTTCTGAAGAGATGAGTTTTCAGGTTCCACTTGAAGGTTCCGAGTGTTGGGGATAGTCGGACGTTTTGGGGTGCAGAATTCCAGAGAATGGGGGATGCTTGGGCGAAGTCTTGCAGGCAGTTAGACGAGAAACGTACAAGTGTGGAGGAAAGAAGGAGGTCTTGGAGGATCGAAGATTACAAGTTGGATGATATCGGGAGATTAGTTCAGAGATATATGGGGGGGACAGATTGTGGACGGCTTTTTAAGTCAATGTTTGTAGTTTGAATTGGATACGCTGGGAGCCAGTGGAGGGATTTGCATAGGGGAAAAGTGGAGGAATAGCGAGGAGAGAGTGGATTAGTCGGGCAGCAGAGTTAAGGACAGATTGGAGAGGTACAAGAGTGTTAGCAGGGAGGCGGGTTGCAGTAGTCAAGACAGGAGATGATGAGGGCATGCACTAGTAGTTTAGTAGATTGAGGAAGGGACAGATTCTGGAAATATTTTGAGTTGGAGGTGGCACGGGCTTGGATATGCGGTTTGAAGGACAAGACAGAGTCAATTGTTACTCCGAGGCAGCGGACTTCAAGGTACAGGGCAAAGTGTGATGTCATTTATTGTAATAGAGAGGTCTGGTAAGGAAGGTGTGTGAGATGGAGGAAAGATGATGAGTTCGGTTTTGTCTACATAGGAAGCAAGAGGAGAATGAGGTGGCTGACACTCTGGGATTCTGGACAGGAGAGAGGTGATGTCTGGGCCAGAGAGGTAGATCTGAGTGTCATCAGCGTACAGGTGATACTGGAAGCCATGCGACTTTATGAGTTGTCCCAGACCAAGGATACAGATTGAAATAAGGAGGAGCCCCAGGACAGAGCCTTGAGGGACCCCAACAGAGAGGGGATGGGCGAGAAGGTCATGTGGGAGTGGGAGACACTAAATGTGCGGTTGGAAAGGTAGGAGGAGATCCAGGAGAGGGCAAGGTCAGTGATACCAATGGAAAAGAAGATCTGTAATAGGAGATAGTGGTTGACTGTGTCGAATGCAGAGGACAGATCAAGAAGGAGGAGAACGGAGAACTGTCTGTTAGCTTTGGCCACGAGTAAGTCGTTAGTAATTTTGGTCAGGGCAGTTTCAGTGGAGTGGTGGGGGCAGTAGCCGGATTGAAGGTAGTCAGAGAGAGAATTGGATGAGAGTACAGTGTGGACATTCTTTTTGAGAAGTTTGGAAGCGAATGGGAGCAGGCCAGTAGCTGGATGTAAAAGTGGTTTCAAGGGATGGCTTCTTTAAGATAGGTATAATTGTTCCATGTTTGAAAGCAGAAGGAAAGGTACCAGAAGGCAGTGATAGGATGAAGAGGTGGGTTAGGGCTGGGGAGAAAGTCTTTGGTCCTCACAGGTGGATAATTGAGGAATTGCCTCTACTATATTATTCCATTTTTCCGCATCAGTAGCCCCCAACTCACCCTCCCATCTCTCCTTAACTACTAAGGACGTATTCCATTGGAATTCTTGCATTAAAATGCCCCGCTTACCTCCACTGTGGTTTAACAGCGTGTTCAATAATAGGTGATTCACCACTTTAGTTTTTAAATGTGAAGGGTGACTTGCCCACGTGTGGCACAACTGCAAATAAAAGTAAAAGCTACTCTGTGATATATGGAATTCCTCCTTCAATTGTTGAAAACCCTTATAGGTCACATCCTTCAGTTTTTGAGCCTTGTATGGAATTCACGCTTTTTCCATGGACTAAAGCCTTTCAGACAAAATATCTCCGGTAAACCAGGGTTGTGCCATATTGGGGTAAAAGATTAAGGAAAGAAGATTACTGGCTAGGAGTCCTGGGGAGCACAAATAAGAAGATTAAATAAACGTGTTAACCCATAAGTAATCTCCTTATTTGTGCTCCCCAGCGCTACTGGCCAGTAACCTTCTCTTTCCTTAAGCTTGTACAAACCCCCCATCCTGGGTGTGATGTTACTGGAAAATGCAGGGAGATTCCTAGCAAAGTAGCTCTGAACTGATAGGACCTGTGGTGATATCAGACCCTGTGACCAGTGACTCGTGAGTCCCATGACCGAGATCCATCCAATCGGAGCAATCCAGGAGTGGGCCAGGAAGCCAGCATGAGCAGTGTCAAAGAGGACCCGATGCCCGGAGGTCCCTAGAGCCATTTGCTGCATTTTACAGGTGAGAGGCAACCCCTCATTCACCTTATAACTTGCCCCCATTAGACCACCAGGTTCTCCCCATGGGAGCACTTTTATTTTTTTTATGGTTGATATTGAGTATGGTCCAAAAGACTGAGTAAAGTCTTAAAGAGGACCTCTCAACCCCCTGCTGCATGGCAGTCTAAATGCAACATGTCTGCTGCATTCAGGGAAGGGGTCCCTTATGTGTCTGTGTGCTGTGTACCCCGAGATATAGCATGTCAGAAGCCATGAGGGCAGTCCCTGTGGCTTGAGTTAGCTCTATTCACGGGGGCCATTCCCTCCCCCCTGTCCTCTCTGTGCCGTCTCCTTTGCTGTGCTGGCTCTTCCCTCCTCCTCTCCTGCTCTCTGTCACTCATCCTGCCTCACACAGTGAAGGGCAAATCATTTGTCCTGACATCTGTGCCAGATTCCTGCCCTGTTTATGCTTTGTTCAGACAGCAGGGCAGGAATTGGCCTGGAATCAGGACAAATAATTTGCATGCACTGAAAACAATCTGTGTGAGGCAGGATGAGTCACAGTGCAAGAGAGGAGGAGAGCAGAGCTAGCACAGCAGGAGGCAGCACAGAGAGGCAGGGGGAGGGAATGCCCCCCCCCCCCCGTGAACAGAGCTAACTCCAGGGACTGCCCTCATGGCTTCTAACAGTGAGTTTTCCTAAGGCTATATCTCAGGGTACACAGCACACAGACACATGGGGACCCCTTCCCTGAATGCAGCAGACATGCTGCATTCAGTGCTGTATTTAGATTTCCATGCAGCAGGGGGGTGGACAGGTCCTCTTTAACCTTACACCAGGTTTTGCTAATAATATCAAAGTTGGTATACGGTGCTGCCCTTCTCGTGCTCCACCCCCAGTCTTCAAGAAAGGTATGATCGGTAAATTCCTTGTATGTTCGCTCAGTACCATCTCCACCTTGTCACGCATTAATTTTAGATGCTACATCTGCGATGCCAGGAAGTACACCCATAAATTAGGATCAGCCAATACACTTTGATATTTGTTTCTTTGAAGAGTGTTTAACCCAATCCTGGCTACTCCCTTTTTCCAAATCAATTCCCGAATCATGGCTTGGATCTTGTAGAAGTATTTCAAAGGGATCCACACTGGGGAGTTATGTATAATGTATAATAATTAGTGCGCCATTAAAATCATTTTAATCAAATAGTGTGACCAATTACTGAAAGGGGCAATTTACACCAAGTATTAAATTTTAGATTGTAATTTAGGGTAAAATTAGCCAAATTAAGGGAAATAAATTCTTTGACATTAGGGGGTACCACTATGCCTAGATATTTAAATTTCTTCCTACTTTTAAACAGGAATTGTGTACCTCGGTTGTTTGGATAAGCACATCTACCGGAATCAGAATGGATTTTTACCAAATCCTAAACCCTGAATAAGTGAGTGTTCCGTATCCCCTAAAAACAACAGAAAGTAGACGGCGTATAACGCTTTTCCGCTACCGTTTTACAGGCAAACCCCTGAATATTTTTGTTGGATCATAGCCCGACCGTCAGAGGCTCTATAGCTAGCGCGAATAGCAGCAGGGATAAAGGGTACTCTTGTCTGGTTCACCTGGCTAAGTGAATAGTGTCAGAGAGAGCCCCATTCACCTGAACTCTTGCCACTGGATCTGAATATAATGAAATGTCTGAACCCAATCTCCGTCATCTCCGCCCACAGGTACTCCACTCAATGCTATCAAAGGCTTTTCCAGAGTCGAGTCAGAGCACTGCTCTTCCCCCTGCATTAACCGGCTTCATTTACAGATTAATAAATGTCATAGGTTGATGGCTGTTAACTTTTCGGGCATAAAACCAATCTGGTCCTCTCTCACCAAGTATGAGGTGGCAATGCCTTGCAGCTAGGACTTTCCATATGATCTGTATGTAAACTGGAAGCAGCTTAATCGGTCTATAGGATCTGCATACATTGGGTATTTACCCAGTTTTGAGATGAGTACTATGACCGCCTCGCTCATAGAGCTTGGTAGTGATCCCACTGTCACTGCCTTCCCGAAAAATAATATTTGTTATTAAAATATTTTGGCTAAAACATTTTCTTTTATTATTTTTCTTCCAACAAAACCTAGGTGGATCCTATAATTAGACGCATCCTATAATGCGCAAAATACGGTAAATCATTAATCTAAGCAATACTGGTAACTTCTAAATGATAATAGCTATAATATTTGTTTCAGCATCCACTATGCATCATTTTGTGCGGGGAGGGAGGAGGATAAACCATGTGGGGCATCACACTGTGCATGTGTTGGAAACTATACGGGTAAAATATGTAAAGTAATTTAATATGTAAAGTAATTTACTGTACGGATATCAAAACTACAAAGGGGCATCTTTGGGCTGTCATACCATGTGGAGAAGCATATAATCTGTGGATACCATGAAAGGAGTAGTGTACTGATTAGTGACACTAATAGGCATCACTATTTCTGCCAACATTTACTCTCACTATGTTTAAAAGATAAAAGGTATATTTTACCTTTGACCTTTTACCGTGACAGCGCCTATGTGCCACGACCCTGATTAATTGATGCATCTGTATTATTTGAATACTAACTGCTTTTGAATAACAATTAGGGCCCTTTCACATCAGCGGTTTACACTGATGTGCAGCAGATCCAGCAGATGGCGCCGCATCTGCCGCCTAACATGCAGCCCGGATCCGGCAAGCCCCATGTATTGTCTATGGGTCTTGCGGTCCGGTGCCGCAAGTGCAATTCTGCTGGATGCGGCAGATCCGGCTCTTGCGGCCGCAAAAAAAAAAACGCCACTTGCAGCGTTTTTTTTCGCGGCTGCAAGTGCCGGATGTGCCGCATCCGGCAGAACCACACTTGCCACACCGGACCGCAAGCCCCATAGACAATAAATGGGGCTTGCCGGATTCGGCCCGCAAGTTGGCCGTTGAGCAGCAGATCCGGCGCCACCTGCTAGATCTGTCGCACATCAACGTAATCCGCTGGAGCCTTAGTGCTTGGTAATTGCATACATTTTCTAATAATGATATAGGGCTGTAAATTGTTTCCCATTCATTTTAGATATGTGACTTTACTAGAATATAATTGAATTTATTCCTGTACAAAGTTTCAAATAAATAGCTACTTCCCTACATGAGTTGTTTGATTTCAGATATCTTTCACAAAAAAACACATCCCATAATTTGAACAAGAAATATTTTTTCCCTGTGCGAATTCTTTAATATTTAGCAAGATTTGACTTGTCTGTAAAACAGTTTTCATGCTCTAAACATAAAAATGGTTTCTCTGCCGTGTTACTTAAAAAAGATCTTTTTTTATCTCTAAAATATTTACAACACTCAGATCATGGAAATAGTTTCTTCCCATGTAAGTTCACTGACGTGCAACTAAGGCTGGAGACACGTGATTGCGAGACACATGCCAGATTCTCGCACGACTCACCCGGAACGGCCACCGCTCTCTGGACAAAAGCGTATCAGATGCTTGTGTTTCTATGCAGCTGATGCGCTCCAGTCTAGAGAGATGGCGGCCATGCCAGTATCTTGCATGTGTCTCGCACCGTCTCTGGCCTAAAACAGTTATCTGTTTAAAAAACTTTCCACTTCATCCCTTTTCTCTTTCTTCATGCCTCCCTTCCGAGCTCCCCTTCAACTATCATCCTGTCATTCCCTTCTCTCTCCCTCCCCCCTGTTGGACTGGCTCTGGTCATAGATAATTTGTTTATGACTCTGTAAATAATTCCTTCTATCTTATGTTTTTTCTTACTAAAAAATGGAGATTCCTATTTTTGCTCCTTTATTACTAGGAGATTTCTCCTCTTCAAATGTACAGGAGAGTCTTGTTTTAAGTCATAGTGACCATGAATATGCTTTATGACTTGTTCTCATTCGATTTCATATATACTAATCTCTCCTGTGAAAACAATGTTTTACACATTATTGTTACACATTTATTTCCTTTATCTGAAAAATTTCAATAAAGATATATTTAAATAAAAAACTTTCCACAATGTGAATACGAATATGACTTCTAATTTATGTGAATTCTCTGATGTGAAACAAGACTTTCTTTCCGAGTAAAACATTTCCCACATTCTTCACACGAAAATGGCTTTTCCCCTGTGTGGGTTCTCTCATGTATAACAAGTTTGGATTTTTCAACATAACTTTTCCCACATTCTGAACATGAAAAAGGCTTCTCCCCTGTGTGAGTTCTCTTATGTATAACAAGACTTGTATTGAGAGTAAAACATTTCCCACATTCTGAACATGAAAATGGCTTCTCCCCTGTGTGAGTTCTCTGATGTCTAACAAGTTTGGATTTTTCAATATAACTTTTCCCACATTCTGAACATGAAAATGCCTTCTCTCCTATGTGGATTCTCTGATGTGAAGCAAGATGTGCCTTCCGATTAAAACATTTACCACATTCTGAACATAAAAAAAACTTTTCCCCTGTGTGAATTTTCTGATGTGAATTAAGACTTGTTTTATACTTAAAATATTTCCCACATTCAGAACATGAAAATGACCTTTCTTCTGTGTGAGTTCTCTGATGTGAAGTAAGATTTGCTTTAGAGTTAAAATTTTTCCCACATTCCAAACATGAAAATGGCTTTTCCCCGGTGTGAATTCTCTGATGTACAACAAGTTTGGATTTCTCGCTATAACATTTCCCACATTCTGAACAAGAAAATGGCTTCTCCCCTGTGTGAGTTCTCTGATGTGTAACAAGATTTGTTTTCAAATTAAAACATTTTCCACATTCCAAACATGAGAATGGCTTCTCTCCTGTGTGAGAGCTCTGATGTATAACAAGACTGTCTTTCCTATTAAAACATTTCCCACATTCCAAACATAAATATGGCTTCTCCCCTGTGTGACTTCTCCAATGTTTAGCAAGATTTGTTTTCTGGTTAAAATATTTTCCACATTCTGAACATGAAAATAGATTTTCCCTTGTGTGTCTTCTCTGATGTGCAACAAGATGCTGTTTCTCTGCAAAACATTTCCCACCTTCTGAACTTGAAAACGGCTTCTCCCCTACATGCGCTATTTGTTGTATAATAGCTGTTCTGTCACTTTTCTTCTGTATACTGGTCTTTGATGAAGCAGAAGAAAAGACCCCTTGCATGGGACCAGATGATAGATCTTTGCTATGAAGAGCTGGATGCGTATCTAGGATAATAACATGTTCTTCACATATATCTGGTGTGATAGCATGATCATCTGCTTTAAACTCTGAAAATATCAGATTTGCCTCTGAACTTCTCGTACAGTCATCTGCCAAAAATAAGACTGATTTTATTATTTTTGATTAAGAAAGCTTTAAAATTATATTAATCTTTCTATTGTATATTATATTACATTTTATTAACTGCAATGCAATTAAATTATCAAGTGACTAAAACAATAGCACATAGAGCAGGGACTAATCAATTATGATGTTAGATCACTAGCTTGTTTTCATTCAGTTTTTCATTATTGAAGTTATCTTCTCCATATGTTCACATTTCAGTGTGTCCCTTGCCCATTGTGGCTTAATTGGCCACTGAACTTCACAGCTCTATAGCACCTCTTATTAAACTCAGGCTAGTCAGGGAACTACCTGAGGATAAAAGACGGCATTAGGGTAGTGTGTTTTTCTTTTTCGATCTGTTATAGTGATGGGCGAACCCGCCTATGTTTGAGTTCAGCGGACCCGACCGGACTATTTTTTTCACAATTCGAGGCCAAAGTGACTCGAACTTGAGTCCGAACCCCGAACTCGGACTTTAATAAAAATGATAAATGGGGGCTGTAAAAGAAAGGAAAACACTGCTTAAACATAAGCGTTATAGTTACCCACATCCACCTGCTTGCATTTCCAGAGTTGCTCATTAACTTCCTTGATGAGGACAAAATAGCCAATCAAAGACGCTGTCACAGAGAGTGGCAGTAAACTCACATGACCCAACTGCAGGCGGGTAATTTAAGTTCACTGCCGTGGGCAACGTCACTCACTGAGTCAATGAGGCCCCGCGTTCAGTGTGATTGCAGACTTTGCAGGAAGTCTCTGGATGAAGGATCGTAGAGGGTATGTGGAAGTAATAAAGATGGAGTTGAGATATGTGTTTGTTTGTTTTTTGTTCTAATAAAATGATTTTTCTCTGTGTTCTGTATCATTTACTATTTACTAGAGATTCATAATGGCCGGGCCTAACATTGACCTGACATTATGAATCTCGGGGCTTAGTGCCAGCTGTCAATACAAACCTGGCATACACCTTTATATTAATCAGTTTGCCAGCGGCACCAGGGCGTCTGGAAGAGTTGGGTACAGTGCCAGAAAATTGCGTTTCTAATAAATGCGTCATCCTTTAGGGTGGCTGCAGGCTGGAATTCACAGCAGGGGGGGGGGGGCAGAATGCTTGGGCTTCTCTACACTGAGGATTCCAACCCCATCTCCCTAGCTTGGTGGCTGCGGGCTGCAATTCACAGCAGGGGTGCAGAATGCTCCACACTGAGGATTCCAGCCCCATCTCCTTAGCTTTATCTGGCTGCCAACCAAATGTTAATTTGAAAAAAATACAATGTGGAGCTTCGCTGTATTTTAGGTTACCAGCCAGGTACAATTAGACAGATGGAGGTGGTTCTTTCAAATGATTAAAAAATAACTACTTGGGGCTTTGGTGTATTTTTGGTTGCTAGCCACGTACACCTAGGCAACTGGGGGCTTGAATCCTCAGCATGTGGAGGCCCAAGTGTTCTGCCGTCCCCCCTGCAAATTGCAGGTTGAAGCCGTTCCAGAAAATGGCGCATTTATTAGAAGCACATTTCTGACACTGTACTTCAGTTGCCCTGGTGTTGGCTACAAACTGGGTAATAAAGAGGTTAATGCCAGCTTTGTATTGGCAGCTGAAAATTTTTCTGACTTGGATCTGGGCCCGGGCAAAGCAGGGTCCGAGCGTAATCTAGACCCTTGTTACTAGACTTTAACCCCTGGTGGTGAAGATAATGATGCTGATTACACTCAGATACCTGAGTTGAACATCTACTTTACTTTGCGTTCAGGACAAGAAGAGGGAGGCTCTGAGGGTAAGGAGTGTGAGAAAAGAGAGGGTGATGATGAGGTTCTAGATCACACTTACTGTCAACCCACAGGCACGCAGTAGATGAGCTCAGCAGAGGAAGTGGAGGATGAAACTGAGGTTGCAGCTTCCAGGACAGAGATGGAGTACAGCAACCACAGCAAGCACTTTGCCCTCAGCCACAACTCTGCCTCTGTACAGAAGCTGTGGCAGCTCTGCAGATCACATGGTGCTAAGCCTTGCCTAGCCTTTTTTAAGTTTCCGAAGGATGACCCAACTCATGTTATCTGCCAAATTTGTAAGCAAAGTATTAGTAGGGGCAATTAAATCAATAATTTGAGTACTTCATGCATGAACCGTCTCATGGACATGCAGCATAAGCCACAGTGGGAAGCTCACTGTGCTACAATGCAGCTTAGAGGGCCTGGCGGACGACCGACCGCCCCATCAAGCGCATCTGAGGCTTCTTCATCCTCAGTGACTGTGGGGACTGTCGTCACACAAGCCTTCAGCCGCAGAACCCCCACCTGTTCACCGGCAATAGTCAGTGTGATTGACAGGCCATTAGCTGTTTTGGAAGTGGGTACGCCTGCTGGTGTTTAACATTGTCAGACATCAAGAGCACCACCTCTTTATGAAGGAAACATAATATCTCCAACCAGTGAAGATAGCGGCACTCGTCCGGGTCAAAGTAAAACAAACTTTTTAATGGAGCCTACATTAAAATCAGGCACAGAGTAGCAAGTTGTTCAGGGGAGAGGGAGTGCCCGGAAGGGGCAGGACTATAGCTGTTTAACGCTGACTGCGCTTCCACAGGTCCATGAAACAGCTGTTATCCCGCCCCTTCCAGGGCACGCCCTGTGCATGCTTTTAATGTAAGCTCTAATAAAAAAATTTGTTTTACTTTGACATGGACAAGTGCCGCTATCTTCACTGGTTGGTTGCATTGACAGTCCCACTCACCTGGGATCTCAAGTGAGCATCGCTCATGGTTTTCTGTGGATATTGTCTACTCTGAAGTACCCACCAACGGTATGTGATTACCCTGGCTTGTGGTTTTTGTGCCAGTGGTGCAGCTTTATTGGGCCCGTTTCCTTGTTTGACTCAACATACCCCACCTCCCTCAGAGTCCAATAGTTTGTCTGGTACACCCTACTCCACCCTGTCTCAGCTCAGAAGCCAGCCCATGACTCTTTAACAAGCCTTTTAATATGACTTAGGATTTGTGCCAGATCAGAACCCCAAAGTCATTAAATATGAAATATTATGTGGCATTTTCGATGCAGCGGCAAGACGCTGCATTCAAAATGATGTGTTTACTCTTCCTAGGCACACAACCGTAGAACCTTAGAAGCTTGATACTGTTACCATCTTTTCAGTTAGCCATTGAAAGGTATCAACCACTGATACAGTGAACGGCATGAGAAAAAAAAACAAAAAATCAAGAAGAAACAGAAATTGTTGTGTTTTTCTCACAGAAAAATAACCAGTCAGGTAAGACTAGGCACCTGGGGGCTGAAATCCTCAGCGTGGGGAGGCCCAAGTATTCTAGGCCACTCCACCCTGCTGCGAGTTGTAGCCCGCAGCTACCATAGAAAATGGCGCATTCATTAAAGCGCCATTTTCTGGAGCTGTACCTGACTCTTGGGCACAATAAGTAAAGGTCAATTTATTGTGCCATGCCTCTGCTTTGTTTATGTATATATTTGTGTTTCCTCATACTTTGTTATATCATGCCTAATGAAGAGACGTAAGCAGTCTCTAAAACTTGGTTTGCAACATCATTTATTTTATTTTTGTTAGCCATTAAGAGGTAACGTAACTGTAACTACAACATAATTATTTTGTTTCTCCCACTGAGAGCAATACATCGTTAGGTATAACATTTATATTTAAAAACTCTGTGTGCACTTACCCTAAAAGAATCAGCATATTATTCTACAAGTCAGTGAATAAGATCTGTAACTCTACATTTAGTAGTTACTACTCACCTGTACAATTATATTGAGAAATCCCCATTGAACACCGCTCAACAGCTCTCATATATGTATCTGCAGCATTGATATATTTCACATCTTTACCCTAAAACAGAAATGGTAAAATTCACAGCAAATAAAGACTTTTAGTGAAATGATTTTGAAGAACAAAAAAGATCACATATCTGCAGGTCTCCTGTATGAATCCAACTGTATGGAGACAGGACAACAACTCAGAACTAGGACGAATTCTTATCGCCACACAATTAAAGAAAAGAAAAAAAAAAGATCTACCAGTGGCCAATCATATTTTTGTAGTCCTCAAATCCTAAAGAGTCTGGGAATATAAACTTATGATGACCTTTGACACATTCAAAGTAGGAATGAATGTGTCACATGGACTCATGTCTTTTTACATCAATTGAAGAATCTTCAATTCTAGGACTAGACCAACAATTAAAGGACAATAAAGCTATCACACTTGTTATCTCTGAAAGCTGATATTTACTGCCCCAGCTGCTCTTTAACCTCCTCAAAACACTGACCACTATGTTCTTCACGTCACGTGCCTTATGTAGTGCATTATCCAAGCATCCCTTTGTGTATAAATTTGAGTATTCAGAATTTGTGTCATTATTAGCCTGATGAAGGAGCCCTAGGGTATGTGCTCACGGTCAGGAGCCACTGTGTCTTGGACCTGAGGGAGACCACAGCCGCCCTGTACCCACCATCTGCGGTGGGTGCAGGGCGGCTTGTCCCTGCATGCTGCCGATGAGGGCCGCTTCAGACTCCACAGCATGAAGTGAGCATGCCATGGAGGAGCGGAATGTCGGCAACCCGCACTGCAGCTGACAAAACGCTGCGGTCAGGTGAAGCATAGTAAGGATGAGATTTCTATAACTCCCATCCACTATGCTTCTACTGCTGTGGTATTAGATTAGCGCTACAAACCACTCCAGGCGATCGTTCTGTATAAATTACCTTAAAGCTTTATTCAATCGATGTAGAATGCCCAGTCTCCACAACGCGTTTCAGCGCTAATTGCGCCTTTCTCAAGTGTCACTTGAGAAAGGCGCAATTAGCGCCGAAACGCGTTGTGGAGACTGGGCATTCTACATCGATTGAATAAAGCTTTAAGGTAATTTATACAGAACGATCGCCTGGAGTGGTTTGTAGCGCTAATCTAATACCACATCTTTATTTGAACGCACACGTATCCTCCCATTGGGAAGCGTGGTATTCAGAAGCTGGGCACCCAGGACGCATCAGACGTCAATCACCACTTCTTTGGAACAAGCACGAGAATCAGCAGCGTGTGCATATTGGAAATCACGCTCATCCCTGCTTGCAGCACACCGGCTGATGTGGAAACCCTTTGGGGTAACAAATCAGTGCATAAACTAGTTGTGCGGTCAGCACAACTAGAGAAGGTGAGCCCTAGATATATTTAACCGCTCCCATGCCATAAACATCAGCAGTTTGGCGCAACATTGTTTTTGTTTCTTATACTATGCTTCTACTGTACAACAGAGCATTTTCAATGCAGTGGCAAGACACTACGTTCAAAATGATGCGTTTACTCTTCCTAGGCACACAGCCTTAGGGTGCTTTCACATCAGCGTTTTTCGTAATTCGCGGCAGATGCGGTGAAAAAACCGCATCTGCCGCGTTTGCCACATAACCGTTCCACTTGCGGCACGGTTGCGGGTTTTTTCCATAGGAAGTATAGGGGGACTTGCCGCACCTGCCGCAAGTGCAATACCGCACTTGCCGCATCTGCCGCAAGTCCCCCTATACTTCCTATGGAAAAAACCGCAACCGTGCCGCAAGTGGAACGGTTATGCGGCAAACGCGGCAGATGCGGTTTTTTCACCGCATCTGCCGCGATTTACGAAAAACGCTGATGTGAAAGGGCCCTTAGAACCTTAACAGCTTGATACTTGTTACCATCTTTTCAGTCAGCCATTGAAAGGCACCAACCACTGAGGACTCTTAGATTTTAATATTTTCCTTGATGACATTGTTAGTACATGTGTTGACACTTATACATGTTAAAAACGTCTGTTTTAAAAAATTGTTCCTGGCTGATCTAGCACTAATGACCACATCTCATTCAAAGTCACTCAGATCACTTAACTTTTCCACTCTAATGTGAAGTTACTGTATTGTATACTGAAAATACTACATTCATTTTATACTAGCTGTGAGCCCGATGCGATTGCATCGGGATTCTAGAATCTGTGTATAGGGCATTGCTCGGGCTGCTGCAACGACTCCCAACGCCCCCTTGGCGGGCATTGCAAGTGAGTCGCGTGGGCGTTGCGCGCCCACGTACAAAGCCACGGAGGTAGCGGCGTGTGCGAGGGAAGTCGCTATGGCAATTATATAATAGATTATTAGTATTGCATCGGGATTCTAGAATCTGTGTATAGGGCATTGCTCGGGCTGCTGCAACGACTCGCAACGCTCCCTTCGCGGGCATTGCGAGTGAGTCGTGTGGGCGATGCGCGTCCACGAACAAAGCCACGGAGGTAGCGGCGTGTGCGAGGGAAGTCGCTGCAGCAATTATATAATAGATTATCAGTATGTAATATATAATTTCCCTAACGCACTTCCGTAAGTTTTGGCGCTGTTTCCATCGTTGTGGGCGTGGGCGCAGCGCCCACGCGACCTGTGAAGCATTGCCGGCGCCACTGATTCGCAAAGCCTCACTCGCAATGGCCGCCAAGCGGCCGTTGCGAGTCCTTGCAGAATAGGCGCGACTCACTAATTTATACATAATCACATACATAATACTGATAATTCCTATATAATCACATATATATATATAGATGGCGGGCCGATTCGAAAGAATCGGGTAGTCTAGAATCCATATATAGTATATTTACTAATAGTTAGGGGAGTGGGGTGAAATGAATTGTGTGTATACAGGTGGCTCAGTGGTTAGCAGCGAGTGGGGTGGCTCAGTGGTTAGCAGCGAGTGCGGTGGCTCAGTGGTTAGCAGCAAGTGCGGTGGCTCAGTGGTTAGCAGTGAGTGCGGTGGCTCAGTGGTTAGCAGTGAGTGCGGTGAGATTGGTGAGCACAGTGGTGTGGGCAGAGTGCTGAGTGCAGCGCTGTGGGCAGAGTGGTCAGCACACACATACATACATACACACACACACAGACACTTCGCTATAGTTAGCACCGACCCTACGTCTTCCCTGCCGGCTGGATCCTGAGTTGACATGTCGGCGCCCGCGGACGACTGGATCGAATATGGGGTCCGGGAAGTTTGGCGAGACTTATTGGACGCGTGTTGAAATGATCGATGTATCAGGGGGCAGCGAATTTTCGGTGATAAAAAGCGAGTGTGAGTGTAAGAGATATATCGGAGTAATGTGTGTGTGTGTGTATGATGTGCAAATGTGAGTGCGGAGAAAGTGAGGTGTGGTGATGTGGCTCCTGGCCGGGTGCATCACACGGGTTATCAATGCAGGTCTGTGTTCACATGGGCCGGTTTTCCTGATTGTGTGGGTGTGTGAAAACCTGTCCGATGTACAGGGGTTAACAGCTGAAGGATTTTCATGAGCTGAGTAAAACAGCTGAGTGTGAGTGCTGAAGATCCGATACATTCATGAGCCTAATGAGCGGCTGAACCTGTGGGGATGAGTGCTTTGCTGTGCGGAGAAAGTGAGGTGTGGTGATGTGGCCCCTGGCCGGGTGCATCACACGGGTTATCAATGCAGGTCTGTGTTCACATGGGCCGGTTTTCCTGATTGTGTGTGGTGTGTGAAACCTGTCCGATGTACAGGGGGTTAACAGCTGAAGGGTTTTCATGAGCTGAGTAAAACAGCTGAGTGTGAGTGCAGAAGATCCGATACATTCATGAGCCTAATGAGCGGCTGAACCTGTGGGGATGAGTGCTTTGCTGTGCGGAGAAAGTGAGGTGTGGTGATGTGGCCCCTGGCCGGGTGCATCACACGGGTTATCAATGCAGGTCTGTGTTCACATGGGCCGGTTTTCCTGATTGTGTGTGGTGTGTGAAACCTGTCCGATGTACAGGGGGTTAACAGCTGAAGGGTGTTCATGAGCTGAGTAAAACAGCTGAGTGTTAGTGCAGAAGATCCGATACATTCATGAGCCTAATGAGCGGCTGAACCTGTGGGGATGAGTGCTTTGCTGGGCTAAACCTGAATGGTGCACAGGGGGTTAATCACATCTCAGGTCTGTGTGTGAGTGAAGATGTGCTGTTGACTCACTGGGTTGCAGCTGTGAGTGAGCAGGCTGGATAGGAACTGCCAGGTGTCTGAGTGAGGAGAGGACGATGGGATTCAGAAGTCCAGAGCACTGCGATGTGAGCAGGTGCTGGAAGTGATCCGTCCCCAGTGGGTAAGTGATGGGAGCCTGCCAGCTCCATGCTAGTGCACCTGATGTGTGCATGGCAGCCAGTGTCCAAGGGCCAGGCGGTCAGATGTGTGGTGTGAGAGAGCGAGTACGGCTCCAGGGCCAGGTGGTCACAGCTGACTTTGGGACTGACTGTGCGTGGTGGTGGTGGTGGTTTACTGCTCGCAATGCCCACTTAGCGGGCATTGCTTCGCGGCCCCGGACAGAGTCCGGAGAAAGTTCCGAGCTACGCAAACAAAGCCACAGGAAGTAGCGCCGGTCAGACGGAAGTCAGCTACGGCAATTATTCATTTTATATTGCAATCAATGGTTATGGGTCTCCTTTCTGCATAAAGAAACTCCAATTATAAAAGGGCTAGTGTATGAAATAAATTGGCCATTCAATGTTTAATACAGGTAGATAAAACATGACTAAACACAAGACCTTCACAGCCGTCTACACATCATAGGGAGATCTCATCACACCTTCTCTTCATCTACCTGATCATCCTGAGGAACATCGAGATCTTCTTCTTTACAGTCCTGTGGAAGAAGAGGACGGGGACATCTCTCTGGTGTTGTCCTCTCACTGGATAGACCTGGAGGAGACACATACACGGACTGAATTAATTCTTTACATACAGATCATTATAGGCCGTGTGTATTTAGTCCTGTCTATTACCTGGTGATGTGAGGGGCTGGGGATCCTCCATCATGACTATGTCCTTGTACAGATCTTTGTGTCCTTCTAAATACTCCCACTCCTCCATGGAGAAATAGACGGTGACATCCTGACACCTTATAGGAACCTGACACATACAATGATACCATTGTCATCCCCCGATCCCTTCATAGCGTTACTGTATAATGTCCCAGCAGCAGCATTCCCAGCAGTGTCACCTCTCCAGTCAGCAGCTCAATCATCTTGTAGGTGAGTTCTAGGATCTTCTGGTCATTGATGTCCTCATGTATCAGGGGGTGAGGTGGAGGCCCCGTGATTGGGCTCAGGGCTCTTCCCTCAGACACAGGGTCCTGACAGCACAGATCACTAGAGCTCTTCTTCACTACTGTGTAATCCTGGTTATGGAGAGACACATTAATAAATCTCCAGTCTCCAGACATTTCCAGAGTCCTCACCTCTCCAGTTCTGTCATCTGTTATTCTGTCCATAGATAAGAATGATGTCATGTGACATTGTCATCACAATCTCTCACCTCTCCAGTAACAAGGAAGAGGATCTCTAGGGTGAGGTGTAAGATCCTCTCCGCCATCTTGTCCTTATCCATCCTTGATGGGTCAATCAGGAGAATTGTCTTCTATAGAAGATCTCCACTGAGAGGATCCGATATTGTAGGGACCTGAATGGGGAGAAGATGACGACGTAACATCATAAAGATCCCATGGAAGAATACAATAACTGGAGATAATAAAGTGAAGCATGAAGAATCATCTCTCTTCTCTTGAGGGCTGGCACTATCTCAGCCACTAATTGCCTGTACTGATCACGTTACAGCAAGAATTACAGAAACTGAGGAGGGACTCAGTCAGCGTTGGAACAGGAGCTGCTAAGGATCGTCAGTGTGAGCATCACACATGTTATATTACAGCATCCTGAGATTTTTTCTTCATATCTACCCATCTAAAACCTCTATATTTTACACCACACACAGTAACAAGTAGTTTCTTCCCCAAAGTCGGTAGCTGAATACAATGTTCAGCTCAATCATGTGTCCGTCAGTGAAGTGCCCATTTCACGCTACGATATCGTTAACAATATCGTTGATACGCCACGGCTTTTGGGGCGTTGCTTTAACGTCGTTGCATGTGACACGTACATACGATCAACGATAAGTCGGCTGATCGTTGATTTATGATCATGACCTTAAATCAGTCGTTGATCGTCCGTCCAACCTGCATCATCGGTGTATGTGACACCTTGATAACGATGTCGTTTACAACTATGCCTATTCAGAACTGAAGGACATAGGCGATCAATCGACCGCAAGTGTCATTTGTTGTCGCGGAATCGTTGCTGCGTTGTTTGCGATATCTGTACGTGTGACACCTCACTAGCGATCAATTAACGACGTTCCAGCGATCTAGGTCAAGTCGGATCATTGGGACATTGAAACGTGAAACGGGCCCTTTACACTAAATTCGAGATCAGTAACACTGCAGGAATCAGGTTCACAAATAACTACTGCACAATAAGGATGACATCTTAAGCCAGTTTCATACTAGCGTTTGGTCTGCATGCGTCTGGAGTGCAGATGCAAACACAGGGCCGAACGCAGACATACTGATGTAAACGCAGCGTTGATTCACCGCATGTGTTCACAGACAAATGTCCATAGGAGTTCATTATAAATGTGTCCGGCCATAGGAAATAATGATCAGCGGTCGGGAAAAAAGAGAGAGGAGAGGGAGACCTGAACATAAATTGTGCTTGGAGGAGGAGAGAAAGAAAAAGAAATAAAAACGCTGTATTTGGCTGCGGTGCCATGCGGATGGCAGTACAGCTCCACTCACTTGTATGCATTGTTTGTGCGCTTCAGGATGCTTGCATACAAAGCCAGCATCCTCAGACGCACAAGAAAATGCAACAAGTTGCGTTCGGAGATTGCACAGAATAAATGCATGCACATGCAGTCAAACGCATGTACCAGATGTCCCCATGTTAAACATAGGAACGCAGAACGCATGCGTTTGCAAACACAAATGTGAAAACCGCCATAGGTTTTTTACAACTGTTGTATATCCATAGTTGCCCATAGACCTACATGGTTAACACTACAATTACATGGAGGGATCATACACGGCTCTGCATAATTACAATGTAATCAAGAGCTTGTCTTATTGTATGATTGCTCTATTAAACCCTTCAAGCCCGTGCAATTTTCCAATTTTTCGTTTTCCTCCAAGAGCTACAACATTTTTCCGTCGATATAGACATATGAAGGCTTATTTTTCGCAGGGTGAGTTGTACTTTTGAATGACATCATTCTTTTTTTCATATGAAATACCCAAAAATGGGAAAAAGATTCCAAGTGTGGGAAAATTGCAAAAAAAAATAAAATACATTTCACAATGGTTTTTAGGCTATGTGCCTCAACGTTTTATTGTGTGCTGCGTTTATGCTGTTTTTGTCAGCTGCACAAACACAGCTGTGTAAAAATAAGAGAAGAGCAAAAGTATTGTGTTCGTGCATATTACAGACGCAGCACAAATAAGGAGGCACACACACAAATAGACACAGACACTTTCACCCTCCGCGGCGAGCCCACAGCAATCCCCAATGATGTCTTCCTTCTGGGCACCGTCAGGTCCTGGTGTATGGTCCACGACCTTGCACCACGTCAGCCTGAGTCACATGGGGTGCAGGTCCTGTAAGTCCCTTCGCACAGCTCCTGCCGATGCGCTGGAGGAAGACATCACCGGGGAGGCTGAAAAAGTGTTTGCTTTATTGTTCTGGAAATGGCTGTAAAAATGCATCACAGACAGTGGGAATACCAATATGTTTGTGATGGTTATTTTTTTTTTGGGGGGGTGGGGGTGGAAAAGGGGAGTTTTTATAATGGAGTCAATGGGGAAAATGCAAAAACGCAGCCCATAAACAGGCATGTTAATTGACAGGGACTTTTATAAACGCAGGCGATTTCTGCATTACAAACACACACGCAGAGCTTTTTGAAAAAACACATTGACTTTAATGTTTAAGCTGTGGGTGATGTGTTTTTATTGCAGAAACGCAGCACACACAGTTGGCACATAGTGTTTTTTATTTACCATGTTCCCTATATGGCAACACTGACCTGGCAGTATGATTCCATAGGTCAGTGCAAGTTCATAGATAATACATAAAACTATACATTTTAGTATTTAAAGACAGGAAAAAGACTTTAGAAAATTGTCTTTGAAAAAAAATTGTACTTTTGGCGGCGTTTTCCGAGACCCGTAACTTTTTTTTTTTATCTCTTGCTATGTGAGGTCTTATTTTTTGGGTACTGAGCGGATGTTTTTAATTATACCACTTTGATGTATATTTCTTGATTTGATTGCCACCTATTGCATTTTATTGCAGCAAAAAAACTATTCTGGCAGTGGTAATTTTTTCCCAATATGCAGTTTACTAATCTGATTAATTTAATTTCTATTTTGATACATCGGGCATTTCTGAACATGGCGATAGTAAATATGTTTATTTTATTTGTTTTATTTTCAATGGGGAAAAAGGAGGGTATTTTGAACTTTTAATTAGGGTTTTTTACATGCTTTTAACCCCTTCACCCCTGGCGATTTTCCTCTCCTCTTCTTCCAAGAGTCTTTTTTATTTGTCCGTCAAAATAGACATATGAGGGCTTGTTTTTTGCAGTATGAGTTGTACTTTTGAATGAAATAATTTATTTTACCATTTGGGTGTGGTACATCGACGACATCTTTTTGATCTGGCAGGGATCCGAATTTGAACTACATTCACTTATTGATCAGTTGAATGTCAACAACTTAAATATTAGAATTACGTATCAGTCTAATAAACATAGGGTTGAATTTTTGGATGTCTCCCTGGGGAGGGATAGCGATGGCTTTCTGCAGACAGACATTTATAGAAAGCTGTCATCATCTAATGCTCTGCTCCATGCTATATTGTCCCATCCCTCATACATGATTTGTTCCATCCCTGTAGGGCAATTCCTATGTCTTAGGGAGGATATGCTCTTCAGAAGCCGACTACAATTCACGAGCTGAAGATCTTAAAGGGAGCCAATCACCTCAGATCACCCTAAATACACAGTCAGTACATGTCCCTGCACCCTAAGGATACGTTTCCAGCACTGTTTTTGTGTAAAATCTTGCATTAGTATAACCGATATAAAGACTTTATAAAGTTACTAGCCTGAAGACTTCTGGGCGTATCCCTCCTTCTGTTATACTTCAGGGCTGTGCATTGCATGTCTGTGCTCCCCCTCCCTCTGTGCAGAGGAGATAACGATCACACCCATCAGGGCAGGGCAGCAGGCATGGAGGGAGGGGGAGCGTAGCCATGCAATGCACAGCCCTGAAGTATAACAGAAGGAGGGATACGCCCAGAAGTCTTCAGGCTAGTAACTTTATAAAGTCTTTATATCGGTTATACTAATGCAAGATTTTACACAAAAACAGTGCTGGAAAGGTATCCTTAGGGTGCAGGGACATGTACTAACTGTGTATTTAGGGTGATCTGAGGTGGTTGGTTCCCTTTAAGAACAATTTTCATGAGCGCGGTTATAGCCGTCACTCAGTGAAATATGCCCAAAATAAAGCTAAACATGTTTCACGCAAAGGGCTTCTCTATGAGGGGGTTGGCAGGCGTGCACGAGATAGTCACATTCGTTTAGTCACCTATAATGGCCAATTTCAAGCCATGCGCAGTTGTCTAGATAAGGCCTGGCCTATTCTACTGACTGATGCCACATTATCAAAAAGTTTACCCAGTCGCCCCATGTTGGCAATTAGAAGATCAAGAAATTTACATGACCACCTCGTGCCGAGCCATTACACGGGCAGTGGTAAAAAGACGTTTCTTGATACTTTTCGCAGGAGGGTCGGATGCTCCCCCTGAGGAAAATGTGTTGCATGTCCAAACATCGAGAGAGCAGATACATTAGACTCAGCTATGTGGCCCCTGACGAAGGTAGCTGAAATGGCCGTATGGGTCGGCGGCACAAAGAACCGATATACTTTCTATGGTAACATCCACTTTACTGTTGTCATGCATGATACTAAATGCACTTTGGTAATAATGAGTGTTTATGCATGTCCAGCACATGTGGATTAACCCTCAATGTGCTGATTAACATTCATAATAATGATGCTGTTGTTATATATATATATTAGTATACACTGTTTATACATATCCAATGATTGCCTATTAGGATATGATGCATATTTATGCATGGGTTTGTATATTAGAGATATTTGATGTGACTATATACTACAACCCTGTTCAGTGTATTGTGCTTTGGTGTTTTTTGCTCTGTAATTTTGCACATTTTCACAACAACTACCTCTGGTTCTGGTGTTCGCCCACCAAATGGTTGCTTTTTCTTGTTGTGTATTGTCCCTTTCTATCATCTGGTTTTAACAATAAATATTGAATTGTTTTGCATAAGACACATGGTCGTTTGTATATTGATATCCGCTTGTGCCTGAGGCGTGACTGAGTCTTGTTCATGGATAGATGCTTCTCTTAAATGATATGGAGTATAGATATGCATCTTCAATGAGGGTTATTAATCATATAATGTACAGAAAAAGGGAAACAAAAATCCAAATGCTGCGAAATTGCAAAAAAAAGTGCAATTACACATTTGTTTTTTGGGTCATTTATTCACCATGCTCACTATATGGTAAAACCGACGTGTCGGTGTAATGCCTCAGGTGGGTACGAGTTTGTAGATACCAAACATGTATACTTTTACTGTTATCTAAGTAGTGAAATAAAATCAGTTTTAAATGAAAAAAAAAAACACTGCACTTTTGCACCATTTTCGGAGACCCGTACCATCCTCATTTTTCGGGATTTGGGGCTTTGTGACGGCTTATTTTTTGCAGCTTGAGCGGACTTTTCTAATTAGACCATTTTTGGGTAGATGCACTTTTGTTTACCTGTTGCTGTATTTCATTGCAATGTTGTGGCGACCAAGAAAACTTAATTTTGATGTTTAGACTTTTTTTTACCCCGTTATGCAGTTTACAGATCTGATTAATTTTATATTTTGAAGGATTGGGCATTTCTGAAGCAGCAATACCAAATATGTGAATTTTTAAATAGTTTTATTTTCAATGAGACAAAAGGGGGTTAATTTGAACTTTTGTGGGGGTTTTCATACTTTTAAAAACTTTTTTTCTTAATTTTACTTGGCCCACTAGTGCTGCACAGTCCGATCGCTTCTCTTGTATTCTAATGAGCTGCAGCACATCTGAAGACAGGAGAAATGATTGCTTCCTGCCGGTTATGTCACTGGGAGATAACTGGCAGGAAGTAATTGCAGACAGCTTCAGGGGTGATCAGAAGACCCCAGGCGTCAAAGGTAACAGTGGATGTCCCATGACCACATCACAGGACCTCTGATCATGGCGTACAATGGCTTAATTCCTGCCGCTGGGCTTTGGATTACGCTGTCGGGGATTGACAGCACGATCCAAATCGCTGATCCAATCAATACTGTTAGGTATGTATCTCAGCTGATGAGATCAGCTTAGATGTGTGGAGGAGGATGAGAGCTCAGCGTGAGCTCGCATCAGGGGAGGGACACGGCCAAGGATGTATATACTAGTGCATATCAAGGAATTAGGGCTCAGACACTCTCCTACTTACATCCGAGTTTGACGGGTGACACTCGGAACAGGCTGGAGCAGTGACCCTAAATGGCCTCTCTCTCTCTGGACGGGAATGACAGCTGCTTGTGTTTCTGTGCAGCATCGCATTCCCTGTTCAGAGAGGAAGAGGCCGTTCAGGGTCACTGCTCCAGCCTGTTCCGAGTGTCACCCGTCAAACTCGGATGTAAGTAGCAGAGTGTGTCTAATGGTGGGGTTACACGTCCCGATATCGCGGCAATATCGGAGGCAACGACGCGGGAGCGCGCATTTAGTGCACGTTTCTCCCTGCATCGCATCGCCAGTTTACACGCCGCGATATCGGGATGCAACGTCCCTCCGATGTGTACGCCCACCAACCCAGGAACGACCATTTAACATGGGAGTGAATGGGTGACGTGAGCGTACACATCGTAGTTGGGCTGTTACACGCTACGATGCTGCTACAACGGCCATGCGATATCGGGGAGTTGAATAGCTCGCCTATTCAACCCCGATATCGTTTTGGCATCGTTCCAGCATCGCGTTGTACGTTCAAACCGTACAACGCGCCAACGATATCGGGTCCAACTCCCGAACCACGTGACTTTTGGTCGGAGTTGGACGCCGATATCGCGGCCTGTAAACCCACCATGAGCCCTTAGGATGGTTTCACACTGCAGTTTTTTTCCTAATCAGGTTCCATCCGGTTTGTGTGCCAAAACCAGGAGAGGAACTTGCAGAGAAAAACTATAATTGAAAGACTGACACCTTTTCTGAGTTTTGGAGACACTCATTTTTTTGGCACACAAACCAGATGGAACCCGATCAGGAAAAAAACTGCAGTGCGAGACCAGCCTTAGAATATCATCAGAAAGTTAATTTGTTTCAGTAATTCTGTACATAAAGTGAAATGCATATAATATATAGAGTCATTACAGAGTGATCTATTTCAAGTTTTTATTTCTGTTAATGCTGATGATTATGACTTAGTCAATAAAAACACAAATGTCATCTCAGAAAATTAAAGTAGGTAGGATGAAGGGTTAAAACTGTTGTGCATGCCATGAGACATCAAAGGGTGAATATTACAAGAATAATATTTATTAATTTATATAGCAATATCAATTCCATAGCACTTTACATACATCAGTAATACTGTCCCCATTGGGGCTCACAATCTAAACATCCTATCATTATGTCTTTGAAATGTGGGAGGACAGTGGAGTGGCCCAGAGGAAACCCACACAAACACAGGAAGAACATACAAACCTTCTGCAGATGTTGTCCTTGCTGGGATTTGAACCCAGGACCCCAGCGCTGCAAGTCTGCAGTGGTAACCACTGAGCCACAAAATATTGATATATTAGTCAACGTCTTACAGGGCTCCCAGAAACATGGCAATATTACATTGATTGTTGATATATTCTAATTCATTGAGATGCAATAGTATATGCATCCTTGGTCATGAAGAGGTTAAAAACTTTTTTTTTTGTTACTTTTTACTAGTCCCCTTAGGGAACTTGAAACTGCCACTGTTTGATTGTTTATGCTGTACAGAACAGTGCATCAGCACAGTTCTGTACAACACATATGATCATCTCTTTGAACGCCAAGCTGGCGTCCACAGGAAATACATTATCACAGACACAGGGGTCATCAGCTGACCCCTGGCTGTCATGACAACCCATTGCACATCTGAGATCATGTCACGGGTCCACTGATAGGAGAGGAAAATGGCACGCTCCTTGCCGGCGCATGTTAAATTGAACTGTCAGGAATAGACAGTGGATCTAACATGTTATCATACGTAGGCAGATCTCTAATCCACCTGCACCTGTTAGCTGCACGTTGGCTGATCAGAGCATAAAACACAGAAATTACAATATAACCAATTTTCACCCAAAATTATTTTAGGCAAAAAATAAAAGTAAAAAAAAAAAAAAACAACAACACACACAACCGTTACAGTCGAATCCATAACTATCTGTACTTTAAAGCTATCACTTTATTTCTCTTGCGTAGGGGATGGCATACAAAGAAAAACAATACTAAATGGGGTTGTCTGGTCTTGCGCTGCAGTGACTGCAGACTTGTGAATGCTCACATTTCACCCACTGCACACTGAGGATCTTCCGATGCCACAAGCGCTAGATCGCAAGTATGTGATTTGCATACACGCCAACTACGTTCTATCCGACATTGCTCAATGCAAGCGGATTATGTGAGGCCATATATAGTCTAGTCAATTGTGGCCTGAAGTATGCATATCACATACTTGCTGACACATGACCACCCGCGTACAGCAATGGAGAATCCTGACAGTGCACGCAATGTGAGGACTCACAACTCTGTTGTCACATAGAGTAACTGCAGACTTGTAGTTTATGTTGAGGAAACCCTTTTTAATTTATTTATTCTATAATCCTACTGTGGAGCTGCTAGAGTACAGGAGGGTGAACAGAGGTGATGAAAACCACGTTCTCCAGCACAGAGCCTGTTATACCAGCAGACTGTATGTGACTGGGATCCTGTCAGTCAGTGGAGGGAAGGTTTTAGGGTATGTGCGCACGGGGGCGGGTTAGTGGCGGCGGCGGCTGGGCGGGGACCCGACAGGAAGCTCCGGAGCCGTCCACCGGCTTCCTGTCGGGTCCGTGCTGCGGGTGACGGGCGGGTGTGCAGCGGTGCACAGCGGGTTAGCGCCGGCGATTCTGCAGCGGCTGGAAGCAGCACATGATTCTGCTTGCAGCCGCTGCAGAACCGGCCGGAATATAGAGCATGCCCATTCTTTGCTAACCCGCTGGGAACCCAGCGGGTTAGCAACGGATGAGCATGTGTAAACCGCCGCTGTGTGCACAGCGGGTGTCGGTTTACATAGGTTTCTATGTTAATCCAAACGCCGGTTTGGATTAACATAAATTTGCATGAATTTATGTAAACCGACCGGCGGTTTACACACCTAATCCAGCCCTAACCCGACCAGTGCGCACATACCCTAAGATCTCTCTCCTGTACATCATCCAGCACAGGGAAAGAACGAAATCTCCCATCAGTCCTGGGAGTGGGACAGGAACTGCGAGGAGACAGAGAGGAGAGAGAGTAAACTGAATGGAGATCAGAGCAATCAAGAAGATAATGGGAGAGTAGAAGGATCCACTAGAATAGACTTATCTGTTTTTGAGAGTGAGAGAACATACTCCATTTTGCAGACCAGAGTGAGAAAATCTTACAATTTATCTATTTTTAAAGAAAGCCTGCTCCATTATGTCTGAGGTCACTGACAGACAGAGACTCCTCCATTATATCTGAGGTCACTGACAGAGACAGAGCCTCCTCCATTATATCTGAGGTCACTGACAAGACAGAGCCTCCTCCATTATATCTGAGGTCACTGACACACAGAGCCTCCTCCATTATATCTGAGGTCACTGACAGAGACAGAGCCTCCTCCATTATATCTGAGGGTACTGACAAGACAGAGCCTCCTCCATTATATCTGAGGTCACTGACAGAGACAGAGCCTCCTCCATTATATCTGAGGTCACTGACACACAGACTCCTCCATTATATCTGAGGTAACTGACACAGACAGAGCCTCCTCCATTATATCTGAGGTAACAGACAGAGACAGAGCCTCCTCCATTATATCTGAGGTCACTGACAAGACAGAGCCTCCTCCATTATATCTGAGGTCACTGACACACAGAGCCTCCTCCATTATATCTGAGGTCACTGACACACAGAGCCTCCTCCATTATATCTGAGTCACTGACAGACAGAGCCTCCTCCATTATATCTGAAGTCACTGACAGAGACAGAGCCTCCTCCATTATATCTGAAAGGTCACTGACCAGAGGACAGAGCCTCCCATTATATCTGAGGTCACTGACACACAGAGCCTCCTCCATTATATCTGAGGTCACTGACAAGACAGAGCCTCCTCCATTATATCTGAGGTAACTGACAGAGACAGAGCCTCCTCCATTATATCTGAGGTCACTGACAGAGACAGAGCCTCCTCCATTATATCTGAGGTCAACTGACAGAGACAGAGCCTCCTCTATTATATCTGAGGTCACTGACAGGGACAGAGCCTTCTCCGTTATATCTGAGGTCACTGACAGACACAGAGCCTCCTCCATTATATCTGAGATAACAGAGAGGTGCAAAGCCTGCTCCATTATATCTGACGCTACCATATATCTAGTGTGCGCTCTGCAGGTGGAGGGATGTGCAGATTCCCCATTAATGGGCACAGGACACATTAACCCCTTCAGTTTCTAGTCTTTTTAGGTGTATTTGTGTCAGTGAATTACAATAATTTTATTTTCACTTTATTTCTGAACATAGAAACCCAGGACACATGTTCCCCTCTCAGTACAGTAATCCTGTCACCACTATCACACAGTATGATCCCCACACAGCAAAGTACATCAGGGTATAAGAAGTGACTAGATCTTTTTTAGGCTACTTTCACATGTGTTTTTTGCAAATCCGGCAAAATTCCACCTTTTTCAAAAAAAAAAAACAGACGCGGCACACAAAGCGGAGTTCCGTCAGATCTGAAGAAATGCTGATATGAAGAAAAAGAAAAAACTGAAGTTCAAAAGTTCAGGTTTGCCTGACGTGCCTGAACTGAAACTTAACGCAGATGTGAAAGTACCCTTAGGCCGGCTTCAGACTGCGTCTGAGATCCGATCCGTGCCTGTCCGCTTGAGGCAGACAGCCGCGGACCGGATCAGCACACAGGACCGGGGGGCTATTATGCCCTCCGATCCTGTGTGCAGCCGCACGCAGTTCCCGATGCTGATAAGTCAGGGCCGCGGGCGCCGCGGTCCTGACCTGTCAGCGGCTGCAGCTGCGTGCGGCTGCACACAGGATCGGAGGGCATAATAGCCCCCCGGTCCTGTGTGCTGATCCGGTCCGCGGCTGTCTGCCTCAAGCGGACAGGCACGGATCGGATCTAAGACGCAGTCTGAAGCCGACCTTAGATCCATCTGACCTCAGCCTGATCTTCCTTTACATACTCACTACTACTGCTCTATGTAAATGATCTGGAATAATTCACCCCTTCACAGGTGAGATCCTCATCACCAAACACATTTCTAGACTGTGGCACTTAGCCTATGTGCCCGCTGAGCTCCTATATGGTTTTATGTTTGTATCTGCACAAAAGCAGCACAAACCCTCCGCGGTGATCTCCAGCGTTTCCTCCTCCTTACACCGGCAGATGTCTGTAAGCACCTTGCACCATGGTGCGCAGGTTCAAACTCTGATAGAAAGATTCCCGCAGTTCTTTCAGCCGGTGTGCACGAAGGAAGAAACTCCGGAGATCACTGGGGATTACCGTGAGATCGCTGGGGAGTGTAAGTATTGCAACGCATCTGCTGCAGAAATCGCTTGAAAATAGCATCACAAACGCAATGTGGTAATACCCATGTGTTTGTGATGTTTTTTTTTGGGGGTTAGCAATGAGTCTATGGGGAGAATGAAGCCTAAAAATGGGCAACTTAATTGCAAACACATAAAAAAATGCAGGCGATGTCTGCACCAAAAATGCAGCACCTACAAACACAACATATAGCCACTGCTATTGTAAAAACACAGACATTCATAACTAAACTGGGTGAGGTGTTTTTGGTGCAGAAAAACATAAAATAAATGCACCAAAAATGCATAGTGGGCACATAGCCCAAAGATAAAAAATCAACAGTGTAAGACAGGACAAGAGGGCACCGCTCCAACTGGTCAAACCGCAGGGTATAGTTGCCAATGGGTAAGAGGCACAAAAGGTCCGGGGTGCCAGTCAAAGAATGTCCAGATAACCATACAATAAGGATGAAAGGAAGACGGCACTCACCGGAGTAGAAGCAAGCAGCGGTGTTCTTTATTCAGGGAACATCACACGAAGCAGGGGGGGGGTGCCAGGGGTGACGACGGACCGTTTCGGGCTCTCGCCCTTCTACTGGTCACATAACAGTATGTGACCAGTAGAAGGGCGAGAGCCCGAAACGGTCCGTCGTCACCCCTGGCACCCCCTCCCTGCATTCGTGTGATGTTCCCTGAATAAAGAACACCGCTGCTTGCTTCTACTCCGGTGAGTGCCGTCTTCCTTTCATCCTTATTGTATAGCCCAAAGATAATGCTGCAGTAAGGGTATGTGCCCACATAGTGGTTTAACGTCGGTTTAGCAGCGAAAACCGCCGGCGGTTTAGCATAGGTTTTATTTAAATTTATGTAAATCCTAAGCAGCATTATGACTTACAAGTAACCCTATGTAATTTAGAAACTGCTGTGCACACAATCGGTTTATGTGAGCGAATGTGCCAGCGGTTGAGTGGTTTCGTAGCGGTTTAAGAGCATACAGCATGTCAATTCTTCTCAGCGGTTTTTGATCGGTTCCATGAACAAAATCCTCCATAGAAAACCGCCGGAAAAACCGCCGGGAAACCGCTGTGCACACGCTGAAAAAAACGCTGGAACGGGAAACCGCTGGAAAACAGCTGGAGACTTCAGAGCTCAGGACTCTAGGCTCCTGCAAATTTCCACCGGTTTACTGACGGTTTGAACGCCACTAAACCACTATGTGGGCACATACCCTAAGAGCTTCTACTTGAGGCTGGTTTCGCATATCCATGGTTTTGTGGTGCAAGTAAGAACCACGAGGCATTGTCCAGACGCTAAACAGCCTCATACATGGCTGTCAGGAGACACCAAGCCAGTCCAGGGCTCTGTCAGTTACCTCAGAAATAACAGAGAAACCTCTGTCTTCTCATGTATCCTCCATATACAGCCCAGCTCCCCCTGTATCCCCCATACACTGCCCGCTCCCCATGTGTCCCCCCCCCATACACTGCCCGCTCCCATGTGTCCCCCCCCCCATACCTGCCCGCTCCCCATGTGTCCCCCCCCCCATCACACTGCCCCATGTGTCCCCCCCCCATCATGCCCGTCCCATGTGCCCCCCCCCCATACACTGCCGCTCCCCATGTGTCCCCCCCCCCACATCACTCCCATGTGTCCCCCCCCCCATACCGCCCTCCCCATGTGTCCCCCCCCCCCCCATACACTGCCCACTCCCCATGTGTCCCCCCCCCCCCATACACTGCCCGCTCCCCATGTGTCCCCCCCCCCCCATACACTGCCCGCTCCCCATGTGTTCCCCCCCCCCATACACTGCCCGCTCCCCATGTGTCCCCCCCCCCCATACATCCCTCGCCGCCCGCTCCCCATGTGTCCCCCCCCCCATACACTGCCCGCTCCCCATGTGTCCCCCCCCATACACTGCCCGCTCCCCATTGTTCCCCCCCCCCATACACTGCCCGCTCCCCATGTGTCCCCCCCCCCATACACTGCCCGCTCCCCATGTGTCCCCCCCCCCCATACACTGCCCGCTCCCCATGTGTCCCCCCCCCCATACACTGCCCGCTCCCCATGTGTCCCCCCCCCCATACACTGCCCGCTCCCCATGTGTCCCCCCCCCCATACACTGCCCGCTCCCATGTGTTCCCCTCCCCCATACACTGCCCGCTCCCCATGTGTCCCTCCCCCATACACTGCCCGCTCCCCATGTGTCCCCCCCCCCCATACACTGCCCGCTCCCCATGTGTCCCCCCCCCCATACACTGCCCGCTCCCCATTGTGTCCCCTCCCCCCATACACTGCCCGCTCCCCATGTGTCCCCCCCCCATACACTGCCCGCTCCCCATGTGTCCCCCCCCCCATACACTGCCCGCTCCCCATGTGTGTCCCCCCCCCCCATACACTGCCCGCTCCCCATGTGTTCCCCCCCCCCACCTGCCCCCCCCATTGCCCCCCCCCCCCATACACTGCCCGCTCCCCATGTGTCCTCCCCCCCCCATACACTGCCCGCTCCCCATGTGTTCCCCTCCCCCCATACACTGCCCGCTCCCCATGTGTCCCCCCCCCCCATACACTGCCCGCTCCCCATGTTCCCCCCCCCCCATACACTGCCCGCTCCCCATGTTCCCCATACACCCCTCCCCGTACCTCATACACACCCCCCCCCCACACAGCCCGCCCCCGTATCCTCCATACACACCGTCCCGTGCCTCCACCACCCTCCCCTACCCCAACCACCCGCTACCCTTACCCCATACCAGCCGCTCCCCGTTCCCCATTCACACCCGCCCCCAGTACCTCAACGCCCGCTCCCCATACCGCCCGCTCCCCCTCCCCACCTATACACAGCCCGCTCCCCATGTTCCTCCATACACAGCCCGCTCCCCATATCCTCCATACACAGCCCGCTCCCCATGTGTCCTCCTACACACAGCCCGCTCACTGATCCCCATACACAGCCGCTCCCATGTATCCTCCATCCCCCTCCCCAGTCCTACACACGCCCGCTCCCACTGTATCCTCCATACACAGCCCGCTCCCCATGTATCCTCCATACACAGCCCGCTCCCCATGTTCCTCCATACACAGCCCCGCTCCCCATGTATCCTCCATACACAGCCCGCTCCCCATCCCGCTATCCTCCATACACAGCCCGCTCCCCATGTATCCTCCATACACAGCCCGCTCCCATGGTACCTCCATACACAGCCCGCTCCCCATGTATCCTCCATACACAGCCCGCTCCCCATGTATCCTCCATACACAGCCGCTCCTGTTCCCATCACCCGCTCCATGTTCCTCCATACACAGCCCGCTCCCCATGTATCCTCCATACACAGCCGCTCCCCATGTCTCATCAAGCCCCTCATGTATCCTCCATACACAGCCCGCTCCCCATGTATCCTCCATACACAGCCCGCTCCCCATGTATCCTCCATACACAGCCCGCTCCCCATGTATCCTCCATACATTCTCAAACAGCCCGCTACCCCGTAGTATCCCTCCATACACAGCCCGCTCCCCATGTACATCACCCCTCCAGTACTCACAGCCCGCTCCCCATGTTCCTCCATACACAGCCCGCTCCCCATGTATCCTCCATACACAGCCCGCTCCCCATGTATCCTCCATACACAGCCGCCCGTCTCCATGGTATCCTCCATACACAGCCCGCTCCCCATGTACTCCCTCAACATCCATCACAGCCGCTCCCCATGTATCCTCCATACACAGCCCGCTCCCCATGTATCCCTCCCATACACAGCCGCTCCCCATGGTCCTCCATCACACGCCCGCTCCCCCATGTGTCCTCCATACACAGCCGCTCCCCATGTATCCTCCATACACAGCCCGCTCCCTGTATCCTCCATACCGCTCCGTCTCAACACGCCGTCCCCTGTATCTCATACACAGCCGTCCCAGTCCTCATACCAGCCGTCCATGTACCTCACAAGCCCTCCCATGTTCCTAAGATTAGCCCGCATTGTATTCCACGGTGTCTCAAGCGCCTGTGACACGCCCTCCATATCCTGCCACAGCGCCTCCTGTGCGGCTGTGATTACCTCTCACAGGAGGTCTCTAGTTAGAGTGATTGGCGTGACGTCAGAAGGGCGGGCTCTGTCCAGACAGTAAATGAGGAGTTATGTGATGCGCTGAGGAGGGGAGAGCTCAGCTTTGCTTTGTGTTTAGTTATGGAACAAAGTAGAATTGGTGCAAGTCTGAGTATTGGGGCACAAAGTAGGGGGTGATGTGATACTTGGGGCTGTATGTGACTTGTGTCTCACAGGGAATGTGCTGATGCTGCAGGCACTGGATGCTTGTTGGGAGATTGCACAGTGAGGGGGCTGCATGTTAGAAGCTGCACGTTCAGGGGCTTGTATAAGGTTGGGGGGACCTATGGCATTGATTTTGCAAAGAGAATGTGCTGATGCTGCACAGTAAAGGGTGTGATGTCTGCACAGCGCTGGATGGTACATGCAGGGTCGGCTCTAGGTTTTTGTGAGCCCCAGGTGAACCAGTGTCAGTGAGACCCTTTAAAGGACTGTTTATACGTGTTGACATCGTTAATGATGTCGCTGCAACTTGTGACGTTGCAGCGACCTCGTAGCGATGTCGCTATGTGTGACATCTTGCAACGATCAGGGATCAGCTCACTGAGGGGTCGATTTATCAAACTAGAGACTCGAATGTACTTGTCTTGTTGCTCAGTTGTGCAGCGGGGCCTCACACGTCTCTTTCTACTCTGGTTAGAGCCTGTTTGTGCTCTCTTCTGAAGGGAGTAGTACATACCCTTTACAGTGCTTTTTTTGTGGGGGTACGTGGTGGTACAACGTATCAGAAAATATGTAGAGGGGGCAGAGCTATATGGGGACTGCTGTCCACTGCCTGTAGGAAATCTTCAGTTTCTTGGCAACTTCTTGCATGGAATAGCCTTCACTTCTAAGAACAAAAATAGACTGTTGAGTTTCACATGAAAGTTCTTTTTTTAATAATATTTATTCATTTATATAGCGCTATTAATTCCATAGCACTTTACATACATCAGAAATGCTGCCCCTATTGAGGCTCACAATTTAAACATCCTACCAGTAAGTCTTTGCAATGTGGGAGGAAACCCACGTAAACACAGGGAGAACATACAAACTCCTTGCAGATGTTGTCCTTGGTGGGAATTGAACCCAGGACCTCAGTGCTACAAGGCTGCAGTCAGGGCCGTATTTAGAGTTCCTGCTGCCCTAGGCACTTTCAGCGGTCGCGCCCCTTACTGATCAGTCAGGGTATGTGCACACAGCATTTTTATTTTTCAGTCAGATCCGCTCTGTTTCCCACCTGAAAAAGTAATAATTGTTAAAAGACTATACTACAATGTAAAAGGGAATTGCTGTCCATATGTTCAGTCTTTCACTGCTTCAGGTTTCCAAAGACACAAAGGAGTTAAATGTGACCGAACCATAATACACGTGGCTTCTGCATAGAAGCTGCTTACTAGTTTATTACAACAAAAAAAAAATGCCAGAACAGCTAAGGGGCAGTGCCCAAGCGCAGAATGTAATAGGGGATTGCCATGACGTCAGGCCAGTCAAGGCAATAAATCACAATACGGGGGGGACACACACTCCCTCTTTCCATCAAGTTCACAGTGCCCATCTAACCCCTCACGTTCAACGCTGCTGCTCATCCCCAATATGTTCCACGTCGCTGCCCATCACCACATCCCTACTGCTCATCCCCCATATGTCCCATGATGCTGCTCATCCTCCATCCCTGCTGCTCATCACAAATATGTTCCACACTGCTGTTCATCACCCTCTCCCTGCTATCCAGCGCTGCTGCCCATCACCCCATCCCTGCTGCTCATCGCCCAACGCTGCTGCCTATTCTCAACTCTGCTCATCCCTAACGCTGCTGCCCATCACCCCATCCCTGCTGCTCATCCTCAATGCTGCTGCCCATCACCCCATCCCTGCTGCTCATCCCTAATGCTGCTTCCCATTCACATGACTGCTGCTCATCCCTCCTGTGTTTCATGCTGCTGCCCATCTCCCTACTCATCCCCCAACGCTGCTGCCCATCCCCAATATGTTCCATGCTGCTGCTCATCACTCCATCCTTGGTGCTAATCTCCAAGGCTGCTGATCCCCATCCCTGCTGCTCATCCCCCCATCCCTGCTGCCCATTCCCAATGCTGCTGCCCATCACCCCATCCCTGTTGCCAATCCTTCCTCTGTTCCATACTGCTGCCCATAACCACATCCCTGCTGCCCATCCCCCCATTTCTGATGCTCATCCCCAATGCTGCTGCCCCTCAGCCCATCCCTGTTGTTCATCCCCAACGCTGCTGCCCATCCCCCATCCCTGCTGCCCATTCCCAATACTGCTACCCATCACTCCATCGCAGCCGCTCATCCCCAATGCTGCTGCCCATCACCCCATCCTGCTGCTCATCCCAACCTGCTGCCTATCACCCATCCCACCTGTGTTCCACACTGCTGCCCATCACCCCATCCCTGCTGCTCATCCCCAATGCTGCTGCCCATCACCCCATCCATGCTGCTCATCCCTGCTGCCCATCCCCCATCCCTGCTGCTCATGCCCCAATGCTGCTGCCCATCCCCCAGCCCTGCTGCTCATCTATCCCTGCTGCTCATCACCACATCCCTGCTGTTCATCCCCCGATGCAGCTGCCCATTCCCCAGCCCTGCTGCTCATCTCTGCTGCCCATTCCCCAGCCCTGCTGCTCATCTATCCTTGCTGCTCATCCCCCATGCTGCTGCTGCCCATCCCCCAGCCCTGCTGCTCATTTATCCCTGCTGCCCATCCCCCAGCCCTGCTGCTCATCTATCCCTGCTGCCCATCCTCTCATCCCTGCTGCTCACCCCTCCCAACATTGCTGCCCATCCCTGATTCTTATCCCCCATATGTTCCATGTGAACCCATAAAACTCTATCACTCCCTTAATGTACCATGCAGGCCACAGCTTGTCCATGCCGCCCCCTCCAGCGTTATCTTTGGCTATTCAGCGCTTATCTGACACCCAGCATCTTTCTCCTCCTCCAGTGCGACACTCTGCAGAGTCATGCTGTTGGCAGCAGTGATGACTCATCATAACACTGCTGACCTCTGCAGGAGAATCACACAGCGGCACCCCGAGGCAGGAAGCTGATTGGAGCTTCCCTGACCCCGGAAATGACGGAGCGCTCACAGGTTCATTTGTAATCGCATCTTAAAGTCGCGTTTACAAGTGAATATGACTTTTCCCCTCCCTCCTCCAAAAAACTCTCCGGATTTAATAAACAGTTCGGAGGAGAGAGGGAAATGAAGTTAAAAAATTATTATTTTTAAACTTTTGATCCTGGCACCGCCCCCTAGAACCTGCCCTCACGTGCCTAGTGGTAAATAGGGCCATGACTGCAGTGTCAACCACTGAGCCACCGTGCCACGTGGCCATTTTGAGAGTTTCATAGAACAAACAAATGTAATGCTTCAGATTCTCAACTAGCTAAAAAAAAGGCAAATTTTATAGCTTCTCTAATCAGCCAAACCGTTTTCAGCTGTGCTAACATACTTGTACAAGGGTTTTCTAAACATCCATTAGCCTTCTTACACAGTTATCAAACACAATGTACCATTAAAACACTGGAGTGGTGGTTGTTGGGAATGGGTCTCTATACACCTATGTAGATACTGCATTAAAAACAAGACGTTTACAGCAAGAATAGTCATTTACCACAATAACAATGTATAAGGTGTATTTCTGATTCATATAATGTTCTATCAAAAATAAGGACATTTCTAAATGGCCCCACACGTTTGAACAGTAGTGTGTGTGTATATATCTATCCAGGGGCGGACCCAGACTGTAGTGGGCCCTGGTGCAAGAAATTTTTCGGGGCCCCCCCACAGCCTAATATATACAGTCCATTACAGCCTAATATATACAGTTCAGCACAGCTGCCAGGTAATATATACAGCCAAGCACAGGCTCCAGGTAATATATATAGACTAGCACAGCCTCCAGGTAATATATACAGCCCAGCATAGCCTCGTATAACATATATTGCCCAAGACAGCCTCAGGGAGGATATATACATACTAGATGTGTGCCCGATGCGATCACATTGGAGGGCGAGGATTGGTGCGGCGGCGGGATGCAGGGGGCGGCTAAGTATACACACACACACCTACACGCACAGAAGGGGGACGGAGGAGAGAGAGGACAGAGAGGGACGGAGGAGAGAGAGGACACAGAGGGACGGAGCAGAGAGAGGACAGAGAGGGACGGAGCAGAGAGAGGACAGAGAGGAGGGACGGAGCAGAGAGAGGACAGAGAGGGACGGAGCAGAGAGAGGACAGAGAGGGACGGAGCAGAGAGAGGACAGAGAGGGACGGAGCAGAGAGAGGACAGAGAGGGACGGAGCAGAGAGAGGACAGAGAGGGACGGAGGAGAGAGAGGACAGAGAGGGACGGAGGAGAGAGAGAGGACAGAGAGGGACGGAGGAGAGAGAGAAGACAGAGAGGGACGGAGCAGAGAGAGAGGACAGAGAGGGACGGAGCAGAGAGAGAGGACAGAGAGGGACGGAGCAGAGAGAGAGGACAGAGAGGGACGGAGCAGAGAGAGGACAGAGAGGGATGGAGCAGAGAGAGGACAGAGAGGGACGGAGCAGAGAGAGGACAGAGAGGGACGGAGCAGAGAGAGGACAGAGAGGGACGGAGGAGAGAGAGGACAGAGAGGGTAAGTTACATGAATGTGCATCCAAAGCTCCTGTTTCACTGACACTCAGGAGCCGGCCGGCTGCTTCTTTGTACAACGGGGCCCCCAAGCACTGCAGGCCCCCCCGACTTCAGTAGTTATGCCCCTGGGTCTCCTATCCTGGTGTATAGGTTCCCCATTCTGGTATATACAGTATATCTCCCAGTATGGTAAATATGTCCTCCAACCTGGTATATATGGGCCCATACTGGTATATGTCTCCATCTGCACACTGGATATATAATGCACTGTATTGATCACACCTGGTGCTGCCTACAGGACATCACATATATATGGAGCCATATAAAATAATATGTGATGTCCTGTAGGTTCAGATGTGATCAATCAGTGCAGGAGTGTACACTGAGGTCTGTGGTGTCTGCTGGGGTCAGAATGATTTATACCAAGAGTCTGTTCTTTCCTGTAGGTCGGGTGATGCTGGAGCCGATAATCCAGCACTGACAGCCCGACCTGATCTGCCACAGACTCCTGCAATCACTCTGATCCCCAGCAGAGCAGACCCTGACCGGACTGAGGAGCGTCCTGCTGCCCCACACCATGATTAATGACCTCCTGCTTACCAGCATCTTCTGAGGTCTAGTCCATCCACAATCTGCTCTCCGGGAGGCTGAAGGAGCAGGTAAAGTGTCCCTCTGCAGACCCCGTCCACACAGTGTGCAGGGGGCCTGTCTGCAGCTGCTGATGTGATCTGCGAGCAGCCGGGCGGGAGAATAGATACATTCAAATCCACAGTGCGTCCCCAGGCAGCCCGAGCAGCTCCAACAGCTGATATTGGTGCGCCCCCTGCACTCCCAGGCCCAGTCCCGACCGCTGCGACTGTGATTGTTGCACCCACAGCAGTGGAGGCAGGGGCCCGTGCAAGGCGCGGGGGTGGGGGTGGAACCGCGGCACCGGACCCGCGGCTGGAGCCTTGGGGGCCACCTAACCGGCCGGGGCCCTGGTGCAGCTGCACCAGCTGCACCACGGTAGGTCCGCCCCTGTATCTATCTATCTATATATATATATATACAGTTGATCTGTTATGTTATTTCATAAATATGTTGACTAATGAGGCGGCTACCTTGAATAATCTGAAACACATTGAGTGAGGAGAGGTGCCGCCCCCTTTTATTTTTGCTGTAGGTTTCCTGTTCCTGGGGGTGGGTACCATCTCTCACTGTCGGTGCTGTCATGGCTATGGAAAATCAATTTACTGGTAAGTAATTATCATCTTTCCGGTAGTAAGTCTCCCATAAGATCGAGAGGCTCCTGGTATTACAGAAAGAATAGGAAGTCTGCATTCCTGTTCAAGGGATCTTGAAAATAACATGTTGCCCCAGGTGGGAGGAACACTTTCCTTCTTTCTCTCAGCCTGGTCCTGTATCAACACCTGCATTTGGGTGCTGGATATCACGCAGCTAGAATAGTCATTTACCACATTAGAGTATATTTCTGATTCATTTAATGTTAGCTGCATTGAAAAAAAAAAGTGCTTTTCTTTCATAAATAAGGAAATTTCTAAATCACCCCAACATTTGATTGGTAGTGTACATACGCATTCACAGCCTCCAAATAATATATATATATCTCGCCCAGCACAGCCTCCATATTATGTACACAGCACAGCCTCCAAATATATATAGTACAGACACCATATTATATATACAGCATAGGCTCCAATATATAAAGCACACCCTCCATATTATATATACAGCACAGCCTCCTTGGATGCAACTCAGCATTCTTTCTCCTCCAAACACAACAAGATGTGTTTCTACCAAACAGTTCTACTTTGGTTTCACATCTGATCATATGACATTCATGGATCATCCACATGCTCTCAAGCAAGCTTCAGACGGGCCCAAACATGTACTGGTTTAAGCTTCGGGACACATCTGGCACTGCAGGATCTGAGTCCCTAACTGCGTAGTGTGGTATTCTGTGTTACAAGGAGCCTGTCAGGTAATTTTTCAGTATGATACTAATATTACCCTTGAATAGTGTCTGGGCAGACCTTTTAAAAACATATAAAATCATTATTGTACCATTTGTAGTTTCCATGTTATCAGCATTATCAGACTCTGCAGGGAGCTCCTGGATTAGTCCTCTCCATTATAAGCAAACAGGAATACTCTGGCTGTTGTATAAACTGTCATGTAATTATGCACTCCCTTTCAGCAGCTCCCTTTTCCCTTGCTAACAGTGCAGTGTCAGGTTTCACTCACAGGAGTTCTGTTGAGGACACCAGGGAGAGAGAAAGCTATTACAGATCTGCCTTATCTAGACTCCATTTGTTTCTGTAAGCAGATATCCTACTGTGCTGTGACAGTTTCTGTGTTGTATTTGACCTCTTCTGATGGGGCACACAGAGAGCAGAGAGGAGAATACAGCCCCCCCCCCCCCCCCCCCCCCCCCCACACACACACACACACTGATGCCATGTGCAGTGATGTGGTATGAATATATGACATACATATTCATGCATGGGGAGTGGACAGCAGAGAACTAAGTGGATCATTCACTGTGAGTGACAGATGCAGTGAATCTCTTTATTTTAAGGTTACAGAAGATAGGAGGGAAATAAAAATAAAAGAAACACATCAGTAGAGATTAGAGGAAGGAATTAGAAAATGATAGCAGTTACATATAGATTTTTGACCTGACAGTTTTCCTTTAAGTTGGTCCCAGCTCTCTGCAGGTAATTCACTAGGTCCCCCCTTGACGTTCTGGGATTTTTGCTCACCGTTCTTGAAATCATTTTGACCCCACAGGATGAGATCTTTCATGGAGCCCCAGATTGAACGAGATTATCAGTGGTTTTGTATGTCTTCCATTTTCTAATTATTGCTCCCACAGTTGATTTCTTTACATCAAGCTGCTTGCCTATTGCAGATTCAGTATTTGCAGCCTGGTGCAGGGCTGCAATTTTGTTTCTGGTGTCCTTCGACAGCTCTTTGGTGGAGTTTTGAGTGTGACTGTTTGAGGTTGCGGACAGGTATCTTTTAAGGTCCCGTTACACGTTTCAATGTCCCAGCGATCCCACCAATGATCCCGCCTGGCTGGGATCGCTGGGACATAAAGAACTGATCGTTGGTGAGCTGTCAAACAGGCAGACTCATCAGCAATCAGGACCAGTGAGAACGCTGGTAACCAGGGTAAACAGCAGGTAACTAAGCAAAGCGCTGCGCTTAGTTACCCGCTGTTTACCATGGTTACCAGCTCCCAGCGCTTGCTATGCGGCGCTGGGAGCTCGTCCATCATTGGTCTCCCACTGTCACACGCGCCGATGCTGGCCAGCCAGCGGGAGATTAACGACAGATTTATGGTCCTGGCCATAAATCTACGATCAACGACTTATCGTTGATACGTGGCACACACAACAATGTTGTTTCGACATCGCTGCAAAGTCACCAAATCGGTGACGTTGCAACGATATCGTTCACGATATTGTACCATGTAACGGGGCCTTAATGCTGATAACAAGTTCAAACAGGTGCCAGTACTACAGGTAATGAGTGGAGGACAGAGGAGCCTCTTAAAGGAGAAATTACAGGTCTGTGAGAGCCAGAAATCTTGCTTGTTTGTAGGTGACTAAATACTTATTTTCCACCAAATTTAAAAAAAAAAATTCTTTCCAAATCAGACAATGTGAATTTCAGGATTTGTTTTTCATTTTGTCTCTCATAGTTGAGGTCTATGATTTCAATTACAGGCCTCGCTCATCTTTTTAAGCGGCCGTCACACGGTGAGATTCTTTAGCGATATTGTAAGCGATCACGTGCACGCGCGATCGCTTACAATATCGCTCACATCGCTGGTGAGATGTCACACAGACAGACTCACCAGCGATGTGGAGCAGCGATCTCGCTCGTTACTATGGTACACATCGGGTTACTAGGCGCCGCGCGTCGCTTAGTTACCCGACGTGTACCATAGTTACCATCTCCCAGCATAGGCGCGGTCGCTGGAGATGGATCATCGTGTGTCATACACCACGATGATGCAGATCGTTGCATCGTTCATCGCTAGATCTGAGACCGAACCTCAGATCAGCGATGTCACGATCAAGCGATTTACCATCGTAAATCGCTGATTACATGCAACGATATCTTGCCCGATATCGCTTAAGCGATCAAAAAGGAGATCGCTTAAACGATATCGGGCAAGATATCGTTCCGTGTGACGGCCCCCTAAGTGGGAGAACTTGCACAATTGGTGGCTGACTTAATACTTTCTTTCCCCACTGCATACTAGCTGAAGAGCCTGGCGTTGCCTGGGCATAGTAACTAATTGTGGGCTATGAAGTGAGCAGGCTATCAGGGGCAGAGCTAAGTGGGTGGGGCAAACCAGAGGGGACATGGCTATCTGGATGGGGCAGAGTTATGAGATGGGAGGGGCGGAGCTATGATACATACACACACTCAGCTTTATATGGTAGATATACATAGTCCAGCCCATATAGCCCAGCAGCAGCCTCCAGATCATGTATGCATGTGTATATGTATATATATGTGTATATATATATATATATATATATATATATATATATATATATATATATATATATATATATATATATTATGCCCTGGACTGTTTGCACCACCCTTGCTAGGGAAATAAGTGCTGCTCCATTTTTTTTTTGTATATATATATATATATATATATATATATATATACACACATATATATATATATATATATCTTTGCATGTGGACAACGCGGAAAGAGCAGTTTGACTGCCGACCTTATTGACTCCATCTTGATAGTGGGTACCTCCAGGAAACCATTCAGATTTTTAAAATTGAGAATAGTCCGGAAAGAACCATCAGGTTTGCTTACCAGGAAGAGGGGAGAGTAATACCCCATCCCCTCCTCCTGGGATGGCACCCGAACCTGGACAGCCTGTCCACGAGACAACCGATTTATCTTTCCAGTCCCCGCTGCTAGACCTGCGTAGATCTGAGAGGCGTGACCAGGAATCTGGATAGAGGCAGATGTGGAAACCAGAGTCTCAGCCCTGACTTTATGAAGTCCAGAATCCATCCTGGATGAGATTTGAGCCCAGCCTGGAAGGAAAAAGGAGAGACGTCCTCCCACCTGGGAAAGGGCGTCACTTGGAGGATTTCTTGGAATCATGGGAGGGGCCCTTGAACATGAACCCCTTTCCTCCCTTCGGTTGGTCAGGCCAACTAGACTGGTCTATCTCCAGGGAGTATTGTCTGGAATAACGTCTACTCCGAAAGGGACGTTTAAAAGAAGAAAAAGACAACTCAGGAAACTTTTTCTTATTATTCCCCGGCTTTCTCCAAGAGGTCGTCTAGGGCAGAACCAAACAAATATTCACCCTCGCAGGGAAGAAGACACAATTTAGTTTTCATCTGTAAATCACCTGGCCAATTTTTCAATCATAACACCCTCTGGGCCGCATTGGAGGAAGCTGCGGATCTGTCAGTATGGTGGAGTCCGCCGCTGCATCTGCAAGAAATGCTGCTGCCCCCTGCATATCGGGAATAGAGGCCAGAATTTTTTCTCTGGACACCCTATTTTTCAGTTGAGAAACCAGCTTGTCCAGCCACACCATCAGGGATCTAGAAGCACAGATAGCTGCGAGGCCTGGTCGAGCCCCGGCTGAAGACTCCCAGGTATTTTTAAGGAACTGGTCAGCCTTATTATTAAGGGGATCTTTCAGGGTACCCATATCCTCAAAACATAAGGCATACTTCTTCTAAGCTTTTGCTACCGCTACGTCTAATTTAGGCGCTTTATCCCATGACAAGCAAGAAGCCTCCTCAAAAGGATATTTGCGTTTAAGAAAAGCAGTTGGGGCTCCTTTTTTGTCTGGCTTATTCCATTCTCTAGAAACTAGAGCCTGGAGCCGCTCATCCAGGGGGACGGTTCTTCTGTTCCAATCCCCCGAACATTAAGTCCAATTGAGATGACAGACTTTTTCCCCGCAATCCCCATGGTGGCTCTGATAGCCTTAACCAGACCTCCCACATCTTCCATAGTAAAACAATGGTGTCTACCGGATTCGTCATCGGAGGAGGACGCCGAAGATCCCTTTGAGGACTCACACTCCCCTTCGGACCTATCAGAATCAACCATAGCCTGGGTTGGCACATTAGGGGTCGAGGATAGCTGCTGTCCCTGAGTAAAGGACTTAAAGGCGTTCTCCACCTAAGTAGTAATTAAGGTCTGTAATGGAGAAAAAACTCAGTGTCTCTTCCGTAATAGTCTGCTCGATACAAGCCCTACACAGCTTTTTAGCCCAGGCCACTGGGAGAACACACTCGCAAAGCCTACACTGCAAATGTTTGGATTTAGTAGACGCGTTCCCGGACTTTTGCTGAGGCTAAGACAAAAACATACAGAACAGAAAGACCTACAGTATACTGACATTCTCGGAATTCTCTCACCCATCAGATGTGAAGAGGTACCGAAGCCGGGGAAGAACCCTTGCCCTGCGACAAATCTCCTCTGGTGGCCTCATGGGAAGAGTGACTGCTGCTGCGATGGGACTACTTCTCAGGCTCTGGGAGAGGGCCCTCCTTGCCACTCATCTTGTCGGCATCTCCAAGGACCAGGAAGCGAAGGAAGCACATTAGGCATCGCTCCCGTTCAAACTTCCCGCCCTTATGCAGTCTCCCAGCCACGTCACCGCTGCGCCAGCTCAACCCAGAAGTCCGGGTACGTCACCTGACAGGCCGCGTCACAAGCACCGCCCCTTGACGTCAGAGCTGGGTGCAGCGGCGCCAAAATGAGCGGGCGCTGTCACGCGTGACATCACAGGCCCCCCCCAGAAGTCTGGCACACTCAGCATCCGGCAGCCCGGGCCTGTGCATAGTTCTGGACACCCGGCGGTGCTGCGTGAGCATGGCGCCACCGGACAGAAGGCCCCAGCCACCACCAAAACCCTCTCTCCAGGAGATGCAGCCTCGGTGACCAGACCAACGGGGCCCGAACCGGCTACGCCGCACCGCTCCTTCTGGGCAACACCCTCCAGGGCCCCCCTGGGACTCCAGCCGCACAGTCCTCCATGCAGCCCATTCGCCTGAGGCTCCTCGTTCAAGGACAAGGAACCAACTAACATGGAGAGAGGAACCGCTCCTTTTAAAGCCTGATGGTTCCCTGTCCTTGGAGGGCAGATTCCTCTCTCGTTCTGGGTACTGTCATGGATGACCGATAAAAACTGCAATTACACATTTGTTTTCTGGACATTTTATTCACCATGGTCACTATATGGTAAAACTGACATGTTAGTAAGATGCCTCGAGTCGGTAAGAGTTCATAGATACCAAACAAGTGTATTTTTACTGTTATCTAAGTGGTGAAAAAAAATTCTGAAGTTTTTAAAGAAAAATAATTGCACTCTTGCGCCATTTTCAGTGACCCGTAGCATCTTCATTTTTCAGGATCTGGAGCTGTGTGATGGCTTATTTTTTGCGGCTCGAGGGGGCATTTCTAATTATACCTGTTTTGATTGCCCATTATTGCATTTTATTAAATATTGCCGTGACCAAAAAAACTCAATTTTGGCTTTTGGACGTTTTGTTTCCGTTAAACAGTTTACACATCGATTGATTTTATATTTTGATAGATTGGGCATTAATGTGCCGATGTGTAATTGATGTGTCTGACCATGCAGGAACAGGTCAGATATACCACAGCTCCTGGGCAGAGAAGGAAGATATTACATCCAGGTATCAAAACTTATTCTTTCTTTAATGAAAAGAAAACATTTAATTACCTATTTAAAAATTTGTTTTGCATCACAGAAAGATTCAGCTGTGATCACCAGCCGTAATGTCTGTAAACACTCTTATGTTCTCCCCTGCTCAGGAGCTGTGGTATATCCCACCTGTTCCTGCATGGTCGGACCGCCGGACACATCATTACACAGGGGCACATTTAAAAGCATATCTCGGGACAGGAACATTTTCTTTTGACACATCCAATTGTAGAATGTATTATTATTCTAAGATCTATTAATTAAAATGTACATTTGTCTGTAGCACAACCCCTTCAAAAATAAAGTAGATCCCCTTGAAGTCGTCCGTGTTTTCTTTAGGTTTGTTGTGTTGTTTTGCACTTATTAATTTCTTGAGAATTTAATCCCAGGTATTTGTCCAAATTTGCAAGACTAAGCCTCTTTGGGCAAAGTTTCACCTTCAGGTAGTCTGGCTCACTTCATCACTTGGTAAAAATCTTTCATTTATCCACTATAGAATTATCTAACGGCCACGTCACACGCGCCAATCTCGATCACAATATCGCTTAAACGACACGACTTTTTAATCGCTTAAGCGATATTCTTTGTGCGTCGATGCGTGTAACCGAACGATTTTTGGATGAAAAATCATTTGATCGCTCGTCGCAGATTTGTGATCCTGACATCGTGCAAACGATCTCTTTGACGATTTCACCTATTCGTGACACTGGCTGGCCTTGATTGCTGGGTTGGCGCATTGCCAAATGTAATATCGTTAAAGAGATCTATGCTTGTGACACCGCACCAACGATATCAATACATTGTTCTAGCGATCTCGATCACGTGACTTTCCAGGCGATATGGTGATCGAGATTGAAGCATGTGAGGTGGCCTTTAGGCGGCCGTCACACGCTTCAATGTTATGCACGATATTGTTAGCGATCTCATGCACGCGCGATCGCTAACAATATCGTTCACATCGCTGGTGAGCTGTCACACAGGCAGACTCACCAGCGATGTGGAGCTGCGAGATCGCTGGTAACTATGGTACACATCGGGTTACTAGGTGCCGCGCGGCGCTTAGTAACCCAACGTTTACCATAGATACCATCTCCCATCATAGGCTCTGCCGCTGGGAGATTGTTCATCATGGTGTCACACACCACGTTGATGCAGATTGATCAAGCGTTTATCGCTTGATATGAGCTCCGGCTCACCAATCTGCGATCTAACGATCAAGCGATTTTACATTGTAAAATCGCTTGATTGCACACAGCGATGCACAAACGATATCGCTTAAGCGATCAAAAAGCAGATCACTTAAGCGATATCGTGCATAACATTGAAGCGTGTGACGGCCGCCTTATATAGATCTGAATTCAAGATCTTTAAATTGACACTGTTCATAGAGATTTATTTGTTCTTTTAATTTTGATAATATTGAGATCCCAACTTGAAGTATGATATAGACGTGGCTAGGAGCACAGGTGGCACATGTGAATTTTTGGCAAAATTTATATCATACTGATAATTCAGAAATGTGTTTAGAAATTTAGCATTTGATTCAGCATTGGGTACAATATTCACAAGATACTCTTGTGACAAATCTGCTGAAAGCCTGCACTGTTCTAAGTTGAATGATGTTTTTTCCCATGTCTCTATCTTGTTTCTTTCCCGAGTTAGGAGGAGAAATGTAAAGTCATGCTCATTTTTTCAAGACTCTGAAAATTTATTTAAAAACAATCAAAGTAGATAGATTTTTCTTCTTCACATTCTGCATTCACCAACACAGTATTGTCAAATAAACAAATTCTTAAAAGCATTAAAAATAGAGGTAAAATTCATTGGTTCACTTGACACGGAATAACTCAATTACAAGTGGAGTGGGTATATGATATCTGCAATTACACAGATCCCCCATAACAGTGTATCCATCCACAGATTCCTCCCCCCCCCCCCCCACACACTTCCATTAAAATAGTATTTTTTAGGTTATTAAAAGGTTTAACACATAATTTGGCTAAAACATTTTCTTTTATTATATTTCTCCTCTAAAACCTAGGTGCGTCTTCTAATTACACTGTGTGCAAAATTACTAGGCAAGTTGTATTTTAGAGGATTATTTTTATGATTGATCAACAACTACGGCCAAAAATCGTGGCAAAAAGGCGCAACAAAATATGCAATGTGTGAACGTGCCCTTAGGAGGATATCTGTTTGTGCACGTAACTATTACTGTGCAGAATTATTAGGCAACTTAATAAAAACCAAATATATTCCCATCTCACTTGTTTATTTTCACCAGGTAAACTAATATAACTGCACAAAATTTAGAAAAAAACATTTCTGACATGCAAAAACAAACACAAAAAATAGTGCCCAATATAGCCCCCTTTCTTTATGATGACACTCAGCAGCCTTCATCCATAGATTCTGTCAGTTGCTTGATCTGTTTACGATGAACATTGCGTGCAGCAGCCACCACAGCCTCCCAGACATTGTTCAGAGATGTGTTCCCTCCCTGTAGATCTCACATTTTAGGAGGGACCACATGTTCTCTATGGGGTTCAGATCAGGTGAACAAGGGGGCCATGTCATTATTTATTCTCTTTTAGACCCTTACTAGCCAGCCATGCTGTGGAGTAGTTGGATGCATGTGATGGAGCATTGTCCTGCATGAAAGTCATGTTTTTCTTGAACTATACTGACTTGTTCCTGTACCACTGCTTGAAGAAGTTGTCTTCCAGAAACTGGCCGTAGGTCCGGGAGTTGAGCTTCACTCCATCCTCAACCCGAAAAGGTCCCACAAGTTCATCTTTGATGATACCAGCCCATACCAGTACCTCACCTCCACCTTGCTGGCATCTGAGTCGGAGTGGAGCTCTCTGCCCTTTACTGATTCAGCCTCTGGCCCATCCATCTGGCCCATCAAGAGTCACTCTCATTTCATCAGTCCATAAAACTTTTGAAAAATCAGTCTTAAGATATTTCTTGGCCCAGTCTTGACGTTTTAGCTTATGTTTATTGTTGAAAGGTGGTCGTTTTTCAGCCTTCCTTACCTTGGCCATGTCCCTGAGTATAGCACACCTTGTGCTTTTTGATACTCCAGTAACGTTGCAGCTCTGAATATGGCAAAACTTGTGGCAAATGGCATCTTGGCAGCTTCACGCTTGATTTTCCTCAATTCATGGGCAGTTATTTTGCGCCTTTTTTGCCCAACACGCTTTTTGCGACCCTGTTGGCTATTTCCCATGAAACGCTTGATTGTTTGGTGATCACACTTAAAAAGTTTGGCAATTTCCAGACTGCTGCATCCCTATGCAAGACATCTCACAATTTTGGACTTTTCAGAGCCTGTCAAATCTCTCTTCTGACCCATTTTGCCTAAGGAAAGACAGTTGCCTAATAATTAAGCACACCTTATATAGGGTGTTGATGTCATTACACCACACCCCTCCTCATTACAGAGATGCACATCACCTGATTTACTTAATTGGTAGTTAGCTCTCAAGCCTATACAGCTTGGAGTAGGACAACATGGATAAAAAGTATCATGTGATCAAAATACTAATTTGCCTAATAATTCTGCACACAGTGTAGATGCATCTTATAATGCGCAAAATACGGTAATTCATTAATCTAAGCAATACTGGCAACTTCTAAATTATAACCGCTATATTATTTTTTTCAGCATCCACTCTGCATCATTTTGTGTGGGGGGGGTAAACAATGGGGGGTATCACACTGTGCATGTGGTAAAACGATAGGGGTAAAATATGTAAGTTTACTGTGGGGGGCATCATGCTATAAAGGGGCATCTTTGGGGTGTCACACCATGTGGAGAAGCATCATAATCTGTGGACACGATGAAATGAGTGCTGTACTGATTAGTGACATTAATGGGCATCAGGCATACCACAAAAAAATTTCCTCTTCACTGTCTTTATAAGTTTTTTTTTTTTTTTAAACATTTCCCTTAAAGAGGACCTGTCACCTCCCTGGTGCATGGCCTTCTAAACAGGGCTGTGGAGTCGGAGTCGTGGAGTTGGAGTTGCTGCCCATTTTGGTGGAGTCGGAGTTGGAGTCGGTAGAAAATGTTCCGACTCCGACTCCTAAAATAAATAATGAATTGGGTCTAGTAGTTCAATGCAGAATGTGCTGAATATCTTTATTATGAATTATTATTATGTTCTATCTAAATATCTTTATTATTATGTCATTATAATGATTAAAGCCTAATGTTACCATTGACCTACAATAATTTTATCACTTAAAAACGAGCCATGAATGAAGGAGTCGGAGTTGGAGTCCGAGTCGGAGCCAGGGAAATTCAGGAGTCGGAGTTAGTCGGTGGTTTGATTTACCGACTCCACAGCCCTGCTTCTAAATGCACCACTGAATGCAGCATGTCTGCTGCATTCATGGAAGGGGTCCCCCATGGCTCTAGCCCCCCTGTACCCCGAGATAAAGACTTTAGAAATCTTACATATAGTGAGTACGGAGGGACTTCCTGAGTGATGAGTCATCGGTGGCACGGAGGTTTCTCCCCGCCTCAAGCCTTCTGTGTGCCACCTCCGGCCCTCCCTTGTTCATCCTGCTTAATTGTGTCTCCCCTACTCCCTGCTCATGCAGAGCATTGCACCCCAGGACAGCAGAGTTGCAGAGCATTGCACCAGGACTGCAGAGCTACAGAGCATTGGACCCCAGGACTGCGGAGCTGCAGAGCATTGCACCCCAGGACTGCGGAGCGCAGAGCTCTCAATGTGTTGGTGTGGGTCACGTCATTTGCGAACCCTCCTGCTGGTGACGTAAGCAGCAGATACCGCCCTGCATGTATGAATACAGTATAATCTGGAGCAGGGCAGGATCTGCCGCTTACGTCACCGGCAGGAGGTTCACAGCTGACGTGACCTGCTCCAACACATTGAAAGCTCTGCACTCTGCAGTCCTGGGGTGCAATGCTCTGCAGCTCCACAGTCCTGGGGTTCAATGCTCTGCAGCTCCGCTGTCCTGAGGTGCAATGCTCTGCAGCTCTCCTGTCCTGAGGTGCAATGCTCTGCAGCTCTCCTGTCCTGAGGTGCAGTGCTCTGCAGCTCTCCTGTCCTGGGTGCAATGCCCTGTAGCTCTGCAGTCCTGGGGTACAATACTCTGCAGCTCTACAGGTCTGGGGTGAAATGCTCTGCAGCTCTGCTGTCCTGGAGTGCAATGCTCTACATGAGCATCGAAGAGGGAAGACACAATAAAGCAGGATGAACAAGGGAGGGCAGGAGGCATTACTGAGGGGGTTTGAGGTGGCACACAGAAGGTTGGAGGTGGGGAGAACCTCAGTGTCAGCGATAACTCATCACTCAGGAAGGTCCTCCGGACTCACTATATGTAAGATCTCTAAAGTCTACATCTCGAGTACAGGGGGACTAGAGCCATGGGGGACCCCTTCCCTGAATGCAGCAGACATGCTGCATTCAGTGGTGCATTTAGATTGCTATGCACCAGGGGGGTGACAGGTTCTCTTTAATTTAAACATGAAAATGATTTTTTTCCCTGTAAGAGTTCTTTAATTTCTACAAAAGACCTGACTTCTGCAAAACATTTTTCATGCTCTAAACATGAAAATGGCTTCTCTCTCATGTGCCTTTTCTGGTGTTTAAATAGATAATTTTTTTCTGTAAAATATGTACAACACTCGGATCATGGAAATGGTTTCTTTCCTTGTTAGTCCTCCAAAGTGCAACTAAAAATGATTTCGGTTTAAAAAACTTCCCACAATGTGGAAACGAATATGGCTTCTACTTTGTGTGAATTCTCTGATGTAAACCAAGACTGTCTCTCCGAGTAAAACATTTCCCACATTCTGAACATGCAAATGGCTTCTCCCCTCTGTGAATTCTCTTGTGTGTAATAAGATTTGCATTGAATGTAAAACATTTCCCACACTCCAAACATGAAAATGGTTTCTCCCCTGTGTGAGTTCTCTGATGTTTAATAAGATTTGTATTGATGGTAAAACATTTCCCACATTCTGAACATGAAAATGGCTTCTCTCCTGTGTGAGTTCTCTGATGTCCAACAAGTTGGGATTTTTCATTATAACTTTTCCCACATTCTAAACATGAAAATGGCTTATTTCCTATGTGAAGTCTTTGATGTGAAGCAAGATGTGCTTTCCGAGAAAAACATTTACCACATTCTGAACATGAAAAAAACTTTTCCCCTGTGTGGATTTTCTGATGTGCAGTAAGATTTGTTTTATGATTAAAACATTTCCCACATTCAGAACATGAAAATGATCTTTCTTCTGTGTGAGTTCTCTGATGTGAAGTAAGCTTTGTTCTAGCGTTAAAACATTTCCCACATTCCAAACATGAAAATGGCTTTTCCCCGGTGTGAACTCTCAGATGTATAATAAGGTTGGATTTCTCACTAAAACGTTTCCCACATTCTGAACAAGAAAATGGCTTCTCCCCTGTGTGTGTTTTTTGATGTTTAACAACACTGTCTTTCCTATTAAAACATTTCCCACATTCCAAACATGAGAATGGCTTCTCTCCTGTGTGAAAGGTCTGATGTGAAACAAGACTGTCTTTCCTATTAAAACATTTCCCACATTCTAAACATAAATATGGCATTTCTCCTGTGTGTATTCTCTGATGGTTAACGAGTTTGGCTTTTTCCCTATAACATTTCCCACATTCTAAACAAGAAAATGGTTTCTCCCCTGTGTGAATTCTCTGGTGTGTAACAAGACTGTCTTTCTTATTAAAACATTTCCCACATTCTGAACATGAAAATTGCTTTTCACTTCTATGAATTCCCTGATGGTTAACAAGACTTGTTTTTAGCTTAAAACATTTCCCACATTCTGAACAAGAAAATGGCTTCTCCTTAGTATGAGTTCTCTGATGTGCAATAAGATATGATTTACAATTAAAACATTTTCCACATTCCAAACATAAAAATGGCTTCTCCCCTGTGTGAGTTCTCTGATGTATAACAAGTCTGAATTTCTCTCTATAGGATTTCCCACATTCTGAACATGAAAATGATTTCTCCTCTGCGCAATCTCTCTGATTTGCAACAAGATTGGATTTGTTATTAAAACAATTCCCACAATCCGCACATGAGAACAGCTTCTCTCCTGTGTGACCTCTCCAGTGTTCAGGAAGATTTGTTTTTTGATCAAAAGATTTACCACATTGTGAACATAAAAATTGATTTTCTCTTGTGTGTCTTCTCGGATGTGCAACAATGACATTTTCTTCACATATATCTGGTGTGATACCATGATCATCTACTTTAAAACCTGAAATTATCAAGCGTCCCTCTGAACTCCTCGTACCGTCATCTGCCAAGAATAAGATTGATTTAATTACTTTTAAGAATGCCTTAAAATTATATTAATCTTTCTATTGGATATTTTACGACATTTTCTTATCAATTGCAATGTAATTACTAAGTGACTAAAACAGTAGCCAATAAAGCAGGGACTAATCAGTTATGATGTTATCAGATCCATTTTTAGTTCATGTGTCAGATTTTATAATCTGAGTACCATTTGTTTTTTTCAAATATGTAAAGGTTTTTCAAGATTCTCACATCAACTGCTGACTTAAAAATGGACAGCACTTAGATGTTATACGGTTGGCAACTGGGTGATGTGTTTTCTTTTTTGATATGTATGCAGCTGGATGCTAGAGGTTATAACTTCTGGAAAATATCTACGAATCTCCATCGGCGGCCATATTCTAGAAGTCATACCTTTAACATCCTGTCCCCTGAAACTTTATATGTATCATTATCATCATCACTCCTCAGTGACATTCACAGCAAGGCATCTAGAGTCTGCAGTATCTGTTAAACACACGTTATAGTACACACCTTTGTTATCACATAACATCTATTAAATGGTAAAAAAAAATGCTATTACAATATTGGATAGATAGATAGATATAGATAGAAGAACAGACAGCACTCCTTTACTTCATTGAAGTGGATTTTTCTTTATTCCAACCTCCTGATGCAACATATTCAGAGGCTACCCTCCTTGATCAAGCATGCTTGATAAAGGGGGGTAACCTCTGAAACGTCGCATCACGAGTTTGGAATAAAGACACGTCCACTTCAATGAAGTAAAGGAGTGCTGTCTGTTTTGATCTATCTAGAAACAGGCAGCACTCCCTTACTTCATTGAAGTGGATTTTCTTTATTCCAACCTCGTGATGCGACGTTTCAGAGGTTACCCTTATTTATCAAGCATGCTTGATAAAGGAGGGTAGCCTCTGAAACGTCGCATCAGGAGGTTGGAATAAAGAAAAATCCACTTCAATGAAGTAAAGGAGTGCTGCCTGTTTTTTTTGATCTGTATTTGTGGCGGTGGAGCACTATTGGTACAGGAATTATTGCACCCACTGTTTTGATAAGGTTGTGCTGATTCTGCTTTTTCCATTTTTTACATAGATAGATAGATTTATGGGTGGACGGATGAATACATAAGATATATGATAGACAAATTTATAAATAGATGATAAATACACAGAAACGTGAAAGATATATAATGGAAAGATATTTTTAAGCCCATATATGTTTGGTGCACAGTATAAGGAATAGATAAAGGAAAAATGAAACTTTGGGGTTTATACCATGTCTAACAGATGCCGCAAACTACGGATGCCTTGCTGTGAGTGTCACTGAGGAGTGATGATGATGATGATCCATGGAAATTTTCATGGGACAGGAAGCTACCATGTTCCTAAGGGGGAGGGGAGACCATGCAGAGATGAATCAATCAGTGTAGTGCTTTGCCTGTGCTCCTAGCACCACAATAACAAGTACATATTATGCATAATCATAAAGCAGAGGATCACAGCGTGTATTTGTATCTGATTGGTGAAATGATTGCTATTTCAAGCCTGGACCCCTTATCACATAGGATGTTATATCAGGGGCTGGATTGTAGTATGACCATGAGGTCAGCGGCCCCACCCTCTCCCCATACAGAAGTGTGAGGGGGCTGGAATGCAGGATGATCCTGCAGCTTCCGGCATCCACACCCCCGACACACTTCCTGCTCTCTGCTGCTGCATGAAGCTGACATGCTGAAATGTTATGTCCCCTGAGGGAGGGTCAGAGCTGAGAAGCAGGTAAGATTTTATTGAATTATAAGAGATCTATAGATTCTAGAACTGCAGTGTACAGCTGTGCTTCATTATGTAGCAGGGTAGGGACTGTACTAAAACGTTTCCTCTCCCCAGAGTGCCCCTTTAAACTACCCCTAATGTTATTTAGATCATGTAGTGTTCATTAGTAATTTTCTTTTAAATTGTAGTTTTCATGCCAAAAAAGCATTTTAGATGCTTACATATTTTCTTGAGCTGACTGGGCAAACAGTCAAGCAGTCATCTGGTTGGTTAACAGTTAACAGATATGCCACTGAACTTGTTGCAATGCCGCCTACTCCTTATTATTGACCTCTGTGAGGTCGTGACCAAAACAGGTGTAGCTAAGGGTCTATGTAAATTGGAACACTAGCAGCGTTTTTTTTGCACGACCACAAGTGCTGGATTCGGCAATACCGCACTTGCTGCAACCAACCACCAGCCCCATAGAGAATGAATGGGGCTTGCCAGATTGGTGCCGCAAGTCGGCCGTTAAGCAATTCCTGCCCCCCTCCAGCGCTCCAGCCTACAGAAGGGGCTCTGACCGCCCCTTCTATAGGTGGAGACAGTATCACTGTGATTGACTGTTGCAATAGCCAATCACAGTGATCCTGGGGACGGGGAGGGGAATCCACCCCCCCATGACCTCGAGCCTCGGTGCTCTGTGATAGGAATCACAGAGCACCGGGGCCCGATGGCGGTTACCACAGCAACGGTGCAACGTGATGGGTCATGAAGGCATCGACTTTCATAACGTTGCATAACGTCAACGGTCGGGAAGGGGTTAATCTCCATCAAGCATGTCTGCATTTCTAAATTGACCTGCTGAGGCCCATGGGTGGACCATTGTTAGTTGCAAGTTATATGCTACTAGTTGTACTACCCGGCTTCGCCCGGGTTAATAACTGAGGTTAACAAAATAGAATGTGTTAACAAAAATGTATTCAGCACACAAAAACCACAAAACAAATCGATAGAAATGTAATTATTAAAAGGCAAAAAGTAAGCTAATAGAAGCATTCTCCTCCCCTCCATAGAATGTTGTCTGTTTCTGTGTATAGCTCCTCCCCTCCATAGAACGTTGTCTGGTTCTGCCTCTAGCTCCTCCCCTCCATAAAATGTCTGCTTATGCCCCTATCTCCTCCCCTCCATAGAATGTTGTCTGTTTCTGCGTATAGCTCCTCCCCTCCTTAGAACGTTGTCTGGTTCTGCCTCTAGCTCCTCTCCCTCCTTAGAACGTTGTCTGGTTCTGCCTCTAGCTCCTCCCATCCATAGATTGTTGTCTGGTTCTGCCTCTAGCTCGTCCCTCTCCATAGAATGTTGTCTGTCTGGTTCTGCCTCTAGCTTCTCTCACTCCATAGAACATTTTCTGGTTCTGCATATAGCTCCTCTCCCTCCATAGAATGTTGTCTGGTTCTGCCTCTTTCTTCTCCCCCTCCATAGAATGTTGTCTGGTTCTGCCTCTAGCTCCTTCCCCTCCATAGATTGTTGTCTGGTTCTGCCTCTAGCTTGTCCCTCTCCAGTCCCTGTGCGTGGTGAATATCTCATGTTGGAGCCCCACATTAGTGACTATATGCTGGTATGTGCTGTTAGTCTTTGGTGCTGTCATTAAGCCTCTCTCATTCACAACTGTCAACTGGTAACTGTCACTTTTTCCCCCATTATGTAGATAGGGCCAAAATTGTTTGGTGGACTGGAATGCTCGGGGTTAAAATTTCGCCTCACAACATAGCCTATGACGCTCCCGGAGTCCAGACGTGTGACTGTGCAAAATTTTGTGGCTATAGCTGACAGCTGTTGATTTTCCTCAAACACTTTTCCATTCACTTTTTCCCCATTATATAGATAGGGGCAAAATTGTTTGGTGAATTAGAACACGCGGGGTTAAAATTTCGCCTCACAACATAGCCTATGATGCTCTCGGGGTCCAGACGTGTGACTGTGCAAAATTTTGTGGCTGTAGTTGCGACGGTGTAGATGACAATCCCGGACATACATACATACACACATACATACACACACACACACATTCAGCTTTATATATTAGATTAAAGTGTAACCAGCATTTACATTTTTATCCAATACTAACGTAGCACAATTGATAATAAACTTTCAAATATACTTTGGAAAAGAAATCTGGAAGAAAACCTTTAAAAAGTTTTTAGACGATGTCCCCTCTGGATTGTTTCTGAACCAAACATATGCTCGTTGTCAGGGAAATCAGTGTTCAGCTCAACACACTGAATATGGCCTTATACGGGTGGTGGGTAGGGCCTACACAGCATTCACACTCCTGGCTATAGGTTACTTCATGCTAAGGGACAGTGCTGAGCTTGTCAGGCTGTAAGCAGTGCACACAGCTCCTATGATCTTATCTCCTATGCATTCACATCACTCTGCTCCGTGCAATCAGCTGAGGAGCTGTGCGGGGGCTTATTAGCTGATAATATAGCGCAGAGCCAATATGAAGGCAGATAAGATCACAGAAGCTGTATGCGCTCTTGACAGCATGATAACTCAGCACTGTCCACTAGGCTGAAGTAACCTGAGATACTCTGATCAGTTGTAGCCACGCTACACAGGCGCACTATGTAAGCCCCGCCCCTCACCCTTATAAGGCCATATTCAGTGCGTGGAGCTGAATATGGATTTCCCTGAAAACGAGAATGTCTGGTTCAGAAATAGCCTAGGGGGACATCTTCCAGAAGATTTTTTAAAGGTTTTCTTCCAGATTTCAGTTATAAATTATATTCGAAAGTTTATTAAAATCACTTGCTCTACAATACTACTAGATATAAATTTAAATGGCGGTTACATTTTAAAGTTTAGTAAATAAAGAAAATCATTGTGGATCTAGGGGATAACAAACCAACACGTTTCATGCAAGTGGACCATATTTCCCTTCGATATTTTTGTGATTTGAAGTAACCTTTTAATGTTACAACTTTCATATAGTTTATGTTGGGTCCTGGACCACAGAATTGCTTGACCATAGGTGAATGGAATTTTTTTGTCTGTAATTGTAATTAGGTACAATAAATGTCCATTTACTATGCCATGCCCCTGCTCTGTTTATGTATATACTAGATTAATGCCCGATGCTATCGCATCGGGAGGATGGTGATGTGATGTTGAGGATGTTTTGTGTGACAGTAAGAGCAGCACACCTTGAGATGGAGATGTGGTGAACAGCCATCCCGCCCATCTCTTTAGCTGTTCACAAAAAGCCGACCCTGTTGTAAAAGAAAATAATATTTCTCATCACCTTAACATCCGGGTTCATATCACCAAATAAAAGTATTTGGATGATACACATCTCCCCTCTTATACTAAATGTGTGTTAATCTTAGATTTAGAAATATGTGTAAATGTATCACACCTATGTATTATGTAGATAGCATATTTAGATAGTGACCCTCAAGAGGGACAGCATTACTGATGTATGTAAAGTGCTATTGAATTAATAGTACTAGTATAAAAGAATTTAATAATTATAATATAGCTCTTTGCTATGTTATATAGCTCTTTGCTATGTATGTACTTGAAATCTATATATCTGTGGCTCTAACATTTTTTTTTTACTGTTTTTTTTTCTTTTTTCTTTGTATCTACATACCGTGTTTCCCCGAAAATAAGGCCTCCCCCCCCCCCCCCCCCCGAATGAGGCCCGGTGCCATCTAAGGCACCCCTCGAAAATAGGACCGGTGGGCATGGCTCAGGCAAAAAAGAAAAAAAAAAAATCATACTCACCTACTCAGCTGCCTCTGCCATTGTTCCTCCGGAGCTTGCCGCCACCACCGCCTGATGTCACGTGGTGTGTACATAGCCGGGCGCCTCAGATGTACGATGGTAAGCCATCAGCCAATCAGGCGGTTGCTGGCATCTGATTTGCCGCGGCATTACCGTACATCGCCTGTACAGAGGTCATCTGCGCTGCTCAGCGTAGATGTACGGTAATGCCACGGCCAATCAGACGCCAGCAGCCGCCTGATTGGCTGGTGGCATACTATCGTACATCTACGGCGCCCGACTACGTACACACCGGGTTACATCAAGTGGCGGTGGCGGCAGTAAGCTCTGGCAGGCCCAGTGATGTGTCTGTGTGTATGTGTGGCTTTGCGTGTGGCTAGAGGGATGTTGGAGGATGATGGGGGGGCTACAGAGGGATAGTGGAGAATGATGGGGGCTACAGAGGGATATTGGAGGATGATGGGGGGCTACAGAGGGATAGTGGATGATGCTTAATATAAAGCACCCCCCCCCCCTGAAAATAAGACATGGTGCAACTTTTTTACCAAAAATTAATATAAGACGGTGTCTTATTTTCGGGGAAGCACGGTACCGATGTTTGTTTCCATTTATGTATATGTGTATCTGACATATCTATGACACAGACTATTTATGTCTAATGTATGTGTCAGATTATCAAATCTCTATGTATTACATGTATTACACTATGTATAATATTTTTCTATATCAATGTTAAATACAGGTATTATTGATATATGATATATCTATCTATACGTCCTTTAGTGAAGAAATTAAATTATTTTAAAGGGAGCCTGTCACCTGGATCTAAGCCCCTACACTATCACTACCTGTCCCTGCACCTTCCTAGCTGCTCCCTATCTATCCCTCTCTGAGCTAAATCCGCCCTATAAAACTGCAGAAAAATAACTTATAACTTACAGAAGTCCCTGAGGCTGGGGACTGAGAAGGCGGGCCCAGGCTCCATTCTGCCCCTCCTTGATGCAGCAGCACACGCCCCACTGGGCGGCGTTATTCTTTCTTCATCGCCGCCTCCTCCATTTGGAATCTCTGCTTTACACCTATCATGTTGTGGTGATGCGACCTCGATGTGTCCCCTGACCGAGACACAGCATATGGGAGATTGTATCTTCTGCTCGGTAGCAGCACACACAGGGTGAGCTGCTACTGGAGCTGAGTGCTGATTGAAAGCACTGACGCCCAGGTGTGCGGGTGAACAGGCGATGATATGAGCTGCCCTGGGCTGTAGGGAGGGGGTGGAGTGTGTCAGGACAGCAGCAGGAGTTGCTGTGTAGAGAGCTTTGTGAAGATTTAACACAGCCTGTGAGCTCTCTCAGAGTGGACATTCATGAGGATAACAAGCGGACGGTGAGGAGAGAAAGGTTGTTTGCTGACCTAACACAGCCAGGGGAAAGTACAGAGCTTCTATATCAGCTGTTGGGATTGTATGAAGTTGTACTCGGCTGCGCCCCGGTGTAACAGGCCAGACTAACCCCCCGACCAGAATATACCCGGGGTTAAAGTGGCCTAGGCCAGATTATACCCCTCCGTATACCACAGCAGCTGTAGATCAGGGCCCCAAGCCGTGCACAGGGCCCGAGCAACACATGGGGGCCCGAGGCAGCACAAAGTGGCCCCAGGCAGCAGAAAGTGGCCCTACGCAACATACAGGGGCCCCAGGCAGTGCTAGGGGCCCCAGGCAGCACACAGGATCCCAGGCTACACACAGGGGCCCCAGCCAGCATAAAAGGGCCCCAGGCAGTGCACGGGGGTCCAGGCAGTGCACAGGGCCCCAGGCAGCACAAAGTTGCCCCAGGCAACATACAGGGGCCCCAGGCAGTACTAGGGCCCCAGGCAGCACACAGGGGCCCCAGGCTACACACAGGATCCCAGGCTACACACAGGGGCCCCAGGCAGCATACAAGGGCCCCAGGCAGCACAAAGTGGCCCCAGGTGGCCCACTGCCTGAGGCCCCTGTATGTTGCCTGGGGCCACTTTGTGTTGCCTGGGGTCACGTGCACTGCCTGGGGCCCTTGTATGCTGGCTGGGGCCCCTGTGTGTATCCTGGGATCCTGTGTGTAGCCTGGGGCCCCTGTGTGCTGCCTCGGGCCCCCATGCACTGCCTGGGGCCCCTAGCACTGCCTGGGGCCCCTGTATGTTGCGTAGGGCCACTTTCTGCTGCCTGGGGCCACTTTGTGCTGCCTCGGGCCCTCATGCGTTGCTTGGGGTCCTGATCTACAGCTGCTGTGGTATACGGAGAGTTATAATCTGGCCTAGGCCTGTTTATACCCCGGGGTATAGTTTGGCCTAGGCCAGAATATACCCAGGGTATATTCTGGCCCAGGGGGGTATATTCTGGGCTAGCCCAGTTTATACCCCGGGGCATAAACTGGCCTATGCCAGAATATACCCGGGGTATAATCTGGGCTAGGCCACTTTAACCCCGGGTATATTCTGGTCAGGGGGGTTAGTCTGGCCTGTTACACTGGAACCTGGAGGTCTGTGAATTCCTGAACTGTGCCATTAAACTGTGCGCTGTGTGAGTAAATACCTGAGTCACTGCCTTCTGTCGTGCCGATCCTAACCACTACCTTACAGTGTAAAGCGGATGGGAGATTCCAAATGGAGGAGGTGGCGATGAAGAAAGAATAACGCTGCCCAGCGGGGCGTGTGCTGCTGCATCGAGGAGGGGTAGAATGGAGCCTGGGCCCGCCTTCTTAGTCCCCAGCCTCAGAGACTTCTGTAAGTTATGTTATTTTTCTGCAGTTTTATAGGGCGGATTTAGCTCAGAGAGGGATAGATAGGGAGCAGCTAAAAAGGTGCAGGGACAGGTAGTGATAATGTAGGGGCTTAGATCCAGGTGACAGGTTCCCTTTAAAGTAAAACATTTTTGTAAACAATATTTCGAGTAAATACTGTCGGACTATTAGGTATTAATTTTCCTTGAAGTGGTGTATCCACCAATTTGACCCTAACATTGCAGCGTTGCTTTACTCTTGAGAATGCAACATATAATTGACCATGGACAAATGCAGGTTCAGGTAGAAAAATGCCAACTCGATTGAGGGTCTGTCCTTGTGATTTGTTAATGGTCATAGCAAAAGCAGGTTTTACAGGAAACTGTCGACGTCTTAATTTAAAAGGTAACCCAGTCTCTGAAGGACACAAATTGATGCGTGGAATATTTCCTTCTGCTGAGCCAGTAATGACTTTAGCCTGTCTGATGTTGCCGAGTAAGGCAGTGACAAATAGCCGAATACCATTGCAGAGACCTTTCTTGGTGTTTAGATTGCGTAATAGCATGACAATGGTGCCAATTTTAAGTTGTAGCCGAAGTGATGGCATTCCTGATGGTGTCAGTGAGTTTAAAAATTCCACTGGGTAGTTTTCACATTCATCCGTTTCATCAGCATCAATAGAATCATCACTGGTATATACAGTATACTCGCCACTCAGTCGATCCATCACTTTAGAGTTCAAATAATCAACGTCATCATTTTTTGGACATAGAATGGCATGTGATGCAGCAGTATTTATGCTTTCGTTGTTATTAACATCAATGCAAATATTGTCTCCAAGATGTCGGTTACTATAGAGCCAGTGCAAAGCATGTCTTGAGGAATTTCAATGACATCTCCAAGATTGTATTCATTAGACAGCTCACCATTTCCCAGTTTAAGCAGCCAACTGCTGCATTCAGGATCAGTGGAGCGCATGTTGTTGAACAGCGGCAGTCGAGTAAAAAGTTGCCAGTGTTGCGAATATTTAATGCAGCTATCTACAATATCTGTTCTTGTTCCATGAGCGATGACGGGAAGGCATTGTCTAAAGTCTCCTCCAAAAACAATAACTTTAGTTCAAAACGGTGTTTTATGTTTCTGAGCCACATTTTTTGTCATGATGTCCCGTAGAAGTCTATCGATCACATTCAATGCATGTTTTTGTACCATTGTGCACTCATCAATAATAAAAAGTTTTGTACTCTGCAAATGGTTCCCTGCATCCGTATTGTTTTTAATCCTGGAAACGGATGTTTCATTGATAGGTATTGGTATGCCATACAGAGATGGATAGTTCGGCCTCCTTGTAGCAAGTTAGCCGCTATTCCTGTAGTGGCTGCAGGTAATAATGTATAAGTAGATGGTATAGGTAGGTTTTTCCACTGCCACCAGGACCATCAATAAAAAAGCACTTTGGTGTTAAACTGCTGTCTGGTAAAGCTTGAGTAATGACATCGTAGGCAAAACGTTGCTCCTGAGTTAGAGTTTCTTTCATCTCCGCAGCTGTTCTTAACTCATATTCCTTATCATATTGTGGTAAGAGTTGTTGTGTTTTCTTTGATGGGCGTGGTAAATTGAAATCAGCAAAAGTTTTTCCATGAACTATGAAGACATCTTGGACATCTTTCATAGCATATCCTTCACAATTGACACACTCCTCAGTGTTGGTGTGGTATGCATGAAAGTAGTCTTGTAAAAAGTGTTCCTTAAATTCATTCCACAACTCAAGTGGATTTGTGGGAGGGCCAAAAATACAGATGTAAGCAAACATGTCGCGAAGTTGGGTAGGCATGTTCAGAATGCAGGCATCCATTAAAGTATTTCTCCACACACTATCATCAAATATTAATCCTAGTGCTAAAACAGCTTCTTTGAATGTTTGATGTGTAACTCCATTGACGGTTTTAATGCTGTCAAAACTGTTTGCACCTTTTACATGCAATAACAACAAACGTAAATGGTATCGTTATTGGTCTTTGACACAAACAGTATTCATTTTTCCAATAATTGTGTGACCCCCTCGTTTTCTACATTCCCATATGCCTTCTTTCCAAACATAGTATTCAGGAATTTCACGATAGAAATAATTATGTGCATTGTGGTCGATGTTATTAAGGTTGAAATACGCCATAAGTGTTGATTTGGTATGGAGCTTTTGTTGGATGTTGGCAGCAGAGTCATCCTCATGAAAATATAGTGGTTGAGAATGAGGCAGCTATACCGTTAGGTGAATGATGGTATGAGATTTTTTATGCATAGGATAAGCAAATATTCGCCACGCTGCTTCAGGAGCACTAACATATCTGGAATCGACAAATTGGTTTGTTTCATCATGTTGGATATTAGTTTGGGTAATTTCAAGATTGGCTTTGTCATGTCCTTTGTAAACATATTTGAATATTTTACTTTTTGAATGGAAGCACATATTTCGACATTAATATGGCACTTGTATTTGGTGAGTAAAAAAGGGTTATACGGAACTACCCAGGAATTGTCAATCATCTAAGGGGCCTTTCACACGTACATTTTTTTCCTGATTTGGAGATTAGGAAAAACCCCGATTCTTACAGTATTTTGCCCATTCACTTTAATTTTGTTAGGTAGCATCTTGTTGCTTCATGTTTTTTCCTGAAATCATTAAAGAGAATGAGCAAAAAAAAATTAATCCTGTAAGAATCAGGTTTTTTTCCTGATCTTCCAAATCAGGAAAAAAAGCAAGTGTGAAAGGCCCCTTTGACTGGTGTTCATATGTTGTGCCAATGGGTCTGCGGTAAGTAGAATAGCCGTCCTTTGGTGTGATGGTAGATTGTTGAAATTGTTTAGGGAAACCTTTGGTACACTTTCCAAGATCCATACAGGAAGAATTCGGGTTGTGTTCTCCTCAGGGACCACGAATCATGTGTTGAAGAACAATGCTATGGAGCTGAGGGTAGTAGGTAGCATCTGGGATTTCAGCCCACACGATATTGTCTATGTCCTCCTCAGTCCTTAAAGGGAACCTGTCAGCTGGTTTATGCCTCCCCAGCTATCAGTATCTGTACCTGCAGCTTCATAATACCAGTCTAATCATCCCTGTCTGAGCTTATAGTGTAATGTGAAAGGTGAAAAAAAAAATTTATATACTTACATTTCCTTATGTAATGAGGCAGTCAGTCCCCAGCTTGGAGGACGGAAACTGTTTGGCAGGTTAATAGTTAACATTTCAGCCTTGTGCTAGAACATGTTGGGAGACCTGATGTGATGTCACAACCATGTGACTACAATAGGCGGAGCTAAGTTCTCATAGCACATAATACATTTGCTGGCTTAGCTCTGCCCACTATGGTCACATAATCGTTTCATCACACAGGTCCTTTAGCTAACCAAGTTAAAAGTGAGTTAACTATTATCCTGCCAGACAGTCCCCCTCCTCCAAGGTGGGGACTGAAATGTAAGTGTAGAAATACTTTTTTTCACCTTTCACATTACATTATGAGCTCACACAGGGATGATTAGAATAGTATTATAAAGCTGCAGCTACAGACAGTGATAGCTGGGGGGGGGGGCATAAACCACCTGACAGGTTCCCCCTAATTTAGACAGGCTATCAAGAATAATTAAAATGTGAGCGTGTGGGACACCACGCTTTTGAAATTCAATGACATGGACCATTGCGGTAACGTTTCCAAATAATCCACTGCAAATGTATTTTAAGAGGGATTCCAGTTTAATTTTAAAGACACGGGCAACCAAGTCAGGTCTGTGTTCAACACGCTGCCATGGTTCTAAATGTGTAGTAATTTCACTCCACATTGGATTACACGTCATGGTGATAAATAGATCAGGTCGACCATACTTTGTCACAATAGCCATAGCATCCTGGTAGTGCTGTTGCATGTTTCTGGGACTGCCCTCAAAAGAAGATGGTACAATGACAGTTTTCCCAATAGGGATGCCCTTTTCAATAGATATTTTGAGTAAATGTTCTTAGTAATCCTCCACTTTTAAATCTTTTTGGTGTTTTCGGATGTAATGTAAACGATTAGCCTCGATTTTGACTTAAGCATCTACAAAGTATTGCTGTGTTAGCTTACCACCATTGAGGAATGGATTAGAATAATTACTGACAGATAATATATAGCAATAGTATTGGAGTTGTATAATCCTGCGTGAACTCTTTTCTTGTTGCTTGAGTTCATTATGCCACCCTTGGTCTCCATAAGGGAAAAATATGGTATATAAGAGGGCATCCAAATTACTATGGAGAATGCCGATTTATTGTGTTTTTGAAGCTAAAGGGTTGTGTGGATCCGGTTTTAAATTAATTAATATGTCTCTATTGAATGGCGGCTAACCATTGTCATTTTGAAAGACGACGGCGACTTCACTGACAGTGGTATTATTCTAGCGTCGAGGGTCTTGAGTACGATCTTGTTTAATAGCCATGGTGATGTTTGGCATGACAGTTCCATTTTGTAGAGCTTTAATATGTTCTTGTTGTTCCACATCACATGTGATAAGCTGCCGCAAAAGGATTGATAGCTTGTATTTGAAGGGCAATAATGTTCATCAATGTAGGATGACATTTTTGATTTTCTTTACATTGTAAGCATTGTTCGTTAGCGGTAGCAGTATTGAGAATGTAAAGTTGGGCAAATGCTGGGAGTTGGTCGTCAGAGGGATGTAGTTTTCCCATTCGATGATAGATCTGGCCATGTATGCGGAAACAGTATGGGCCACATCCAGGTGAAGGTGAAATATTGGCACCCATAGAGGCAAAAGCAAAGGAACTATTAATGCTTCTAATATTGTCCATTAAATTTTTGCTATATTCACTTTGTCCTTTGAGCAAACGTGTAAACACATCTGGATATTGTGGTTTGGGAACATGGACTTTACCCTTATAACAGCAAAGGGTAAAATTGTTATCAGAAGGTGTCTCATGGAGAAAATGCAAAGCCTGGCAATGTTAACATACATGGTTCATTGCACCACAGCTATGTTCTATAATCGTACGTTCATCATTAGTGAATGCTTTAGCATGTAGTGGAAGAGCAGGTCCTATCGGTGCAGTAGGGCTCTTGAGCAGGCCGATGTATATAAGTCGTATGTGTGGTGGTGAGTGTGATAAAAATGTAGACGTCAAAGGTGTAAGTTGTCAGCGAGCAGAGGCTGCTTGTGCTAATCTAATGGATTTAGACTTAGGGGACTCGTGCGTGAGGCGTTGTCGTTTATAAGCCTTCATGGTGGTAGGGCGATGTTCTTTTTTTTTTCAGGAGTCATGAGCACGGCGTTTTCTTTGACGTAGTGACAAAGTATTTTTCCGCTGTGTGTCAGTGGCATACTTTTTGGGAGGAATCATGTTGAAACTGGTAAGGGAGTATGAGAGCAGATAGTAGAGAGTGAGAGTGTTGGGGGTTATAAGGTGTTAGAGAAGGGGTCCTGCAGTTATGAAGAGAGAAAGGATGTGTATGTATGTATGTACAGGTGGCGTAAATCAGAAGGGCAAGTTGTACAGCAGTGCTACAAGATAGAGCTTATATATGTGGGCCAGTTCACTGCATCTTAATTATAGAAAGGTATACTCAGCAGGAGTGAGGGCACTGAAGAGGTTAACTGAGAATATCAAAGCAATACAGTGCGGATGGAGTTATATGTTCACAGCGTCTTAGCTATACTCAGCAAGACTGAGGGCACTGAAGAGGTTAACTGAGGAGAATATAGAAGCAATACAGTGCAGACGGAGTTAAATGTTCACAGCATCTTAGATATACTCAGTAGGAGTGAGAGCACTGAAGAGGTTAACTGAGGAGACGGAGTAAGTGAAGAGAGCAGGAGGAGTTATGATGCAGCAGCAGGAATGGCGGGCTGAAGTAAATTTTCATAAAGCGCGGCATATAAGATGGCATCCGGGAAGTCTCACAAGACTTCCCGGATGCCACATTGGATCCAGTCCTCGGTGGCAGCGACATACTTCGTCCAAGATGGCGTCCAGGAAGTTTCATGAGACTTTTCGGACGGCATCTGGGATCTCGCGAGAGTTCCCGGACGCCATTTTGGAGGAAACATGTCGCCAGGACGGAGGAGTGGAGCATACATGGTGAGGTCGGCGGCGGAGGGAAGATTGGCTGGAGGCGGCGGGGAAGACAATGGGCCGGTGGTAAGTATGGCAGGCAGAGTGCATGGGGGTATAAGTGTGGAGGTGCTGAGCGAGGAGGGGGGAGGAGAGGGGCACAAGGAGAGTGGAAGGGGGGGGAACGTGTGTGTGTGTGGACGTGGCAACTGAGGGGTGGGGGTGTGACCGGAGAAGTGAGAAGTGTAGTGTCGGAGGGTGTGTGGATGAGTGGGGAGTGTGACCGGAGTGTGTGTGGGGCCGCTGCTTGTACAGATGGCGGGAGTAGGGCTTTGGAAGCCCCGCTCCTGGCAACGGGCGGCCATATTGGAGCACCCAGGGCGGGTGTACAGGCAACCTCAGCAGGATGTGACGTACCATACCGTTACATCGTGACGGAAGTTGCCTTAGGGTTTTATTATAATAGATTTATGTTTCGTCAGATACGGTTATATCATGCTTGATGAACAGACGTAAGCTGTCTCGAAAACTTGCTTTGTAACATAATTTATTTTGTTAGCTATTAAAAGGTATCACAACTACAAGATTATTATTTTGTTTCTCCCACTGAGAGCAATACATTTTTAAGTATAACATTTATATTTTAAAACTCTCTGTGCACTTACCCTAAAAGAATCAGCATATTATTCTACAAGTCAGTGAATACGTAAGATCTGTAACTCTACATTTCGTGGTTACTACTCACCTGTGCAGTTGCATTTAGAAATCCCCATTGGACACCGCTCAATATCTCTCACAAATGAGTCTATAGCAGTAATACATTTCACATCTTTACCCTAAAACAGAAATTGTAAAATACACAGCAAATAAAGACTGAAATAATTTGAAGAACAGAAAAGATCACATATCTGCAGGTCTCCTGTATAATCCAACCTGTCGTCTCCTAATTGTAACCAGCATCTCCATAACCAGAACATTGTGAGAAGATCCAGACATCTAATGTCTATGATCAGCTTTATCCTGTCATCTCCACCAAGTATAGAACATACACTGAATGGACACATTATTACAGATGCCCATCTAGTGGCATGTTAGACGTCCCTCATCTTGGGAACCTAAGCAATTTATCACATCATACATTGTACTAGGTGATGAAATAGTTGCACAGGAATATTGAGCCATGAAGACAGGACAGATATTAAGTTTCCCCAAATTAGATGGAGGTACTGACCTGCTCTGAGCAACGTGTTTTACCTCCTCCCAGAAATCTTTTATAGGACTAAGATCTGGAGAATGTGAAGCCCGGGGAGGCAAGAAAAAAGTTTTTTTCATGCTCCTGGAGAAAATCAGTGGTTACAAGACGATTGTAGAACCAGCAGCCATGAAGTCATGATCTTGGTTGAGTACAATGCACAGGTAAGCCCCACTGTCCAACATCCATGCACTTTTGCCTAATGAAATATTTTTTCCTTTCTCTTCATGTTAAGACAACTGTGGCATTGGGAACTAGCAGTCTGAAGTTATAGCCATCTGTGCTAAGGATAAAATTCATACGGACATATTAGTTGGACACCAGTGCTATATTCAGCTGCAAGTTATATGACTGTGCCCCACCTGTTTTCAGAATAATTCTTGATATTGTTGACACAAGTTATTTACATTCACGGGACCCACCTTCATTGGATGTTTTCCTTGATAACAACATTCTCAGTTTATGTCTTGACCCTTAAAACTGAGTTAAAAAACTGTTCCTGGCTGATCTACCACTAATGACCACGGACCACGTCTCATTCAAAGTCACTCAGATCATTCACATCCTCCATTCTAATGTGAAGTTACTGTATGCTGAAACTACAACCTTCATTTTATATTGCATTCAATGGTTATGGGTCTTCTTTCTGCACAATGAAACTCCAATTATAAAAGGGTTAGTGTCTGTGATAAATTGTCCATTCAGTGTATAATATTGGTGGATAAAATATGATTGACCACAAGACCTTCACAGCCGTCTACACATCATAGGGAGATCTCATCACACCTTCTCTCCATCTACCTGATCATCCTGAGGAACATCGGGATCTTCTTGTTTACAGTCCTGTGGAAGAAGAGGACGGGGACATCTCTCTGGTGTTGTCCTCTCACTGGATAGAACTGGAGGAGACACATACAGGGACTGAATTCATTCTTTACATACAGATCATTATAGGCCGTGTGTATTTAGTCCTGTCTATTACCTGGTGATGTGAGGGGCTGGGGATCCTCCATCATGACTATGTCCTTGTACAGATCTTTGTATTCTTCTAAATACTCCCACTCCTCCATGGAGAAATAGACGGCGACATCCTGACACCTTATAGGAACCTGACACATACAATAATACCATTGTCATCCCCCGATCCCTTCATAGCGTTACTGTATAATGTCCCAGCAGCAGCATTCCCAGCAGTGTCACCTCTCCAGTCAGCAGCTCAATCATCTTGTAGGTGAGTTCTAGGATCTTCTGGTCATTGATGTCCTCATGTATCAGGGGGTGAGGTGGAGGCCCCGTGATTGGGCTCAGGGGTCTTCCCTCAGACACAGGGTCCTGACAGCGCTCACTAGAGCTCTTCTTCACTACTGTGTAATCCTGGTTATGGGGAGACACATTAATAAATCTCACATACATGACAAACACAGCAGTGGAGGAAGTTTGTGAGCCTCATAATAGGGAGATCACAGATGTTCATGCAAACAATGTGCGATGCATATTACATAAGTTTGGAATGGTGGCCTGAAAAAAGGCAAAGAAGCCTCGTGAAATTGAAGGAACTGTCAAGTACAGTGGAGGAAGCATAATGATATGAGCTTGTTTCACAGCCAAAAGGCATTGGATACTTGACCATGATTGACAGTGGTCTCAATGCTGAGCTTTATGAGTATCCTACAAGACTAGTTACATTGTCCACTCAAGTACTATGGGTAGAAAAAGGACGACAAAGTGCTCCAGGAGGACAAAGACCTGAAGCATACGTTGAGATTGGTAAAGAAATGGCTCAATGACACTGAAGCTGAGGTGCTGGATTGACCCCCACAGTCCCCAGACCTCAGCCCAATTGAACACCTGTGATTAGAGATGAAGAAAAGACTATACATAGTCAAGAGAGTCGACTAGTATACACCAACATTGGGAATGTCTAGAGAGATCTGGGATCAGATTTCGGTTTATACATGCTTGATTCTGATCGAGAGCATGCCCAAAAGGATTCAGGCAATGTCGAAAGCCAAATTTAAAAACTACTAACAAATTAATGAAAATTCAAATTTACCGGTAGATTATTTTAGGAGCACAACAGTAACAATGCAGTGACATGACAAGAATCTGCATAACTAATCCTAAGCTAAATAGTTGAAAGTCAAATATATGTATGGGATAGCCAAGATGATTGTCCATAAAATGAAGGTAGTCTCACGCTGTAGTGGATGGTGAGATATGGACCTTGAATTTGACCCTTTTGCTTGTCAGTGTACTTTTCCAGAGTCCTCACCTTTCCAGTTCTGTCAGTTGTTCCTATAGATAAGAATGATGTAATGTGACATTTGTCATCAGAATCTCTCACCTCTCCAGTAACAAGGAAGAGGATCTCTAGGGTGAGGTGTAAGATCCTCTCCGCCATCTTGTCCTTATCCATCCTTGATGGGTCAATCAGGAGAATTCTCTTATATAGAAGATCTCCACTGAGAGGATCCGATATTGTAGGGACCTGAATGGGGAGAAGATGACGATGTAACATCATAAAGATCCCATGTGAGAATACAATTACTGGAGATAACAACGAGAAATATGATGGAACATTGTCTTTCTGTGTAAGGACTGGAACAATCTTGGCCACTAATTGGCTGCAGTGATTATACAGGGTGGGCCATTTATATGGATGCACCGAAATAAAATGGGAATGGTTGGTGATATCAACTTCCTGTTTGTGGCACATTAGTATATGAGAGGGGAAAAAACCTCACCAGATGGGTGGTGACCATGGCGGCCATTTTGATGTTGACCATTTTGGATCCAACTTTATTTTTTTTTCAATGGGAAGAGGGTCATGTGACACATTAAAAGTATTGAGAATTTTTTCAAAGAAAAACAATGGTGTGCTTGGTTTTAACGTAACTTTATTCTTTCATGAGTTATTTACAAGTTTATGACCACTTATAAAATGTGTTCAAAGTGCTGCCCATTGTGTCGTCCACTTTTGATGCACTGATAGAAACACAGAAGAGAAATGATAGCACAGGCATCCAGTGTCCGTTGTTTCAGATGCTGCACATCTCGTATCTTCACAGCATAGTAGACAATTGACTTCAGATGAGGCAAACATTTTTGTGAATGGTGAAATTAACAAACAAAACCAGCGCTATTGGTCTGACACTAACCCACAGTGGAGAGATCCCTCCAAGACTGATGGAACACAAAAATTGATGGAATCGTGTGGTATATGTGGTACAAAGATAGTGGGGCCATTCTTCATCAATGGAATTACTGTTTTTTATTATTTTACACTATTGTGTTTTTTTTTTACATTTGCTTAAAAAGGCCATTCAGTTATCACCCCACATAGTAACAAGCAATAACTTCCTCGGAGTCGGCATTGTGAGACAGTGAGGGGGATCATATGCGAGGGCCGCTATGTGTCCCCCAGAATGTGCACTGTCACGTATTGAACCCGGTATGGAAGGTAGGATACAGGGACGCTCCATTCCAGGCCAGGTCTTGTAGGTTTTCCCCGGAGGGAGACACGGGGTTAAAAGCTAGGTTAGGAGATGGGGCGGGGTTCTCTGTGGAGAGCTTCAGCCTGAGCTGAAGCAGAAGAACCTGCTGAGCGGTAAGGTCCAGGGGGTGAGAGGCTGTGTGCTATTACAACACGGCCTAACCCAGGAGCCCAGGGCGACCTAGACCAGAGAGAACTCCTAAGCTGAAGGGACCGTGTTACTGAACAGTGGATTTATGCATTGTACCCAGCTGCATCCCAGAATGCGGCGACTTGTGTCACTGCTGTGCCTCATGAATAAATCCGGGTGCTGTATAAACTGATACCGGGCTCACGGCCATTTGTCTTGCAATCCCGGCGCTACCTCACAAATGGTGGAGAATGCGGGCAGCCTGAACTCCGGGATACTCCACGGACTGCATGTCAATACTCAAGCCGGCCAAGCTACAGTTCCGGTCTGCCACCAATATGGAGGAGCTATTAAAGCAGTTGGTGCTTACCCAGCAGAGACAACAGGAGCAGTTTCAGCAACAACAGAAAATCAATGAACTGCTCCTACAGCAAATTATGGCACCGCGAGATCCGCCACCAGTGTCTTCCCCGGAACGGCATGAGGCCCGGGACCGATCGGCCTTGAGAAAGCTGACTCAGGAGGACGACGTGGAAGCGTTCCTCACCGTCTTTGACCGCGGAGCGGGAAGGTCTCCCAGCCGGCCAATGGGCTGAAGTAGTGGCGCCATTCCTGATGGACGATGCACTGAAAGCATACTCCAACCTCAGTTGGGAGGATGCGCATGACTACGGGAAACTACAAGGTGAGATCCTTGCTCGACTGGGGGTCAATACCTATGTGAGGGCCCAACGGGTGTTTTCCTGGTCCTTTGTGGAATCCAAACCGGCTCAATCTCAGGCGTATGACTTACTACAGCTGGTAAAACGGTGGCTCCAGCCTGAGCTCTCGTCTCCGGGCCAGATGGTGGAAAGGGTGGTGATCGACTGGCTGGTACGAACTCTGCCAGTCACTATACAGTGTTGGGTGGGGCAAGGGGACCCGGGTACCCTGGACCAGATGGTTAGTTTGATTGAGAGGTATACAGCCACCCAGGAGTTCATACGGGACTCTGCCCCCCTGCGTCTGTCCCGCCGGCCACTGGAAAAGGTGCACGTCCCTTTGCTGGGGACCGTCCTACACAAGCTCCCACTGAGGGGGTACTCTGGAGTGAGGCCAGCAGGAGACCAGGCTCCCCTCAAAGGGGCTTCCAGACTGGCGGTGCCACTGCTAGGTGGTGCAGGTGATGCAAAGGGCCAGGACATGTGGCAGCCTATTGTCCTCTGACTATTGAACCCATGGACTGCGGGTTTACACGCCGGGTTTCTATGTATGCCAGCACCGTGCTCGCCACAGATGCAGTTGTTCCCACGATGGAACCCCAGATGTGCCCGGTGCTCGTTAATGGACACAGAGCGGAGGCTCTCTTGGACTCTGGCAGTTTGGTGACTGTGGTTCATGGGTCATTACTCCCCGGGTTGGAGCCCAAGGGGGAAGGATCGGGGTCAAATGTATAAATGGAGACCTCCGCGAGTATCCGACCGCGGAGGTGATGTTTTCCACTCCGTGTGGAGAGGTAACCCATGTGGTCGGAGTGGTGAAGACTCTACCTTATGGGATTGTGCTGGGATGAGATTTACCATTGTTTTGGTACCTATGGGGTAGGAGGAGTAGCCCTCCGCAAACACCATTGGATCCGAGTGCCAAACCCAATGATCCCGAGTCAGGGGTACCTGCTGTAGGGGTCGCCAACCTAGGGATAGAGTGTCACCCCGATAGGTTCCCCCTAGAGGTATTGGCAGGAGAGGTCGAGGAGACCCAAGCAATTCCAGAGCTGGAAGTGCCCCGAGGAGTGTTTGGGACAGCTCAGCTGCAGGATCCCACACTGACCCGGGCACTGGAAAGGGTAATAGAAGTAAATGGGGTGGCTCAGCAATCGGGGGCCGAAAATGTGTTCCCACAGCATGGTGATTGACCGAGAGTTGCTCTATAGAGTAGACAAAATCCAGGAGGAGGTTGTGGAGCAACTGGTAGTACCGCAGACACACCGCCGGGCGGTCCTAGAAATGGCCCACTCCCACCTGCTGGGGAGGCACCTCGGGACTACAAAAATGCAAGAGCGCATCTTGCGGCTATTCTTCTGGCCGGGAGTGTATGCGGATGTCCAAAGGTTCTGCGACTCCTGTCCGGAATGTCAGCTGACCACACCCATCGCAACCTTCCGGAGTCCATTGGTACCTCTACCGGTTATAGAAGAGCCTTTTGAACGGATTGCCATGGATTTGGTAGGGCCCATAGTTAAATCGGCTCAGGGCCACCAACACATCCTCGTGGTCGTCGATTACGCCATCCGATACCCAGAGGCGATTCTGCTACGCCACACTAAGGCTAAGCTTATTGCCCGGGAGCTGTTTTCTATGTTCTGTCACCTGGGGATACCGAAGGAGATCCTTACCAATCAGGGGACTCCTTTTATGTCCAAAGTGACCGCAGAACTGTGTAAACTGCTGAATATAAAACAGCTGCGCACCTCGGTGTACCATCCCCAGACCGACGGGTTAGCCAAGCGGTTTAACAAAACCCTGAAATCCATACTTAAAAAGGTAGTTGCCAAGGATGGGTAGGATTAGGACATGTTACTGCCCTATTTGATGTTTGCCATTCGGGAGGTACCACAGTCATCTACGGGGTCTTCCCCACTTGAGTTATTGTACGGCAGACATCCTTGAGGGTTGTTGGATGTCGCCAAAGAGACGTGGGAACAGGAACCCACTCCGTATAAGAGTGTTATTGAGCATGTGGCTAATATGCAGGACCGGATTTCCACGGTCATGCCTATCGTGAAAGAGCACCTAATGGAGGACCAGGGAGCTCAAAGTCGCATGCATAACAGGAGGGCCACCGTCAGGTCCTTTGAGGTGGGGGACCGAGTATTAGTTTTAGTGCCCACTGCGGAGAGCAAGCTCTTGGTCAAATGGCAGGGGACGTATGAAATCCTGGAAAAGGTAGAAGTGAATTACAAGGTGTACCAACCCATGAAGAGAAAACCCGTAAAGCTATACCATGTTAATTTGCTCAAAGCCTGGAAAGACCGGGAGTGCCTGATCATGGAGGCTCCCCCGGCTGGGTTGACTAGGGAAACCCAGCTGTTGGCCCTGAGAGGGACCAACGAGGTAATAATAGGGGACTCCCTCACTAAGGCACAGCGACGGGAGGCTCGAAAGTTGGTGCAGCAGAATCCGGATGTATTCTCCGACCTGCCCGGCTGTACTTCCGTCATTCAACATGACATTGTCACCGAGCCCCGGGTAAAGGTGCAAATGAAACCGTACCGGGTACCCGAGGCCCGAAGACAAGCCATTGCAGCTGAAGTGAGACAAATGTTCAAGCTGTAATTGAGGAATCACGGAGTGAATGGGCTAGTCCCATTGTGCTGATTCCGAAGCCAGATGGATCGCTGGGGTTCTGTAACGACTTCCGGAAGTTGAATGAGGTGTCGAAATTCGACTTTTTTCCCATGCCCCGGGTGGACGAGCTAACTGAAAGACAGGGGCAGGCCCAGTATTTCACGACGCTCGATTTAACCATGGGTTACTCGCAAGTGCCGCTAACCGAGTCGGCCAAGGAGAAGACCGCCTTTGTTACCCGGGGGGCCTCCATCACTATGTCGTATTGCCTTTTGGGTTGCATGGGGCCCCGGCTACATTCCAGGCAGTGCAGGCAGTGGTGGATTCGCTCAGGGCTGCGGGCCTGACGGCGAATCCAGAAAAATGTGCTATGGGTCTCGAGGAGGCCCGGTACCTGGGGTGATTGGGTGAGGGGTTATCAAACCCCAAATAAATAAAATCGAGGCCATTCAAAACTGGCCCCGACCGGAGTCTACCAAACAGGTGAGGGCGTTCCTCGGCATTGTTGGGTACTACAGACGCTTCATAACCAACTTTGCTGGACGAACCGCGGCCCTGTCCGATCTTTTAAAGGGGAAGAAGTTGGTTATGGTGCACTGGAATCATCAAGCGGAGGCGGCGTTTCAGGATATGAAGGTGGCATTGTGCAGATAGCCACTCCTCATCAGTCCCAACTTCAAGAGCACCTTCATCGTGCAAACAGATGCCTCTGAGGTGGGGCTGTGCTGTCGCAAAAGGTGAACGGAGACGAACATCCGGTCACCTACTTGAGCCGGGGAGAACTCCTAACCTGAAGGGACCGGGTTACTGAACAGTGGATGTATGCATTGTACCCGGCTGCGTCCCAGAACCCGGCGACTCATGCCACTGCTGTGCCTCATGAATAAATCCGGGTGTTGTATAAACGGATACCGGGCTCACGGCCGTTTGTCTTGCAATCCCGGCGTTACCTCACAGCATCTATAATGCTTGTAGATTTATCCTACTATATAATCATCTTATTGTGTCTGTCTCTCTGTAACGGAAATCCCACTTCGCTGATTAGTCGCGGCCGGCCGTGACCAATCAGCGATGCAGGAATTCCGTTACAGAGACACACACAGAATCCACGCTCCACCCTCCTGCCCGCCACCAGCAACAGGCGCAGTTCGTGGCACCCAGGCCCTGCACATGAAACTCTGCGAAGGGCCCCGCTGCACACAGCCACAAGGGTACCAACATCCTGTGCCCGTGCACCCAGACCCTGTGCCCATCCAGACCGCAGCGACTACATGCAGGGGCGCGCACCGCCAGTAAGTTCGGGGCGCGCGTTCACGGTATGGGAGCGGGGATGGCCATAGCAGCAGTGCAGCACGCGGTACTCCGGGTCTCACCATCACTCCGGGGCCCTCACAAATCCAGACCCCGGTCTGGACCTTCACTTCAGTGCCGCCCAATCTATGATCGGCGGCTGAGGCTGCCAATCATGCCAGGCCCCTTGCAACCACGTCATAGTGCTCGCCCCTATGACACGCATCCAATCACGGAGCGTCTCACCGGCCGAAAACCCAGCCTACTGCCTCTGACAGAGAGCAAGGGGGGTTAAAGCTACGCCCCCTGATGACACGCACATGCCGGCCAATAAGCACACGGCACACACACAGGCCACGCCGCTGCCCACACCGGCGCGAAATTCAATAGTGCAATAGAACAAAGGAACCATGTATACAAAGCCCGGGTCACTGGGCCTGGCCCTTCCCCGTCCTCCCCACACCCTCCACACCAAAGGCGGGGCCGCACAGAGCCCACACACTATCTCAGTAGCCTGCCATTAATAGTAATGCTGTCCCCATTGGGGCTCACAATCTATATTCCGCCGCACACAAGCACCGCCCAACACAGACACTGCACCAACACAGACACTGCACCAACACAGACACTGCACCAACACAGACACTGCACCAACACAGACACTGCACCAACACAGACACTGCACCAACACAGACACTGCACCAACACAGACACTGCACCAACACAGACACTGCACCAACACAGACACTCCACCAACACAGACACTCCACCAACACAGACACTCCACCAACACAGACACTCCACCAACACAGACACTCCACCAACACAGACACTCCACCAACACAGACACTCCACCAACACAGACACTCCACCAAACGCACTCCACCAACACAGACACTCCACCAACTCAAGAAAAACATGATTTTCATACAGGACAATGCTCCATCACATGCATCCAACTACTCCACAGTGTGGCTGGCCAGCAAAGGTCTAAAAGAAAAAAAAATAATGACATGGCCCCCTTGTTCATCTGATCTGAACCCCATAGAGAACCTGTGGTCCCTCCTAAAATGCGAGATCAACAGGGAGGGAAATCAGTACATCTCTCGGAACAGTGTCTGGGAGGCTGTGGTGGCTGCTGCACGCAATGTTGATCGTAAACAGATCAAGCAACTGACAGAATCTATGGATGGAGGCTACTGAGTGTCATCATAAAGAAAGGGGGCTATATTGGCCACTCATTTTTTTGTTTTGTTCTTGCATGTCAGAAATGTTTATTTCTAAATTTTGTGCAGTTATATTAGTTTACCTGGTGAAAATAAACAAGTGAGATGGGAATATATTTGGTTTTTATTAAGTTGCCTAATAATTCTGCACAGTAATAGTTACCTGCACAAACAGATATCCTCCTAAGATAGCCAAACCTAAAAAAAAAAACACTCCAACTTCCAAAAATATTAAGCTTTGATATTTAGGAGTCTTTTGAGTTGATTGAGAACATAGTTATTGATCAATAATAAAAATAATCTTCTGAAATACAACTTGTCTAATAATTCTGCACACAGTTTATATACACTGCACATTCTGAAGCTGAAACAAGTATTCCCACTATTCACCTACACTGCGCAGGACCGAAAACAGAGGCGAGTGAGACGAGTACAGTGCTTGTAAATCACGTTATCAAGCCCTGTGGGTGCAGGTGTTGCACATGACCCCCAGGGGGCCTTCCTGTAGTGGTTATGTCTGGGTGCAGGTGCTGTATATGAACCCCGGGGGTGCTCCTGTAGTGATGATGTCTGTTTGACCATTTATATATTCACTAATTTTGTTACTTCAGTAAAGTGTTTATTAAACTAGATAAATAAGACAAAATATATTTTCACCTTTCAATTTGGTCTTTTGTAAATAAAATATGGCTACATGAGATTTCCAAATCATTACATTCTTGTTCTCTTTACATTTTACACAGCGTCCCAACTTTTTGGAATTGGGACTGCATATTTAGATCACAGTTGTTAATGATAATGTTCACACATCAAGTGTTATTAGGGAATTATGGCATGATGCATTCTCCATTCAGCTCTAGGTATTTACACCAGGGGGCTATTCTATGGGGGGCTGTTCTCCAGCCAGGCCTAGTGCACAACAAATCCAGTACTGTTAGGTGTACATTATATAACTGTTAAAAATGTACTGTATGCCACCAAGGACAGCATCTGCAAGGAGTTTGTATGCTCCTCCGGCACTCCGAAGACATAGTGATAGGGAATGTAGATTGTGAGCCTCAATAAGGACAAGTGTTGCAAATGTATCGAAAGTGCTGTGGAATTATTAGCGCTATATAAGTGAATAATTAATAATACTAATAATAATATTATTATTACATGATTTCCTGTTCCTTGATCAGCATCTTGGTTTTTTTCACCATATAAGTTATGGGAAAAAAACTGCTGAATTATGTAGTAGACTCTTGACAAAGAGGAAGACCCTCCTGCATTCCTATAGAGCTCCCAGCAAAATTCTGGTGAAATTAGTGAGCCACAGCAATGTGAGAAATACCAGACTAGACTAGAGAGACCAACTTAAGGGCTGTTACATAATTATACATTAATTCCTGATATCTTCATCAACAAGTCACCAGGTGTATAACACTGGTAGAGAAAACTTAACTGAATGCAAAACCTTAACAACCTTCTTAGGCTAGGGTCAGACTAGCGTCAGCCATTTGGCTGATGGATCCGTCTAAAACTTAGAACTCTGCAGCCTGAGTGCAAGAGTTAACGTGCTGTAATGCTATGTCCAGGCTGCCTATATATCCCTATGGCTGGGGTCACACACACAGATATCTGGGCAGATATTGTTCACAGATCTCTGGTTGCAGTGAAATCATGGACACATGGTTCCATTTTGTGGCTGTGTACAAATGGAGCAATCTGTCCATGATTTCACTGCAACCAGAGATCTGTGAACAATATCTGCCCAGATATCTGTGTGTGTGACCCCAGCCTATGGTTAGGCTGCTTTCACACAGTGTTTTTGTGCTGTCCGAGGGGGATCAGACTTTTTGCAGCTCCCATTGGACAGCAACGGATCCAAACTGATGACTGCAATCGAATGCCAAATAGGCATCCGACTCCGATATTTAGCAGCATCAGTTTTTATCCTCTCTCCTATCCCTGCTCCTCCTGTCACCTTTCTCCCCTCCTCTCTCTGCTCCCTCTTTATCCCCTCTTTCGACCCCTCTTTGTCCCCTATGTCTCCCCTCTTTGTTCCCCTCATTTGCCCCCTTTGTTCCCCT